>OW964832.1:33648883-33997306 GCA_943142095.1 Ophonus ardosiacus | reverse complement strand
ATGTATCCGACTCGAAAGTAGCTGCTCCTAGCATTATAGCTGCGGAAAATTTCTTAACTTTGACAGGTTTTTGAGCATTTAAAAAGAAATGGATCAAAAAAACCGTACATACATATTTTTTAAAGGGTATGTTATTGTTAAACTGTCATTCAAAATGCGTTTTTTTATTCACTGCAGTTCTGCGATTAATCCTATATAGCTCTGACGTCAATACAGCGCAGATAGAAGATAGATCGCAATAATAAAAAAAGCATGCCCTATATTGTATTCATGCTGCTTTATGGAGTTTAAATTTTAGTATACACAAACTAATGTATATGACAAATATTTTTATTTTTGAAATATTTTTTCTTACTTTTACGCGCCATAATCTGGTATCCTGTTCATACACGCCAATAGTACCATTTGAAACAGAATAAGCGTACCGATTTTCAGGAAGTTCTGTTAATCCTGTTACCATTTCCGTTTCAGCTTGTTCTGAAATTAGTCTGTCTCCTTTGTACACACGAATTACGTAATCTTCTGCACTTACAATGAGCTGCAACAAAAGAATAAATTATAATAAATAATTCGTTTGATACAGGACTGCCGTAATGCTGTTCATGGGAGACTACTTTAAATAAAGGTAAGATAAACTTAGTTAATAAAAAAGAAATATTCGGTTGCCACATAATAAATCCGGCACAAGAATAAAATATAAAAATAATATTTTAATAGCGCTACTACCAGGCCATTTATGGGTAAATAACCAAAGCCGAATTTGGAATTTATATAATTAATCCAAGAGGATAGCCAAAAGTACTTTATGTAAAATCTGGTATAATAACAATACTAATACATTCATATGTTCAGGGGGCAAGGCAGAAATAAAACGGAATTTTTAATAAATTGTTTTATTATAAAAGAAATTAAATTATGTTGTAAAATATAAACAAATATAATAATTAAAGTTGCAATATAAACAAATGATAAAAAAGAAAGTATAGCAGAACAATAAAATCATTAAAAAACAAAAGATTTTTGCAGAACAGTAAAATATGATTTAAACAAAATATAATCTCAGCAAAAAAAACGATACATTTATAGATAATAGCAGAACGGACAGAAGTTACATCTATAAGTAATTAACGGCTTTTTTAACTTAACTCTATTTTTTGTCTTTTATCTCTATATCTTAAACTTGATTTCCTTGAAGTTGAACTCCCTAATTTTTTCTTGACACCTGTTTTTAGAATTCCCGTACCTCTACAGCCACCCACCACGGTTCTTGTTCAACCCACAGTCTTTGTGACTTCAAATTGTGGGGCTGTCTTTTTCACTCAGATTGGCCTTTTATCTTATGGGCGTTTTCTCCCAGGTCTCATCCGAGCTGAAAGAAAATCTTCAGCAGAGAGAACACGTCCCGCGGAGACGTGAAATTTATGGTGTCTCATTGTTATTTTCCGAACAAGAATTTAGGAACGATTTCTTTTTACATTTATGACCAGATGGAATTTTGAAATGTTTATGACTGACAGATGTCTTTAACTAAGCTTCAAGGGTTGTAGCCAAAAAATGGACTGACTTTCTAAATCTCAAATAAAAATAATGCTGCTGAATTTCGTTACACGGTTAGCTAAATGCCTTCTTCAGTGTAAGAAGACTTCATTTTCAATAATTAATAATAATAATAATAATAATAATAATAATAATAAAAAACATTGTTAGTATATGGCATATAATATTATTTTCTATCGCAAGCACAAAGTAATTTGTAAACTTTTGGTAGCTGCCGATTGCCGAATCTCTCTGTAAATTCTTAGGCGACCAAAAAATACTCGGTCCCCTGAAATTCTTACCTCATTATTCCCATCTCTGTTATAATCCAAAATCGCTATCCCAGTCACCCTGTCTCCTACAGCCGTCCAGAACACCTCGTTGCCCTGGTGGTCGAAAGCGTGAACCGTTGAACCTCCTCCAACAAGCAGCAGGGGTGCAGTGCTTTGAAGAGGTCGTCCAACCGCCACGGCTCGAACACCATCAGCGCATTCCCGATACACTACATCCTTGTTGTCGTGCACGTGGTAGACCAGAAGATGAGTGGGTGAACCTGGGGGACGGTTCCAGAAAAAGGAAATTCATTTTCATAAAATATAAATACAATTACAGAAAAAATATTATCAATGGGATACTCAACCATTACAAAGAAATAGTAAACCAATAATAAGGCAGATTTTTAATAATATAAAAATGATGAAATATTACTTTGTTGTAATAAAAATGCTTAATTAATGTAAACGGAATCAGTCATTATCGTAAAATTTCGGATGAATTCGGTCAATATAGAGCTCTTATTGGTTATTTTTGTTTGGATTCAAATTAAAAACTACAGCAGCACTATTGTCAACCAAATGACATTCTCAAAATGTTTCATGAAGTAGATTGAAATAATACTTATTTATTTTAAACATTTTTCTTTATTTCTATATTCATTACTAATTAATGAAAAGACAAAGATGATTCAATAAAAAAAAAAATTGTATGTGCTTAAGACCGAACGTTCGAAGTGAATATTTAAATGGTTGACATTTGGATCGTACAGAAATGCCATCTCTGCACTTCTCCCGGAAGTTTTATAAACTTGAATGTTTAAGGGCGGATTGCATGAAAGTGGGTTAACCTTCGAGTTCCGCTAACCCAGGGTTATGTAAACAGAGTATTTGACAGCTAACTTAAAAAAGTAATTTTGTTAATACTTTTCTTTTTTGTGTTAAATATGACGCGTGAAATGACAATTGTCGGCCATATTATTATTTTTTGACGTAAGGTTAGCTGTCAAATAGGCTGGTAACTCTCTTTTTATGTACGTAACCTTGGGTTAGCGTAATTCAAGGGTTAACCCATTTTCATGCAATGCACCCTAAGTGTGCTGGGTTTACATTCATATTTTTTTATAAATCCAGTGAGCATTCTAATCAAATTCTAACAAACTTTTCAAGAAAGAATTTTAATTTTTTTGGGAGAAGGCTGAGAAACAACTCATATTTTATTTTAAAATTTGACCGAAAACCCAAAAAACTTTAGTTTTAAAATCGGTGATGAGAGCGCGATTTATTCCCATTACCATTAAATGTTATTTTTAGGCCCGATATTTCCATCTCTGGTTAAACTGCCTGTTAAGTTAACTGTCGTAACTGTTATAAGAACAATGTGACATCGAAAAATTGACTCATGTCATGTATTATAAGTTAGGCTATGATATCGATGCTGTGTTTTTCTTTTAACTGACAGTTAAATTAACAGGCTGTTTAACCGGAGATGAAAATACCGGGGCCTTGGACTTTCAAAGAACAATTTAACGACTGTAATGTAACCAGATTGTAATGCTGTTAATACAGTTTTTCAAAATTACAAACAAATAAAATCTACAACAAATACAAATGTAAGTAATATTTTATTTACTTATATATAAATAACTAAATAAATATATCACGGTATATTACCAATTCCTGTGTATCAATCTGCTTTCTGCTTTGTACAGAGATATCGGTAATGACAGCAGGAATAAGTCACGCCAAAATATAAAATATACAAAAAAAAATCGGTAGAATGCCCCATTTAAAAAAGTAAATTCAATTTCATGTGCCTTAAATATTTATCAATAACTGGGCTCAAATTGAAATTGAATGTACTCTTTATAAAATTGAAATAGAATATACAATTTATAAAATTGAAATTGAGAAAGTATAGGGTTACTCTCATATAAATATCAATTTGTTTTTTAGCACCCTCAGAGCAACGTGATATTTTTAATTCCTTACCAATTATAAGAACATCTTTGTCATCATTCGGCAAAAACTTTTCCGCATGTAAAGCTGTTATAGTCTGATTCATATTTAAAATAGCGATTTCTTTATTTGATTCAGACCATATTACTCTCCCTGTTGGTAAAACAGATCTCCTGTGCGGACTATGAATCAAAATCTAGTCGAAAATATTATAAAATATGTTTCAAATATTGGTCTCATTTTAAATAAACAATTACCTTGTCAGCTGTGGTAGCAACAGTTAAACAGGGATGGCTTCCATCGTATTTTCCCACTGTTACCCGTCCAGGGATGATTTTACTGTTCAAATCGAAGGTGAATACAGGCCTGATACCTTGAGCCATGTTTATATTTATTTTTTGTTAATAAACTTATATAAATTTAGGTATTTTCTGAAATTCTTTGAAGACTATTCTAATACAAACTTATGTTTTGAGCTACGAGCGTTGCTAAGCAAAAATATTGATTATGCCATAACATAAGCGTAGGTGGAATATTTATTTAAAATTACACACAAAATTTTCAAAAATCTACTTTTTATACGTTTAGATACATTTCAATATTCTATTTCAAAATTTTCAAACAGTAATTTAATTAAAAAATGGAAAATAATCGGACACGCAATCAAGCAAAAATTATTTATTTCCTAGCGTACGTTTCGACTGTATTACTTCTTCAGGGCTCTAAAAAGCATGCATGGAGTAACTACAACATGAAGATTACAATTATAAACAAAATACAATTATTACAACCAAAAAATATAAGGTATTATATTACTTATTACTTACAGAAGTGGTAAGTTATAAAAGGTAACATAGGGAACTCCTATAACTAACAACCATTGGAGATAACCCGAAGTAATTTATTAAATATATTTGTATACATATCAGGTCAATTTAAATTATTTTACTGGAACGCCGAAGAACACAACAAATTTTCTAATAATCAAACTTTCAAAATTTTGAAAAAAACTTGTATTTTGATGCAAAAAAAATTATAACAAGGACAATCATGTAAAGTTAAGTAAAAGAATTAATTAACATTGTACATACATAATGTTAAAAAATGATGAACCATTGATTAGATAGACAAATTACTAGCATACAAGAGTTGTTGGAAAACTAGTTACAGTGTGAACATTTGTTATGGACTATTTTTGTTATAATTTATAAAATTGTGATAAATTACACGTAAATTATCTATATCTGTATGGTGAATAATATTATTTTTATCGGCTTTAATATATAACATTTCTAAATTGAGCCATTTGTGTAAGTTAGATTCTTTTTTAATAATTTTGTTATTGACAAAATCAAATTAATGTTGATTGATTTTTACAATGGGGTCCCATGGTCGCGTGCCTGAGTGTCTGGCTGCGAACCTGGGGGACCCGAATTCGATCCCGACAGACGCCAAATATTTCCAATTTTAAATGGCACAAAAGTGATTACCGATGTCTACATGTGTTGTAGATACTGGCACACCCAGGAATGGGTAATATTCCGTGCTGATATATTTATTTATTTGATTTTTACATATTCCACTAATGCACATTTGATATTTTTGTTAGTATTATTCGAGTTTTTTTTTTTATGTTCATCCAAACTTATCTGTATC
This sequence comes from Ophonus ardosiacus, assembly GCA_943142095.1. NCBI lineage: Eukaryota > Metazoa > Arthropoda > Insecta > Coleoptera > Carabidae > Ophonus > Ophonus ardosiacus. The sequence continues at coordinate 33,991,883 of OW964832.1, read as the reverse complement.
TCTTTGTCTGACCGGTGTATTGTTTGTTACAATCCTTACATGGTATTTTGTACATTTATCAAGTTTGATTGTTATTCTTTACTAGTTGTGTCTTTAATTTTACTAAATAAATTCGAAACAGTTTGTTATTGTCTAAATGTTACTTCCATTTCTGGTTTTGTTTTGAATTTAATACTTATTTCTTTTGGTGGGATTTTTTTTCATGTTGGTATCTAGAATTTATACTCCGAGCCTTGTATTGTCCCAGGAAACACACACATATTTGATATATAACTATCAAGGAGAAATCTCAGCACAATGGAATTGTAATGTGATTTATCCTTGGTAGTTATATATCATATATGTGTGTGTTTGCTGGGGTTGCATAAAATATCCTGTATATAAACACGAATTCCGAAAAAAAAAAATTGATGGAAATGTGTGTACCTTATCTATTTGGGTTTTAAAACCTTTGATTTACATATAGAATAAAAACTATAAGTCAGATATGTTAATATGTTTATTTAGATAGTATTATACAGATCAACAATATTACAAATATTTTATATCTACTATTATTCTTATTTATCTTACAAAACTATACACATATCTAGAAAAATATGTTTTCTTATTAAATATCGTCAAATATGGTTCGAAAAATATATTCGTATAACTTATAAACAAAATTTCTTAAATAAGTACTCAAATTTCGAACATCTTACGTACAAAAGCATTGAAATAAAAACAAGTCTTAAAAATAATTCATAAATATACATAAAAGATAAAATATAAAGGGGTCACATGGACTCACGTTTAAACAGTGAACACATGAGAAAAATGGCAGTATTAAAACGAATACAATGGTCACTACATTAAAAAATAATCAAATCGGACAAATCACATTCATTTGTTAAACAACTGAGTAACGAAACGATTGTATGTAGACAAACATAGAAAACAAAACGAGATTTTTTGACACGGATTTATCACTAATACGCTAACTCAACCATTTAGCGTTATTATTTCTTTTTGTTATTTTGTTTAGCGAATTTCAAGGCTAATACGATTAAGGCACAAGATTTGAGTTACTAGTATGGCACATACACAATCATCCATTCGCCACTTTTTCTACTTTTCCAAAATTATTCATTGGTAAATAAATTTACAAAATTGGCCGTAACACTTTCAGTACACTAGTGCCACCTGGTGATGTTTGTCTAGGGGGTGGAAGTTAGTAATTTATCCGCGGCGACGGAAAGGCGACACTTCGTTTTCTTCCATGGCTGGCTGCGCCCAAGCAGCTAAAACAAATGACTCGATATCGCATTCATTTATTCCTCGGGCTATGCGGAAGTAGCCGTCTTCACCCCAATCTCGGCCCCAACTGTTTGCCACTTTCTACAAAGAAAAAATAAACATTAGTTTTATTACAATAAACTTAAACTACTCAACTCCGAGTTGATACCAACATCTTCAATTTATGATACAAGAAGTTTTATCTAGCATCTCTCATATATGAGACTTTTTTATACGCTATCTCATTATCGTATGTGTTTCAATGTCAACGGACGCATTGGTTAGCACAGCTGCCTCTGAAATTTCAAATTGAAGTTCGATTCCCCATTAAGGTTATTATTTTATTTTTTACAGAAAATTGTTGAACTTTTAAAAATCTGTTATATTTCCTATTACAGTCATTTAAAAATAATAACTTTGTAATAAATAAAGAGAAAATAATTGGCAATAATTGATTGCAATAATCAAAACTGTGATATAAAAACAATGCATTATATTTTTTTTAATGTTAATAAAAATAACTGAAATATAATAAATTTGTGTTTTTACTGTATTTGTAAAAAAAGTTGTTTATTAATATCAAAAGAAAATACAATGCATTGTTATAATATCAATGTTTTAATTATTGTAATCAATTATTGTCAATTACTTTCTCTTTATTTATTACAAGGTTATTATTTTTAAACGCCTGTAATGCGAAATATAAGACAGATTTTAAAAGTTCAACAATTTTTATGTAAAAAAAATAATTACCCCAAAGGGGAATCGAACCCCAATCTAAAATTTCAGAGGCAGTTGTGCTAACCAACATATGAAAATCTCGTCATATTACGTAATAAAAAAGTGAAACAATTATTTATTTGAATTTTTTTATAATTTATTGCAATTTATGCAATAATATTAAAGTAATTAATATTAAATAATATACAAGATGTAAAGTACTATTATCATGTTCAATATCATGGCTTAATTTTCTGCCGGGCACTTTTTATTTACAAAGAATTGTTTTTCTATGTCAATGTTTGCTTGGGACACCCGGTATATATTATATATTTTGAGATTGAATGGGGTAGTTATCCCCTATTTTAATTTTTTAATACTGACATGAAAGTATTTTTATCTTCCCTATTTTTTTATTTTAACAGTCAATATTAATCCTTTATGTATATTAACAGATGTTTATATACCTAGCACATAATTCTTATTTAAAAGTCTAACACACAAATATTTGAAATTATCACATTTGTGTTAAGTTTCGTAAGAACTAAAACATTATTTTTATTTATATGACATTTAGACTTTTGCTACAACATTAAATATTTAACTTTTAATGTCATTCTTTGACTCGACATATATATTCACGGCATATTACCCAGTGGTGAGTGTGCCATCTGATTTGTACGCAGATGTTGGTAATGATTTAGAATCAAACTAAATTTATTCTTTAATAAATACAAAACAGAAATAATATTTTTATTAAGTATTATTTGCTAATTGCTATATGGGATGTATCAAATGTATTTAGTTACCCAGTATTTGGTGGGGGGATACGTAGCTCTGTCTTCACCCCACCCTACAATCCTGACCGAATGGTAAGCTGTACGATGATTGGCTGATAACGACGTATGTCTGTATACTCCATTGCGGTACGCGAAGAAGTCTTGAAACACTTTCATTGTCGCTATAACAAACAAGAAAATTTTACTGATGTATTACCATCAAATTCTCAATCTCGAATTGAATAGTTTTTATTTTTATCTTACCTTGCACCGGTCCGTTCATCTCGATCTCATACATAATATCGGTTTCGTTTCCTAAGCGATATGCAGGAGCTACCCTGTACATTTCCTTTCGTTTAGCACCACCTGCCTGAGGACCACAATGCGCTGTTAGAAGGTTAGCTCGTTTGGGAATGCGACATTTTTCGTCCTTGCCAGCGTAAGGGTAACAGTTTTCGTCCACGACACTAAAACATAGAAAGAAACGTTAATTAGTATAAAAGGGATGTTCCAAGAATTTTTATATGACTTCCAAGCATTAAATTTTAAAAGATATTGTACTTTAAAGAGCTTCAAATTTGAAAATATCACGAAATATCCATTAAATATTTTACAATTAAATATTGAAATTTGTGTAATATTTTGAAAAAGTCAAGTGATCTGAAAAAGAATGTGACGTCAGAGCACATACAAACTGCCGCCTACTTTTATTTATACAGTGTGTCTCATTTAGAGGTAAAAATTCTTATAGGGCACTAGATAATGACGAAAAACTGAATATTGTTGATTTTTTTCTTTTTCAAATAACTTCTAAACTATTAATAATTGAGAAAAATGTTTCAAATATAAAAGATAGATATTTTTATTAACTAACCAGTGGCGTACGAAATAAATTTTTATATCCGTAAATTTTTGAGATATAACACAAACTTATATTTTTCTTAAATGGAACCCATATCTGATTTTAGTCTCAAAAAAATCAATATTTTTTTCTCTTTTCAATGATGTAAGGGTTATTATGTTTTATATTTGTTTTGCCTTAAAAATTATTATTTTTTCCTTATTTTGTATTAAATTCACAATTATTTTGAAAATATTGGTAGATTTCTATTTGGAAATACTCCTTGTATTTAAATAATTTATTTCGTTAAAAAAATTTGCTGAAAACTCGTATCAAATTAATTTTTATAATATTTTGTATCAGGTCACCCTTGGCACATTATAGTGTAATTTGTAACTATGAGTATAGAATGAAAATATTAAGTAATAAAGGCATAAAATAAATTATATCGATGAAATACAATATAATTAATAAAAATAATAATGTTTTTTTGGGAAATAATAAGAAAATTCAGGAAAATAAAGAGAAAATTAAATTTTAGGAGCAAAACAAATATAATACATAATAACCCTTACATCATTGAAAAGAGAAAAAAATAATTATTTTTTTGAGACTAAAATCAGATATGGGTTCTATTTAAAAAAATATAAGTTTGTGTTATATCTCAAAAACTTACGGATATAAAAATTTATTTCGTACGCCACTAGTTACTTAATAAAAATATCTATCTTTTATATTTGAAACGTTTTTCTCAATTACTAACAGTTTAGAAGTTATTTGAAATAGAAAAAATCAACAATATTCAGTTTTTCGTCATTATCTAGTGTTCTATGAGAATTTTTGGAAATACAAATGCACATCTGAGATGGCCTCCCAAAAGCGCACAAAAAGTTCCATTTAACCGACATCGTATCTCTTATAGTTCTCGAGATCCCAATGGTGGCACCTCTAAATGGGACACACTGTATAAAAAAACTGTTGTCCTACTGGCTATAAATGACTTGCTTTATGTACTCCGACGTCACGTCTGGCGCCAAACTTTTTATTCAACCGCAGGGCAAGAAACAAGGGTGCGAAGAAGAGAAAAAGTTGAGCATCAGTCCATATTTATTTGACGGTTATAATTCATTAAGGTTATAATAAAGTAACATTAAACGCAACGCAATGACGCGAAATCTGTGATTTATAATAAACGCCAAAGATAGCACTTCTCAATCAGAAGAATTCGGTATATTTCTTTGAAACTCGGCTCACTTTTATTTATTGTCTTTATATGACACGGAAGTATAAATAAGGTTAGTATTATAAAATAATTAAAATAGAAATTGACAGTGACAAAAATATAGTATTTTGTAGATGTGACATTTACATGTCGATAATACAGATTTTTATAGTAAAACTACTCTAAATTCTGATTGGCTAGCGGTTCAGCAGTAAGTAGAAAGATGAGAGTTGGTCAACTTCTGCGTTGCGTTTATTGCGTTGCTGATTGTGGCGCTGCGTTACTTTTAAAATCAGCATATAGGAATACCATCCACTCATGTTTTGCGTTACCGCTTGCGTTACTTCATTATAAATTGACCTTTATTTTGAATGGTAGAAGTTAGGAAATCTTGGATGAGCCCGCAAAATATAATTTTTTCTTACCCGAATTTTCGAAGGAACTGCCAGGCGCGATCCAAATATCCTCCATTGCAACTCTGCTGCCCTCTGTTATTACAGCTGAGTAGATGTTGAGCACTCAAGGTCACCTGCTCATCTCCATTCGACATAATAGCGAACCTAAAAACCATTAAAACATCCTGTTGCACTAACTCATTAACACTTTTGTTCAGCATAATTTTAGCGGTTGACGCATTCTCATAAAAACTTCTAAGTGGAATGTTAATTGAATTGTTACCTGTCAGAAGCAACAGCTGCTGTGGAAATAGCCCACGATGATCCACACCAACCTTGGTCGTGGACTCTGGAGAGTTGACCAGGCCATTTAGTCTCAGCGTCGAACGACCTTGGAAGGTTGTTAGGGTCGTAGATGCGACGGATGGGTTCCATTCGCATTACGCTCTTGTGGGGTTGAAGAGTACCTAAAATAAAAAGAGAAAATTACTTCTACGTTATACTACAACTCTTGTGAACCAGTGTCTCATAGCATAGGACAAAAATTTTAAATTTATGATTAAAAAATGTTCGTCCAGCAAAATATTTCAATCCCTGATCAGTTTCGAACCGTCAGAATAATCCACGTATCCTAAAGAAATTTTTAGTTTGTAACATGCGCACTTATAAATTCTTCCAAATCACTAAATATTTGCTATATTGTGATGTAGCTTCTCGAGCGTAAATTTAAGAAAACCAGAAATAAACGCAAGAAGTAAATTTTAAACAAGAATATAATTTCTTTATGTAACAATGAGATAAAAACCTTTCTGTTCACTCCAAATAGTAGTAATAACAATAACCTTTAATTCTGTTCGCAGAACCCAAAAATTTCCAATCAGTTTGAAACCAGTTTCAAACTACGCACGCGTACAAAAAAATTAGCAATTAGTTGCATATTTTGTTGGCGAACAAACCTATTATTAATTGCTCATCCGTGTTTATTTACTTAACTTACCAAGCCTTAATGTGAGACCTTCGCTAAGTTTTCTACCCCAGAACTCGGAATAATTGGATGCATGCCATCCAGTCTTTTGATGTTCAGCATTTACTGAGTCCACAATTTCTTCTTCTATGATACAAGGATTATCTTCACATAACAATTCAAACTTCATTCCCATTCGCGTACATTTGCTACAAGAGATAATATTTTCAATTAATGCATATAAAAATAACAGAAACAATAGTTATTAGTTATTTAAGTGTTAAGGACAGATTTCATAATAAACTGTATCTTCACTTAAACACTTTAAATTTAAATTAAAGTTATGTTCGATTTCATAATACATTGTTGGGCAGAAAGGACGCGTTTTTTAAAACGTCACAAAATTGATTTTTTTTCTTATAAAAAATTTATTGAGATATGAGTTCGTAATGACATAGCATTTGACAAAATCAAGTGTGGAAAACAACATCTTTGCAAGCACTCTTTCCAACATCGCTCTGTCAATTTGGGAGACTTCTACACGAATAGCTTCTTTCACTTCTTCCAATATGCAGGGTTTGCGCTTGTATGTACGTATCGAGGAGACCAATGAATGTCACCAAACCTGAAAATGAAGCGATCACGAAAGAGAGGACGAATAACGTCATGTCATTACTACTCTGGTTGTTTAGGATAAGAACACGGTTTCTTCGTAATTCATACAATAAGAAGTGTATCATCTCGATATAGTGCTCCTAGTAGAACACCTCCGGAAATGAATAAATGATAACGGACACCACATGCAAGATATTGTTTTCCACACTTGATTTTGTCAAATGCTATGTCATTACGGACTCAAATCTGTCAATAATTTTTTTCTTAAGCAAAAAGTATCAATTTTGTGACGTTTTAAAACAGTCCGTCCTTTCTGCCCAACTCTGTATAACTTTAGCATTTTAGCGAGCCCTACCGACTGGGTATGGTTTACATCCGGTAGAACGCACCTTACTGACCGCAATGCTTATTACTTTGACTTTTATCGTTGTCATCCTTTATTAGTATATTACATCCGAGGTGGGAGATGTTTCATTACAGCTGAGGGCTTATGCATATTACCGAGAGGCGAAGCCTCGAGGTGAGATACTGCGCGAGGCTGTTATGAAACTCCCACCGAGGTTATGTATACTATTTTATTCACAATCATCCTCATTTTAAATCAATAATTTTCAAAATAAATCAATGAATTATAAACTTTAATTTTATTAATATTTTGACAGCTGTCTTAAAATTTGTTTAGCCTACTTAATTATGGGGATCTACGACAATGTTGCTAGGCAACCCCTACGTAAACATTTCCAACCCAAGAGATGGAAGTGAAATCTGTTATTTCCAACCCAAGAGATTGTCATTAAAGTTAGGAATGGCGTATTTTCCAACCTCCAAAAGGTAAGGAATCTGTATATTACTATAATGATTGTGAATAAATTTTATTTACTTATCGCCTCGCCTCCTAATCGTAAATATTTGTAAAGATATGATACTTCCTTGGAAACTCAATCGGCAAAAAATAGTAAAATTCAGAAATGGTAATTACCAAAGGTTGCAGTTGTCCTTGGCAGTGTGTCCAGGATGAACAGGTCTTCCATTCAATTTACAAGGATTTTCTGTAATAGGAGCAGGTGGCGAAGGATCTGTTTGATTTCTACAGAAAGAATAGAAATCGGGGCAACAATCTTCCGAGTTGTGTCTATCGCAAAAGGTGTCACAATAACACAACGTGCCTAAAAAGAAAATCCATCATTTCTTCTTCTCAAAAATTGATGATGAATACAACCTATTGGTGTGTCCGTACCTATGATAGGAGCTGCACATTTGTCATCTCGAAAATCACAGCATCCAATTCGCCGGCAGTACGGTCCATATAATCCGCTGTAATCCGGCATAGCTAACACTAGCGCCGTGGTTAGTGTTGTGAATAAAATGAGAAGCTCGCACTTATGCTTCATCTGAAACAATTAAAATAAATCTTCAATGTCTTGTTCAACTTCAAAGCTATGTTGCACCAACAAGGTTTAAACAAAAAAATCAAATCGAAATTTTGATAGCAATATATTACAATTCATTTGACTTTTCATTTTGATGCAATATTGTCAATTTAAGCTCAGTTTAATATTTAAGTTTCGTTGGTGCAACCGGTCATAAATATATGAAATAGTTTTATTAACTGCATATTCATATGACAGTAATAAATTAATAATTGTCAAATAGTTAGATTTATGACAAACAGTTATAACTTGTAGAGTGATTAATAATCAAAACTTTAAAATTAGAATGTAATGTATATCTATCATTAAACGGATATAAATAAATTAGCCTATATTTCTAGATAGACATGTTTTCTGCAATTAATACAGGGTTGGGCAGAAACAACGGACTTTTTAAAACGTCACAAAATTGGTACTTTTTGCTTAAGAAAAAAATTTGAGTTCGTAATGACAAATCAAGTGTGGAAAACAACACTTGCATGTGGTGTCCATTATCATTAATGCATTTCTGGAGGCGTTCTAAGAAGTTTACAAACACTCTTTCCAACACTGTTCTATCAGTTTGGACGACTTCTAAGCAAAGAACTTCTTTCAGTTCTTCCAATGTGCCGAGTTTGTGTTCGTATGTACATATCACATTGAAAAAACTGAAGGAATCTATTCGCGTAGAAGTCGCTGAAATAGAGTGTTTTCAACCTTTGCCTCCAAAAATGCATTAATAATAATGGACACCATATGCAAGATGTTTTTTTCCACACTTGATTTTGTCAAATCGTTGATACTGCAATAGGTCGTATGTTAAAGAAAGGCAACTTTTCAGGAGACGAAAAAAAAAACGTGTTAATTTAGTTTCTGTTTCCAAGACGCAAAGTCGGTTTAAAGTCATAAAGGGATACTATTTTAAAATTTAACTTAAAAAAACTGTTAAACAAGTGTCACCAACAGTCAAATATGAGATACGACTAATTGATGTAGCCAACTATCTGCTATTAACACATGAGACGTATTATTGGGCTTGACACGCATACGTGCCTTCGTATTGGCTGTAGAACGCCACATAATGGTTACTTTAGTGCAATAATCTCAAAAAGGGATTTTTTGACGTACGACCTATTGTAGTACAACGACAAAATGCTGTGTCATTACGAACTCAAATCTGTCAATAATTTTTTTCTTAAGCAAAAAGTATCAATTTTGTGACGTTTTAAAAAACTTACGTCCTTTCTGCCCAACCTGTACATATGTAATTATAAAGCTTACACAAATGGTGAGAAATTTCTACAACTCTTTCTGCTACTGTAAATATTAACTTAAAACTTATAAAAACTGTGGGCCAATTGTCGGATGATAATAGTACGCCCGGCATCTTTTGCTCCAGATTTATCTTCTACCGAGACGTTTTAATTTGGGAACAATAAAAAACAACTTAGAAAAATCCAGTGCTTTTGTTTTCTCGCATAGTCTCGTCTACTAGATTTTTATTTTCGTATTTTCGAATCTAAATTATTTTATTATGGTATTATTACTTAATGGAGACTATTGATTATAGAATTTTATGGTTGCCATCTAGTGAGTTCTGAAGCAATGTCTTTAAACAAAGACAAGCTCGAAGAGAGAGATAGTTGATTATGACTTATAGAAACGCCAAGGCAAAACAAAACACAGCAAATATCAAATCGGATTAGAACAAAACGATGGGAAGAGAAGAGAGGCCATAGTACTCAACTATCTCTCTCTTCAACTTGTCTTCTAAAGACCTGTGGTCCCAGAGGAGAAGATGTGTGTTGTGTGACATCAAGTTCATAAGTTCCCACTGCTTCATGTTCAATATGAATTTCATTTAAATATGACAAATGTCTTATTAAAATTAACTTTTCTGATTCACCTGAAAAGGTGATTCACTTGAAAAAAAAAAAGAAAATGAGTCGGAATAAAGTGTTGTCAACAACGTAATGACAAAATATCTAATCTTATTCGAAAGTACATTGGAACAGTTCCGATTGGCATAAGAAATACAGCTAGTATCATGGATATATTTCAAACAGTATAATTTAAGCTCATTACACATTATACCATCGTTTTAAATATGTTGTTTCTATATTTATATTTCTTAAAGTGGTTAAAATAAGAAATTACTTTGTAAATTTTAAAAATTAGTTATTTATATATCAAGACACTGAAATTCTATTTTTATCACAAATATAGAATTTACTTGTTGAGGCGCTTAGGGCCGAGGAAAATAAACCATATGAGTGATAAAAAGGAACTGCAGTGCCGAGGTTCATATTTTATTTTTTTATTTTTTGGTACATGCTTTACAGTGTTAGGTACCAGGGGCGTCGCAAGTATGGGTCAGAGGGGGCGGATCGTCCCCCCTAACTTAAAACGGGGGGGGGGGGGGGGGCATCGCCCCCTCTCCCTCAACTATTTTCCTTTTCCCTTTACGTGACCAGGTTAACCTTATTTTGTCGTTATATTATAAATAATTAAAAAATATTTATATTATAATATATAATTAAATAAAAGTTAGTATCATTACCGGGCGTTTTGGCTTTTTTACAGTCCGGTGGGCAGTAAAACTATAGCAAAAAGCCCGGCGGGCGTAATGTTCAATATTCCGCCCTAGTAACTAAGATGTAAACAAACAATTTTAATGCATTTGTGCGTAAATTTCATATACCGCCTATTCGCGATTCAAGTTAAGCAAATTCTATCTGGTGGACAAAATTTGAACTAAAAATACGTCCATAATATAGTATTTCCTTTCCTTCACAGAAATTTTCTAGAGATTGTAAGCTATTTACAATATTATATCAATGACAGATTGACAGTGTTATGATATCATAAACACTGATATATTTAATATTTATGAATCGCCAATATACTAAACCCCCCGACTCTCCTTATTTATTTACATCACGATTTACAAAAAAAAAATCATCTTTTTCGTCCCCTCTAAGCGAAAACACTTCCGACGTCTCTGTTAGGTACATATAAGCGGTGATATTTTAGGGGGGTGAAACAATTTTTCATATAAAGCTAGATCATTCTATTTTTCATTCGAAGATGACGAAGATGAAATGATGTAAAACACACACAACCATCCGGGATTCAAACACGGAACCCTTGCATATTAAATTTTATTTGAATTCGAAAAATTGTGAAAATGAATCTAATATTTATTTTTATAGGTTATGGGATTTAAGTGATTATTTAACTGGGACGGATGATTAAAGACAACGATATACACCACATGTGTCTTCTTCAGGGGACGATTTTTCTTAACTGTTAACATTAGTTACAAACAGTTCAGAAAAATCATGCCCTGAAGAAGACACATGTGGTTTCGAAACTAGTCGGGAATGATAATAAAATTGATTGAAATCCAGAAATATCGTTATCTTTAAATTTATAGGTTATGTTTAATAATTGTCAGTCTGACATTCAATTTTGCTAACCACGTACATTGAAATTATTGTAAAGAACACTCAAATTTAATCATCGGAATTATTTATTTCGTTCTTCTTGCACATTTTTTGTCATTTACGTGCAGATATACTAATCTACATCGTACAACTGGCTCAATTATCTTACATGTACAACAATTATTATTATTAGGTAGGCAACACTGCAATTGCATGAAATCGTCCTATAATGAAATACTTTAGTGCCGATTTCTAAGCTTTTAATGACGATTTTTGTGCACTTTAGTGCCGATTTCAAATAAACTTTATTATGTAATTATAATACCCAGTTTTACTAAGCTCATATAAAAATTCTTATAATTCTTTTAAATCTTAAATATAATTATAACAACCGAAATCACTGATATTACAAGCAGTAATAATAACATTGTATTCAGTTAAATAGAAATACAATGTTGGTGTAATTACTCATCTACTCATCATATTTTATGAAGCATACATAAAATAAATAAAATATTGATCATAAATAAGATTTATGTGTAACTGCATTTTAAAAAAACTTATTACAATATTAATGTGCACTGTTTTATTTTTAGCGGAGAGCAATAAAACATTTAGCAATGATTCATTCTTTTTTGTCACAGTAATAAATGTTAATGTGTCCAGAACAAAGGTACACGTGTATCAATCAAACAATAGTACCAACCTACCTAGTTTAAATATAAATACATCATCACCTACTAAGCATCTACCGTATTTACTAACAAATAAATTCAATAAATCTAGTCTATCGAGGAAAAATTTATGTCTATTTATAAGTTCCAATTAGCTGGCGCCCCATTTTCCCCAGCCTGTCGGCGCCACTGAATTCCACAGCCTACTTCAGGCACATGACAGATCGTTTCGCATTCGCGGATGAGTTCAACATGGAATTATTTTAATTGCTACACGAACAACTTAAGAATTGATTCGAGATGTAAGATGTAACACAGGTTACGAGAGAGATATTTGTGTACGCGAGGGATATTTTTAGAATGATTGAAAGTTTGTTGTTGGAGAGTAGAAGATTATTTTAGAAATAGACTGCTAAAAATTTGCATCTTTTCTTGTCTAGTTCTATAAATGATTTTTTTATGATTTTTACAATTTGGTACCTCGACACATTTTTAAGTTACAATCTTAAAAAGACTTAAATTCATTTTTAGTTAAAAACTTAAAAATTTTCAAAAATCAAATTTTGACACCGCAAGTCTTTATCCGTTCCCGAGATATTTGTGTTCAAATTTGAATACCAAAAACACCCATTTTTGGGGTTATTACCCTAAAATGAGTGGAAAATACTGACTTGCCGATATCACCATTCGATTCTACGGGCAAAATTACATAAATTATCAATTTTCATAATTTTTAAACAATGTATACAATTTCCAGAACAAAATAACTAAAAAATTTACTCTGGAAATTGTAGACATTGTTCAAAAATTTGATATACTTATGTAATTTACCCCTAGAAACGAATGGTGATATCGCCAAGTCTGTATTTTCACCCGTTTTGAGGTTATTACCCAGAAATGGGTATTTTTGAACATAACTTTATGCGAATATCTCGGAAACGGAAAAAGATAGTGGCTTGCGGTTTCAAAGTTTGAAATCAGAATGATAAAAAGTATATAAATATATAAAACTGGGTTTTTTAAATTTTGAATTTTTTATGCACAAATGACTTTAGAGGTAACAACCGAAAGTGTTGTCATTAATAAGATTCGCGGTATTTCTTATGGATATATGCATTTTATGCAATTTTAAATGTTTACCCCTAAACGAATGATGATATCGCCAAGTATGTATTTTCACCCGTTTTGAGGTTAATACCCAGAAATGGGTATTTTTGAACATAACTTTATGCGAATATCTCGGGAACGGAAAAAGATAGTGACTTGCTGTTTCAAAGTTTGAAATCAGAATGATAAAAAGTATATAAATATATAAAACTGGGTTTTTTTTAAATTTTGAATTTTTTATGCACAAATGACTTAAGAGGTAACAACTGAAAGTGTTGTCATTAATAAGATTCGCGGTATTTCTTATGGATATATGCATTTTATGCAATTTTAAATGTTTAATTAATAAAATAATTAAAAATTAAATATGCTTCCTATAAAAAGCTTTCAGTAATGTCACTAAAACTGTTGATTTTTGACACTGACATTTATCTGTCAATTACAAACTATGTTACAAACATTTGAATTTGTCAATTGGTTTCCTTGGTGTAGTTTGGACTGTGTGATTTATTATATCAGTTTCTTGTACAGTGTGTTCAGAAAAAAATCTAATTCGGAGTAGACTTTGAACACAGAAACGTATGTTTAATCATTATTCAATTCAAAAATCATTTTCTCAAAATTGTTCGTGAAATGTAAATTGGCATAAGTTTTGTTTTCTACATATACAAAAAATCCTAATTCGGAGTGAATTAGGATTTTTGTTAACACACTGTATATTCTCTAAATCTATAGAAAATATCATAATAAAAAAAAAAAAATCTGTTGTGGCCAGCACAAGACCTCTCGCCATTTCCATATTAGGCTATATAAGTATTGTATTGCACTTCGCTTTCGAACCGTCGTTTTATAACAAAATCTTACAGAACATTACCCAAATATTGTTTTTTTATTATAGTTAACATGTCTTCTGCACACATATAATTCTAATTATATCTATTTTTCATTGTATGAGGAAGTTTCTAAATGTCAAAGCATGCCAAAGATTGTTCCAATTCATTAATCAGATTGGCGGTATTTCTGATGGATATATGCATTTTACCACAAATTTACCTAAAATTTCAAATATTTAATTAATAAAAGAATAAGAAAAGTTAAATATACTTCCCAGAAAAAGCTATCAGAATGTCACTAAAACTGTTGATATTTGACAATGACATGTTATAAACATTGGAATTTGTCAACTGGTTTCCTTAGTGCCTTGGCCTCTGCGATTAGTTTACTCTATAAATTATAGAGTCTTTATCTCTAAATCTATACAAGATATAATAAAATTTTTAAGTGTATTAGATGGAAAATTGTATGTTCTTCAATATTTAATAAAAAAAAAACTCCCAAAAAATTATATTTAGAAGATTTTTTTTAAGAAACTACTACTTCCGGTTGTTCTATTGTTACCAAAACCTTTTCAGCTCTTCCCAGGAATGTCAGATTGAGGAAACTGAAGTTAAATATTTTTTAAGTCTTATAGTTTTAGAGGAATCGTGACTACAACATCCAGACATACATACATACACACACACACACACAGACATCATTTTAAAAATGTTATAATCGGATTGTAGGGATCTTAAAACGTGCTTATTCAATAAAATCTGGATATGCGAATTTTAGCATGAATCCAATACCTCTCTTAGCGAGAGGTAAAAATTAAAAGATTTAGAATTTACTGATCTTTATTATTTGTAATAACATAAATTTTCAAAAAATTAATATTCAAAATTTCAGGAAACAAAAAATCTTTTCATTTTACAACCGTACACTGTGACACCTTTTCTCCATACATATAATACTTAAGCCTGGAGCCGTCCCTGTACATAGAACACATTGTTCTAATCATTTTAATCACCTGCCATCATCTCGGCCCGCTCTTACGAACGCCTGACCCGATTCCAATTCCCTTTCCTCTGCAAATGCAGAGTGCAAGGTGCTCCACTCCATGCTCCAACATCGACGCTGCATATGGTAATGTTCGCTAGTAGAATAACGGACTCACTTGCCGTGCCAGTGCCAACAATATACGTTTTATTGCGCTATAGCTGATATTTATTCCCCACAGCAAATCTTTATGAGCTAGATGATAAATCAGTGAGATTTTTTATCAGATAACATTCTTGTGGGAGATTGTAGTTGATATGCGGTGTTGTTGTTGTTGCCAATGATGGATTTATAACTGTTATGGTAATGGTATAATGCGAGTTATACTAATGTAACACTTCATTCATATGTATGGAAAACTATTCAGCTAAAACTTATATCAAGTGGGAAACTGAATTATGTTCTTTCTTGCTACTGTAAGTTATTTATTTCATTGTTTAGTTAAGCTGTAAAAGAAATTGTAAAACATGTGTTTATAGAGACTATAGAGTCTATAGGTAAAGGAAAACTACGGGACTTCAGTCAATAGTTGAAAAATATATTTTCGGCCTCAACTAGTTTCGGCGCCACAGGTGCCTTCATCAGATGCTACAAAATTATTCACAATGGCTGGTAGCACAAGCGTGGTTCTAACACCGGTGTTAACTAAAACCATGTCAACGACTTGACACATACTTCAGGTTTGTTAAGAAAACAAGTGTTGCCAATATATTGATCAAGGTGAAAATTTACTGACAGCCATATTCAATAAATCTGCCGACACTATTTAAAATTATTTAATATGATTTGTTTTTTAACTTGTTTCTAGGAAAAACAGTTTTAAATAAAGAGATCAAATTTATTGAATATGGCTGTCAGTACATTTTCGACTTAATTCAGTATATTGGCAACTCTTATTTTGTTAACAACCCTGAAGTATGTGCCAAGTCATTGACACGGTTCTAGTTGATACCGGTGTTAGAACCACGCTTGTGCTACCAGCCAATGAGGCTACAAATACTATGGAGAAAAACTGTTTTTAACTTACGTGAACATTTTTTTAACAAAAAGTAATATTGAAACGTATAAAGATACATAATAAATATGATGACTGCAGGACACACGTAATGTACAAAATACCATGCTATGACTGTCCGGCGCATTACACAGGCCTAACGAAACGGAATCTAAACACAAGGATAAACGAACATAAGAGAAACTACAACAACAGAAGCACCAATAAGGCAAATGCGCTCTAGTTAGTCATGTGGCATCACTTGGCCGTAAGTTTAACTTTGACAACTTTAAAATACTGGACACAGTAGTTAACTTACATAAAAGACTCACACTTGAAATGCTGCACATTAATAATAATTCTAACAATATAAATCTAAAAACATACAGCTACAATCCAAATAATTTTTTTTTATAAATAACTATTATCACTTAAATTATTAACATTAAGAATACATATGGCTTAAAAATTTGGCGGTTTATATAATATGTGACCTTCTTGTTTCAACATACTGTTTTTTCGTAAATGTAAAACATAAATGCGTGTCATCTAAAAATTATTTTAATTTTTGAAAAAAATCAGACGACATTTGTGTTATTATTATTTCTCAATTTTATTATATGACAATCATTATACATATATGTTTTTCTATGTTATTTATCCATACTATTTGTAGCATCATTGAGAATATTGACAGGATATTAAGATAACATTTTGCAATTTTTTAAAAAAAAAGTAACTTGTTTTCATTTCCATTTAAATGGAATATATTTAAATGGTGTTTCATTAATTTATTACCTTCGTTAGTAGTAAGAATTTTAAATGCATTTTTACTAATTAAAAAATGTAAATATTAAACAGTATTAATTAATTTACACTAAGTTTGATTAGAAAAACATTAGATTGAAATAAAAAAAACTTATTAACCTGTCATTTGAAATAAAGTTGCAAAACTTAAGTTTCTTATGCTGAGTTCATGCAGACTATTAAATCAAAAAATTAAATTTATATATTTGTAGCATTATTGAGAATAATTTTTGTAGCTCCTGAAGAAGGCACATGTAGTGCCGAAACTAGTTGAGGCCGAAAATATGTTTTTCAACTATTGACTGAATCCCAGTAGTTTTCCTTTACCCATCAAATTTCCAATCAAAAAGTCTAAGAACATATAATAGAGTATAACGCTGTACAAAAAACAACGTCCCAATGTCCCAATACCCTGTATATATAGAGTCAGTTCCATCCTAAATATGACCCTGCACATATCTGTCATTTACTGAAATACATGTATCAAAAAAAGTGCTAAGCAGTAAAATTAAAAATACTCCTTACACCAATCTATAAGCATTTCGCACCTATACTCTCATGCCAAATTCTAATACATTCATCTAAAATATTTTGCTAATACAAATAGCTGGAGTAACGTTTCAGGTTTATTTATAAATCCCGATTAAATAATTCAATGAGAATTTAACCGATTCAAAATGAGTTACTCATATCATAAATTTCACCAATACGTATGCCAGATTCAATTTGCATATTTTAAATAGCTGTGATGTCACGGATGTCTTGTTAAATTAACATCCAATGAAATTCCTTCATGCTATATGTTATGTCATTAGTGGCCAATAGGGGGGATGTAAGATATAGGGCACCTATGACGTAAGTTATGCTTTTAATCTAAAAATTTATTGTATATTGTATGCAAGAGATTTATCTAAATTGAATTAGAATGGACTATAAATAATTTTGCATAGAAAATCTATTTTAATAAATAAACGAAGCTGATAAAATTATTAGACATGTTGACAGGATATTAAGATAACTTTTTGCAATTTTTTAACAAAAAAGTAATTTGTTTTCATTTCCATTTCAATGGAATATATTTAAATGGTGTTTCATTAATTTATTACCTTCGTTAGTAGTAAGAATTTTAATTGCATTTTCACTAATTAAGAAAATGTAAATATTAAACAGTATTAATTAATTTACACTAAGTTTGATTAGAAAAAACTTTAGACTGAAATCTAAAAGAAAAAAATCTTATTTATCTGTCATTTGAGTTACGAAAATTAAGTTACTTTATGCTGGGTTTATGTAGACAATTAAATTAAAAAATTAAATTCTAAAACTAAACTAAACAAGCAGAAACCAATGACAACGTTTATGGGTGGAAATATTAGGGAGTTATTGCAACTTCTAAAATGAAACAACGTAAACGTTAACCTTATGTAGAAAACACTTTATTTTAGAAATAAAGGACTTTCAATTTCAATGTTTACCGCATTTACTTAGTATATTTCACGCTAACGTTAACGTTAAAAGCAATACAAACGAGGTTACATCCACACTTTTCACCGAAACATAACCTCAAAAGATACAGAACGTGTGACGTTAAACGCTCGCTATTCCATTGCACATAACGTGTCACCTTATTCATATAACGTGAGCCTTATTAGTACGCATGCGCACTCGGGCTGTCACGTGACTTTAAAATGAACGTTATTTTTGCGTCGAAGCTGCAATAACTCTCTACTGACTTGTAGATATCACCATTCGATTTCATAAAGTATACCAATTTTTATAATTTAGAGTTTTGCGATTTTTTGCCATTTTCAGTTATATTACTCTGGAAATTGTATACGTTGTTCAAAAATGTTGGTAATTGGTATACTGATGTAACTTTACCCGTACAGTGATGTCCCCAAGTCTGAATTTCCACCCGTCTTGGGGTTATTGCTCAAAAATAGGTATTTTGGCCATGACTGGCAAATTTCTCGGAAATGAAAAAAGATAGCGACTCTCGGTTTCAAAATTTGGAATTAGAATGATGAAAATTATCGTAATACATAAAAATTAGATATTCTATAATTTTGAAGTTTTTACGCAATAATGACTTTTGAGGTGACAACTGAAAGTGTTGTTTGTCAGAAATTGCTGTCAAAATTTCGATTTGCTTGTGTCTGGTCGCGAACCTGGGGAACCGGGTTCGATCCTGACCGACGCCAAATATTTCGAATTTTAAATGGCACAAAAGTGACCCCTGTGGCGCACTATCCACGCCAGCAATGAGTGCCCGTGAGGTGACGCTTGGTAAGCGCGCGCACGGTACAAATATGTCATATCAGATTGTGGCACACTCAGAAATGGGTAATATGCCGTGATGATATATTTATTTATTTATTTAGATCAAAATATAAATCTTGTTGGTGTAACTGGGCACTATAACTGTTGATTTTTGACACTGACATTTATCTGTAAATTACAAACAGTTACAAACATTTGAATTTGTCAATTGGTTTCCTTGGTGTAGTTTGAACTGTGTGATTTATTTCATCAGTTTATTCTATATATTACATTCTTTATCTTTAAATCTATAAAAGATATAACAAAAAAAAAATTATCAGGTTTAGAGTTTACTGTTCTTGATTATTTGTAATAACATAAATTTTCAAAAAATAATATTTAGAAGATTCTTTTTAAGAGACTATTACTTCCGGTTGTCCATTTGTTACCAAAACCTTATCAGCTCTTCCCATTTAAGTCTTATAGTATTTGAGAAACCGTGGTTACAACATGCATACTCCCACGCTCACTCACATAAAAATGTTATAATCGGATTCTAGGGACCTTAAAACGAGCTTATCCATTAAAATATGAATATGCGAATTTTAGCATGATTCCAATACCTATCTTAGCGAGAGGTAAAAACAAACATTTGACATCTGACGTCAAGCAAAATCACATCTAAAGTTCTGAAGTTCATACATGAAATGTTTTGACATTTGAAACATTTCATCTCTGCCAAATTACAAGCAAGCCTGCTCATCTCACACATTCTTGTAATTACTAAGAACGCGAAACGTAACAAATCTAAACTTGACAGTGAAGCTGAATAAACAAAATTAAAGTTCCAAGATCTCTTTTTTTATAACACTAACCCAGATCTAGAAATAAGCGTTTCAAAACGCTTGTCACTTTTAAAGAAGAATTTACGAGATGCTTGTCTGATTACCAGAGCGCTGTATTTGTTGATGTAGTTCATTGGTTATAAATAAAATTTTGAAAAGAAAACAAAGTCGATTGTGACACCTGTTCACCATATCGGCAAGATCAAACGATAGTGGGAGTGCAATTTTAATGAAGTAGTTGAGAAGTTGATTTATTTATTTAAATTTATTCACTTAATGGAGTGAAACTAATTTTTATGCTACAAATTGTCAAGGGTATTTACTTTATGGTCTAATTATGAAAATTCAGACTATAAATATTGCAAGAAGTCGAGTTATGGAAAATTATTGTAGTTTATATAGAACGTGATGTTATTTATAAACTTGTATGGTTATTTATAAAGTTTATAGAACATGCTTAATCGAAACAGTCATCCAACCATATAAAAATAACTTTTCCTACTACCAGGCGTTGTGTAATACATCCTTTTATCCAACACTTTCTGTAAAACTTATTAAAACATTTTTCCCTCTCGCTAAGGTATTGGATTCTTGCTAAAAATCGCATATACAGATTTTACTGAATAAGCAGGTTTTAAGGTCACTAAAATCAGATTTTTATATTTTTACGATGATGACTGTGTGTAATATTGTACAGGGTGGAACAAATTCGAGTTCCGTATATGAAAACTTTCTTGTTATGCATCCTACAGGAAAATGATGTAGGTCTTTGTGGGCCAACTTTTTGAGACAACTTTAATAGACACCACAAGAATTTTCAATCGTCTTTTGTTTTTGAGATACAGGTTAAAACTTGTTTTTCGCTTATTTTGAAAATACCTTATATCTCGCTTATTAAGAGAGATACAGAAAAAATATTTAGATAATTTTTATACGGTCTTTTACGTAGAATGACGTAGTGTAATTAGATTTTTTCAAAACTTAATAATTCTCGAGATATACCTAATACAAATATATTATACATCCTTGAAAAGCTTATAAAATAAGTAAAAAAGATGAGACTATTTTCAACATATTATGTTCCCATTTAAGAAATATTATGTTTGTGTTATATCTCGAGAATTATAAAGTTTTGAAAAAATCTAATTACACTACGTTATTCAACGTAAAAAACTGTGTAAAAATTATCTAAACATTATTTCTTTATCTCTCATAATAAGCGAGATATATGAGGTATTTTCAAAATAGTGAAAACAAGTTTTAACCATAGCTCAAAAACAAAAGACGATAGAAAATTCCTATTGCCTATTAAAGTTGTCTCAAAAAGTTGGCCTATGAAAACTTACATCAATGTTCTGTTGCGTGCATAATAAGCATGTTTTTCATTTAAGGAACTCGAATTTACATCACCTTGTACTTTATTTCAAATAAACATAGTATATTTCAAATAATCATAGTAACAAGTATGTTATGAGTCGGTGTAAGTGCTCCTTACCAGTTGAGTTGAGAATAATTTTGGAGATCAAAACGAAGTCGAGATCTCCAATACATCCGATACCGGTGGAAGAGCACTGTTTTTTACGTTTTTTTCACGATCGACACACAAAATTAAAAAACATAAGATTTAAAAATTACTATGATGTATTTAAAATTTTTCGATTGTCATTTTTAAAGTAAGCGTTGATCGTTGTTTTTATTTACTTGCCGATCAGTAATTTGTAAATAAAGCTTATTGCCATAGAAACCCTAGTAGTAAACATTGAAATAAAAAACGATCGTGCAAAAAAATATTTATGAATGCAAAAAACGTTCTGTAATATATAATCTACAAGCCACAGACAAAGAAATAAGAAAAAACTAAAGCTATTGTTATGAATCATCTGCCGACAGCTTAATATATTTTCTCGTTTGCTGTTGCGTAGTTTCAATTATCCGCGTTTGTATCTCCTCAGGTGAAAAGTAAATCACATGAGAACGGGAAACCTATCCTAGTTTTATGGTAATATCGTGGATAAATTATAAATTGCCAGCGCGTTAGAATTCATATGGTAATTTATTTTGCTGCGTATGATTTTCTAGGTTAGATTGTATAATACACGCATTCCTATGACAAATGACAACGTTGATGTCATTGTTTATTTGTTTATGTGAGGTAATAGGGCAAAAGTAAACAGCCAAAAATTGAGAAAGAAATCTGAGAAACCAGCGTTACTTTAAAGAGATTATGGTTGCTGAGAAGAGAGCTTTCAGGGGACAATTTTTATTCTTTAAAATGTTTCAGAATAGAAAATAATTTATCAGCTATAATATCCCGAGGACATTGGTAATACGAAATAATTTTATGACAGTTACCTAAAAGCAACGTGCATGAGGAAGTTGTGATAAAATTACAAAAATTTATCAATGATCCCCAGGGGTATACGGTGAGATTTTTTTTGCAATTTTAATTAAATTTATGAAGAATTTATATTTAGCAGTATTTTTGTAATTATAAAATGTAGCGATAATAAGATTGACATTGAGTTACCAAGACACGTTCAGTTTTATTATACAACGTTTATTAGTAATAATAAAAGAATGATATTTTCAAATTTTTTATTTATAATAGAATGTTTTATTGTGAGTGTGTATTTTATTAATTGAAGCGTTATTTTCACTATCATACCGTCATAACCTCATTTTCAAATTAAAACAATTAATCTTTAATTATCTGTCAAAAAGTGTTTGTTACTTAGCAACTTAATGACATAAGAGATAATTGTCTTACTATAATTATCAGTGTATGTTTTGATTGGTTACTTTCGCACATGTGATCAGAAATACAAGGATTCAGTTGGATATTTTTTTAACCAAAAAATTTTCAGTATATTACTGTTCCCATTGGTTGAATTTTCAAGTTTTTGCATCATGATTGGTTAAAAACTAGTGGCTGGAATTTATCATTGAAAAATTTCTATTGATAAATGATTTTTTTATAAGAAACCACAGACACCTTTATTTTTATTGTTTCAAATTTATTTCCATTAAGAGTGACGTGATTGGTGACATGGTAAGTGTAATTTATTCTTAATTTTAATAAATTTTAGATCTTTGTTATAATTAGTTGATCATTTAATGATATATTCTAACTAATATAGTTTGTTATCAACATTTGTTGGGAACGTTTTTAAGTCACTAGAAATGTTAATTACATTTTTATTAAATGCATAGCTATTAATAAATTATGGTGCCGAAGCGTTGCTTTAAATTAAAATAAACAGAACATAAACTAAAAGGTTGTTTTATTGTTATATTATAAGTTCTGAAAGATTTTTTAATAATTTAAATTATTAACATTTTGTTTTAATTTAGCAAGTAAGTCAAACAAATTTTTGTAATTTATTTGTTGTTACCATTTTTGCTGAAAACAATGGCCCGTATTACAAGCGCACTGTTTTTCTATTATTTCCCGTGTAAAGTCAGCTTTAAATGGAACATTGTACAATATAGTTTATTCGTAAGGTGAAACTATACTTCATTCCAATTAAGGATAAGGACTATGACACGATTCTAGCTTTTCGATTGGTCTAAAACGCGAACCATGTTTACATATAGAAAATATGTAACAAAACGTTTCACTATGCTGTTGAAATCGTTAGGTCTAAAGTTGTAGTCAGTGCAGAACTCTAAGCCGTGATTTTGTACTACTATACACTATTATACTTCTTTAAGTAACTGTTTATTTACTAAAGAATGAAAAATTATCAAATTTTGATGTTTCGAGCTGTCAAGCATGTCTTGCACGAAACATAAAACTATACTTCATTCCACGTAAGAAAATGGCGTTAAATTAGATAGGGATACAAATTCTGCCCTTTGATTGGTCAGAATTCTAACCTAGTTCACAAAAGTGAAAAAATATTACTTGTCAATTATCAACTAAAATCGACAGATTTAAGTGATATATAACCATGTTATGATGTAATTTTAAATATTCAGGACTCGTACATTTTACAGATAAACATATTTTTATTATTGACAAAGTTTGGTTTCACGAATTTAAATTATATATTTAATGCATGTAAAAACAGTCGGCTCTCAAGCGCCATCTGCTATTTTCTTACGTGAAATGAAGTATAATGGGGTATTCCACTCAATTTTTTTTATTATTGTAAGATTCACTTTTCGGCTGCATGCCAATGGTTTGAAATGCAGGCAGAAAGCACTTGACTTTCCAAAGTATAAACACATTCCTAGAAAAATAAACAACGCTCGATCCCTCCAACCCTTGGAGGCTGGATGACTAGGTCAGTTGTGTTGTGACCAGTGTACTATGCAGATGTGTGTAAGTGTCAATAAGACGAGCAGTTTGCTGTAATGAAAGGTGAGTGATAGGCTCACAGTCATTCTAATTATTGTACAGATACGACGATCGAGTGCAAATCAACAGATGCTTGATTGATATGCTTATACACTGTTTGTGTATTTGATATGCATGGTATATGTGAAGTATACATTTGTATTATTTGTTTGTGGCTGCAAACGTGTGTATTTCCTTATCCGAAGGGTTGTCTGGGACAACCCTGGGTCCATGGAGTCGTGTGCTCCCGGTGGCTAGTGTACCTAGTGGTGAAACACCGATAAGTGGGAGGCTGAGATTCACTAGAGGTCTGGGACCTGGTGATCTTATGCTAAGCTCTCATACATGTCTGGGACATGTGAAGGTGGCTAGAGTACCTAGTGGTGAAACACCGATAAGTGAGAGGCTGAGGTCCATGATAGGTCTGGGACCTAGTTATGGCCGTAAGCTAAGCTCTCACAGGTCTGGGACGGACCTAATACCTTTCCCCCCTCCTGTCTATGTTATTAGATAATAATGCACGACCTGTATTAATTGTTGTGATTAGAATGACAATGTGTATTTATAATACTTAAGGAAACGCGTCCTAGAGGAGCTGTCCGATGATGACGAGCTTGTGTGCGTGTGAAGAAGAGGACGCCGATAACAGGTCAATAGAAATGTGAAATGTATATTATATTAATGCATGTATTATCGCCCATATATACCTGACAATATATAGTTCTATAGTAAGTAGCCCAACCCTACATGCAATGAGCTTTAATAGTTCTGACTATCAAGGAAAGAAAAGATTATAGTATAATACAATATGTTTATATCATATCTCGGTTCTATATTCAAGTTAAATAGTAATTGAGAAAAATTAATTAATTAAAAACCTACCTACCTACCTTTTTTTTCTAGCTTTTATTATTTTAAATAAAACTTTATCCAGTTTTGAAGCAATTCATAGTATTAAAAAATTTTAATTGTTCCTAGTTTAACAGTATTTTATTTTCGAGAAATCAGTATAACGTCACATTTCCTCTATACTTGTCTCTCTCACACACACTGCTCTGAGTATGCTGCGAGAGAAAGATAACAATTGTATGACGTCAATTTTCCCTTTTAGCAAATGTGAAATATCTCGTAAAGTAATTATTTAAAAAATGTTTTCATTGTTTTAACTATTATTTATTGAGCCATACTTTATGTGAAATTAAATTTTTTTAAATGTTTTTGTTATGGTGGAATACCCCATTCATAAGTTTTATGTGTGTAAAGCACACTGGCTCCGAAGAACCAGCAGATCCATTCTTATCTATAAAAGAGTATAGGTTTATAACGCAGGTTAGCATAGCTATACTACGTTCAGCAAAATTAGCCTCCGTCCAGTAATAAGTATTTATAGTTTTTAAAAAATCATTTGGAACAAACAAATAAAACTGACAAAGAAATAACTGAAACAAACAATACATTTTTGCTGCAATAATTAATGTTGTTTTATATTCAAAGAATACTAAGAGATTAATCTTTGTAAAAAAGGAAACAATGACTGACCTTAACAAAGCATAATAGATTACGGGCTAAATTTTATTATTACAAGAACGTAAATGTAATAATTATTGCTATTTGCGTAACGATGCTAAAACATCTTTATCTTCATTTCACTCTTGGAATAGAAATATCAAATTAACTGCATCTATTTTCATCACATAGCACATAATCTGATTAAACAAACATAAATCCGTTTTAGTTACATGTGTAACTCCCACATTCTTCAACGCATAGCTATAACCATAACCATTAACCAATCTTCGTATTTCGCGGGCGCGAGCATTCATCATACGTATGCTTACTTATTGGTATGGCAGTGCAATGATTTACCGACTCTATTTCGAGCATTGGAATTCGCGTAAAGGCATCCCAAATGTCAGAAACTCCCTTCTAGTGAGCTATATTTGTGGAAATGAAAGTGTTTTATTTATATCTTCGATGTAACGCAAATAATATGCAGAGAAATAATGTCCAGGAATCGAATTCTTGTGGTGAGTGTTTTTGAAAGTTTGAGGTTAAGAAGTTTATGACTTTGCGAAGATTTTATATGATTTTTATAGTTTTTGAAATAGTTTTGGCTAAATTTAACAATAATGTGAATTAAAATGACATTTTTAGGTTAAAAAGTACTTTCATGTCATATAGTACACATTCTTTAGAAAACATAAATTGTTAAAATGAAATACGACGAAAACAAATTGCAAATAAAAAATTTATATCGTTATTCATTTCTTGGACATATTTAGGTTAAGAAACCATTTTTATTATCCGTTATTCTTCAATTTCTATTTTTATATATGAATAATTAATTTTTCTATGAAACCAGCTATAATTGTACCTAATTGATTTGTTATACAGTTTTCTGGGTTATAAACAAAATATTATTTATAGCCCAATTGTAATATTTTTAGAATTTAATTATTTATGCTTGCACTCAATGTGTCAGTTTTTTATCTAAAGTATTTTTAACATCTTGATGACATTTTTATTTTCACTTTCATGTAAAAGCTGTTTTTAAATAGTGATTTTATCATAAAGTCAGTAACTAAAGTTGTGAAATCCTACATTTCTTTCACTTTCTGTAATCATAAAAGTGACTGGTACTAGTAACTCGGAAGTGTAATACGATCTGTTGAAATATGAGCCTGATGACTTATTTTTATAAATATAATAATGTCTGCTATATTTTGAGTTAATAGCCATGTAATTCAATAATTTATGATTAATTACGAGTAATTGTATTTCTGATTTTAACATCTGTTTATAGTTTTTTCTCGTAATTAGTAGTGATGCGTTAGAAGAGAATGATTTACAATTTTGCATGAGACATTTAGTAAGAGTATAATTTTAACTTAATTTTAATTATAATAGCCAATTTTGATTCAGACAAGTCATAAATAGGACTATAGGTATAGTATATTAGCCTATTAGCGAATGAAAAGTGACGTTTAAATTATTTTATAGATGTGGTTTATTTTTATAACTTATAATCTTACAATATCCGGTAAAAATTTGAATTGCCAGTTAAATAAACAATAGTAAATCGGATTATTGACAGATATTATAAAATTTATTATTTGACGGTTCATATTCAGATATAGCCAGAAACATTGACTGTCGGGTCCAGCAATAATACTATAAATATCGTAATTATGACAAAGTGTCATATCGCTCATTGTTTGCATTATAACATTGTGTGTCAACGGGCTATTATTTGCGCCGCTCTGTTGAAATGAAGACATGGTCTGTGTAGTAAAATATAGTAAAAAGTAATCTTACTGTTCCTTTAACATAAATGCAATTTTTGTTTGAAATAATTTCTTATGAGAATGAAAAAAATAAATTATTTAAAACAAAAATAGCATAGTTAAAGGAATAATAAGATTATTTTACTATACAGAGCACTCCGAGCGGATACTAGACGATGCAAGTCTTCATTCCAAAAGAGCGGCGCAAATAATGGCCTGTTTTGTATCCAATATTATAAAGCAAACAGTAAACGATATGCCGCTTCATCATAATTACGATTTTATTGCTGGACCCGATAGAGTCAATTTTTCTGACTATATGACAATTTTTGCATTTACCCATTTAAATATTGAACTAGGAAATCCAAGAAATACATTACTTTCTTGCTTAAAATAGATGGATAACTACGGGTACCTGTAGTACATTTGAAATATTTTAAACATTTTTCGTTTATTTCGATTAGAACAAAATATTTTTACTTTTAAACTATATAGTTTGACAATTATTTTTTAATTTCATATAACAGTAGTTCCAGCTCGAGAGTTCTTGCACCTGAGACGAACGAAGCATAAATCGCGAAATTAAAATGATTAAATACATCCCTGAATCCTGTTGCTAATATCATTTTAAATGCTTCCTAGTATTCCAATGCTATTGATCACAATTCTAGTCGTCTCTAACGGAATACATAAAAGTCAGTTTCTTTTAAAATTCATATCATAAGACAGTTATGAAAAGAAACCACATTTATAATAGTTACTTGTGTATCAAGAGCGTAAAGTGGATCTTAATTGCTCGCGCCTGAAAATTGAAACGCGAGCGTAGCGAGCGCTACAATCGAGCGAGAGCAATAAAGATACATTACGCTAGAGATGCACACATAATTTTTTCTACGACTTTACTAACCAAAATAGAAAAAAATAATAATACCTATTTAGTAAGTTCAATTCAGCCTCAACCAATTTCTGTTTTGTGTTGTGTGTAACCATGACGATGTGAGTATCCAAGTAAATAAATACAAAATTCTGTCAGTAAAAGATAGTGATTTTTCCTGCACTCCTCCAGATATATTTGAAATAGCGCAAAATACTTCCTTGAATTTATTATCTGCAAAATCAAAAGCATTATACGAAAAGAATTATAACCTCTCCATTGAATGGTGTAAGTTAAAAAAATCAAGAATTACAGTGAAAATGTCTTACTAGCTTACTTTTTGTAAAAATCTAATGAAATCGTCTTCTCTTTGGTCCATTTATTCCATGCTAAAATCAACACTAGCAGTAACGAACTGAAAACTCTAGCGAGTGTCACAGTCACATAGTCTAATTTATCTTCGTCAGCTGTTTTCAAGTTCTGGAATGAATATACAAAACTGCCAAAAGTGCACATTCAATTTTAACATTATCCGCCAATAATTAAATTCAGTAAGTTTGTTAATTATGAAATGTGTGTTATTAAATATTTAAAGTTGTAATACAATGTATATTCACCAGTAGAGTTGTTATTATATATAATTAAATACCTAACCTAACTAAATTGGTAATGTAGCTAACTTCAGGTATATTGTTTGTAGCACGTTTCTAGTATAAAAATGAACCTAACCTATATTTTAGATTTTGTAAGTATTATTTTAATAAATTAAGATTTCAGCAAAAATATGTATTTATCTAAGCGAGCAAATTGAGCACTTTACCGCGCGTTGCTATGGGAGACGCGCGGTAAAGTATTTTTTTGCTCGTTCCTTAGTAACTATCAACTTTACAATGACAAAATAGAGCACAAATGTCAACTTTTCATGGTGGTCGTAGAAAAAATAATTTTAATATCCAACCTGTATATTATTGTTATAATAATAACCCTGCTTCTAGGGTAATTATATGACAAATAATGCCCAAAGGCATTAAGAGTTGTTTTCTAAAGTTTAGGTTTTTTTTTTCTTTTTTGTACCAGACCTACCAGACTGTAAGTACTTTAATTTTCACCTATTTACATTCAACCACCATCGCGTAATATCAAATCAAATAAGGCTAAATGCCCATTTTAAACTACCGTTAAAACTATCAACTACCGTATTCAGAAATAAATTACCTCGATAGCACTTAATGCACCAATTCTTTCTTACTTTCTTACTTCATTAAAAATAGAATCGAAAAACTATCTATATCTCCTAGGCCTAGAGTTAGAGTATAAATCTTCTAGATTGAGCACTTTCTCATCTACCTTCCAGTGCCGTTACGTTACTCTCGATCCATTTCACACAATGTCGTTGCGATACGAAACCGGTTACCGGTTCGATAGTACATATTTTCGTATCGTTGACAACATTCAGATATTTTTAGTATTAAACAGATGAGAAATGACGTGTAAAAATATCGGAGAGTGTTACCTGCCTCCTTGATCATAACATATTTTGAACATGTCAGAAAGGATTACGATGTATAAAGGTGAAATATTGGACTTGGCACTTGGAGATGAAATTCTAGATATGAACTATGAGATAACAACTTTCGAATAAGGAACATGTGAGTGTGAGATGTAATTGTTTTTGTTTTAACTCATAAATACGATAATATGAAGATCACGAAGGAGTTATTTTGTAAATAAAAACAAAAGAATGGAAAACAAATTTTTTTTTTTAAAAAAGTATTATTTTGACTGAAAATATGGAATTATACCTATTAACATACCTAGGATTGTTATGAGTATCATAACTGCCGCAGATGTTGGCTTGAAATCCTCTTTCTACGAGCTCGGATTTTAAGACATCTACGGACTGTTATGATTCAAAACATTCGTGGTTTGTTCAATAGTTTATCGGCTTCAGAAAAAGAAGACACTATTAATAATAGTATAGTCTGGACGATATTACTTGGCGAGATGAAATAATAAAGGATTTCTCTGTGGTTACGATAAAGGTATAAAAACCATAGGCACGCCGGAAAAAAAATCAATTTAATACAAACAGTATATACATACAAAATAATAATTTATTTATTTCATTTAAAAAAAATAATACAACAATGTCAAGTACGAAATGCAAATAAAAAAAATACATAATATGTATTTATATTATTCGTATAATAATCACATTGCATAATTTATATAAGGGTTTTTCTTATAATTTGTGTTTAATTTTAGTCTTTAGGTTTAGATTATAATTACGAGCAGATTTTAGTTTATATTATAATGTACATTACAAGTTTACTACTAGCTACAAAATATAAATATTTGTCAATTTACTTTACTAACATGTTATATGTAATATCTGTAATAAATATTCAAAAAAATGAATCATTTGTAGATTTCTTATTGCCAGTAAGAAAATTTATGCACGCCTATGTGCAAGAGAACTGCTTGAATATAAGTGTCATAAATCGTGCGGTTCGGAATGTTTTTCTATTGTGTTAGGCCATAAAAGGTCGTAAAATCACTATTTTACTTTTAACGCAGTGATCTTAGAAAAAGTATATATTTAACATACCGCATCATAGGAATTGTGAATCGACCTGCATTCCTAAGGCTTGCCAAGATAAATCGTCCAGACTATATATTATTCAATGAGCACGTAATGTTCTGCTATTACTCATGAGTATGAAGTTTGCATCACGAGCCGAAAGGCAAGTGAGGTAAATCATTCGAATGAGTAATAGCCATTACATGCAAATAGAATACTATACTTTATCCACAATTGTCAAATAATAACATATTAGTGACATATTTGTATTGAAAACTAAGTAGACATAGAAAAAATCTAGTTATCGTTGTTGCAGCAACCTTTTATTGGAACAAAATTATGAAGTGATTCAACTACATTTTAAACTTAAGAAGAATATTGCTACTTTCAGAATGCATAAACAGAACAATTATTCTGGTTATACTTTAATTTTATTTCATTTTCATTTTATTGACTATTGTTGACATTTGACAAGTCAGAATGGTAATATTATTACCCCACAGATGCAGTTAATATTTACCAGCCTACTTTTTTACAAGTGAACAAAGGCTTAATATACTGAAACCGGTTAATTTATTTACTCGTATAAGCTGCCGTGTCATAATGAAAACATTATAAATCGCAATTTGAATACTATAAAAACATTGTTCATTGTAGGACTGAGTACGAATCCATTATTAATTTTATAATAACGTCGTCACGGCAATAAATTTGTTACTTTTTAGCTTTGTCAAACAACTTTATTTTTGTTTTACGGCCGCGCAACTGCTAACACTGCACTAACATCTATGGAGA
Organism: Ophonus ardosiacus; assembly: GCA_943142095.1. Lineage (NCBI taxonomy): Eukaryota > Metazoa > Arthropoda > Insecta > Coleoptera > Carabidae > Ophonus > Ophonus ardosiacus. Next base: position 33,959,780 of record OW964832.1, on the reverse strand, counting down.
TTCAAACCCGAGACCTTTACTGCAAAGCGACATTGTTGCCTCTAGATATTATTTATTATACTCGTGACGAAATAATGGGGCGACCTTTACTATTTATTACAAGAAATATTGTCTGGGAGACTGAAATATTTTTCAACAACCCAATTAATTAAAAGAAGCCATAAAAACAGCAATTAATCGCCTAATGCGCTAATTACAAGGCCTTTTGGGCGTGATCGTCTAAAATAAAAATAATAAGTAAAAAAATAGACGCCGCCAAAAAATTGCACGCGATTGTGAGAAGAGATTCAAGACAATCAGGGCCGTCTGCATTTTTTTCTAACAAGACAAGACAAATGAATCCCGCCTACAGACAAGTATTATGTGACAGAGAGATTATTTAAAAGCTTCGCACATTTAAGAATTATTTGTTGGCTTTGGAAAAAATCACATGGGAACTAATAGTTGAATGGTTATTAGGTACTATTCGTTAATAAAATCAACTTATATTTTGAATTTTTACCTCCCGCTACCTTTGGTAAGGGAGGTATAGGGATCGTGCTAAAAATCTCATATCGAGATTTTAGTAAATGACTACGTTTTAAAGTCCCTAGAATCCATTTTTAACATTTTCACGATGATGTCTGCATGTGTGTATGTGTGTGGATTTTGTCTTCGCTCTAACTCAAATACTATCATTCAAAAAATTCTAAAACCTTGTATTTCTATCCTATTCTAATATGAAAAGAAGCCATTAGATTTTGGTGTAAATCGGATAACCGGAAATGGCACTTTACCTGAAGCTCATAGTGGTTTTTCTTCAAAAAAATACCATTAAATGCCATTTTTTCGAATTTTATGTCTTATGAAAATTAAAGATTATTGAATTTTCTACAGGAATACATTAATACTTTTTCTATATATTTTACAGATAAATTTAAAAATATTTTTTTTTATTAGTCCCGAAGCCTAAGATAAAAACTATTCCTTTGTTACACAGTTCATTTTTCAAATGAATGTAACTGACAGTAAATGTCACTGTCAGAAAACTTATCACTTCAAATTAATAATAGTGACATTTTAAAAAGAAAATAGTAAATAAAGCAATAGTTTTCTGCAATGGAACAGTTTGCAGCGTTAGTAAATACGTAGGTAGATATGTATTTAAATTAATAAAAATTAAATAGCGGGAGGTTTTGTGTTGGCCACATCAGATTTTTTTTAACGATTTACGACATTAGCGTGAGAAATAAAGAACATAAAATAAATAAATATGTCATCACGGCTTATTACCCATTGCTGGGTGTGTCAATCTGCTTTGTATACAGATATAGGTAATGATGATGAGATATTCGTACTGTGTGTGCGTTTACCAGGCGTCACCTCACGTGCATTCATTGCTGGAACGGAAACTGCACCGCAGGTTTTTGTACCACTTAAAATTTGAAGTAATTCTGGCGTCGGTCGGGATCAACCCGGTTCACCAGATTTGCTACCAGACACTCAGAAACACGGGCATGAAACCCCACCAAATTATTAATTTATTGTAATGAAATGTCTGATGTTCTTTTATATTTTCTTAGCTAAGTTATAATTGGCTGGTTGTGGTTCTGAAATCTGATGGGTCCAGTCGAATTTTATCTACAATACTTTCTAAAGATATGTGTTTTTAATAATTTCGGTGGTAAGCCACAAAATCCTTTCGAGATTAGTATCAGTTTGAATCCAGTATTAGTAATATAGATAAGGTTAATTATGATTCGTCTGGTTAATGAGCTGTTTACTCAGAATTATATCAGATTTTTTAGCCGCAGAATACTTTGTTTATCTTACATATTTTTCATTGACATTTGACTCTCATTTCTTGCTCGATTTAAATTCATGGTCAGATTTGTTTAGTAACATATCACAAAATCTAAAACTTAGCAATAAAATATTCTTGGCATTTTTACATAGATTCAATAAAAACAATACAGTTTAATAAAAATATGTTGTGGCCAGCACTGTACCTCCCGCTAGTACTTCTGATGATGCCGTAACTGTCGAAATTGTACAATAAAGTAAAAATATACTTTTCTTGTGAAACTAAACCGAGGTTTATTACATTTTTAACTGTTATTAATTTAAATACATACATACATACCTTACATATTTATTGAATCTGAAAATTATATTATTTGCCGTATGGCATTCATATAACTATAACTATTATTTTTACTATTAATATTTTCTTTTTAAAACATTGCCATTATTAATTTAAAATGATAGGTTTTTTTGACAGTGACATTTAATTATCAGTTACATACATTTGTAATCTGACCGCGTAATAAAGGAATTGTGTTTATCTTTAATTGCCTCTGGGATTTATAAAATAAATTATTTTATATAATTATCTATAAAATATATAGTAAAAGTATGAATACATAAGTGTAGAAAAATTAATAACCCCAAATTTTTAAAATAGCATAAATCGCAAAAAAAGTACATTTAAAAGTAGTTTTCAAAAAGAAATTATTTTGAGCTTCAAGGAAAGTGTCATTTCTAGTTACTTGATTTACACCAAAATCTAATGGCTTTTTTCCGTATTAAAATAGGGTAGAAATGCACGGTTTCAGAATTTTCTGAATAATAGTATTTGAGTTAGAACGTTTATAAAATCCATACACACACACAAATACAGACATCATCGTGAAAAATGTTAAAATCGGATTCTAGATACCTTAAAACGTGGTGTTTTACCAAAATCTCGACATGCGATTATTAGCACAATCCCTATACCTCCCTTACCAAGGATAGTGGAAGGTAAAAATAATTCTTATAATTCAATATTTAGTTAATTTACAATTAAATTTGCAGACATACTTTTGTACAGTATCATTTTTATTAACCTTATTATTAATTTATTTATAATGAACAACCAGTAGGTATATTCGAAAAAAAATTATATATTCCATTTTTTTAAATATAGTAAATTCATAAAATACTTCATAAAATTCATTATCGACAATATTATAATAATAATATTATAATATAATGCAAACAATTTTTTCCCAAAAATAATAAATATTATGACAACATAAACTGTTACTACATATTTAGATCATAGCTAAAAATAAATTTGTTAATACATTAACATATTATAAACAATTTATCTATTTAACAATTAAGTAATAAATTTTTATCAACAAACACGTTGCTAAAATGAGTCATATTCTATTTAAATAAAAAAGAAAATCGAGTTCAAAGATCAAGTTAGCTAGCCAACCCAGATAGTAAATTGTTTCCACAGGTAAGCAGATGAAAATCTGCATATATATTTCATTTATTATTTCATAACTTGTAGTGAAAATCATTTATGTCAAAACAGAACAAATTTATTTGACATTACGCAAGAAATTTTTGTACACTTTACTCTAGATTAAAAGATACAGTAGTGACATACTACAGTGGCACTCAAACTTTCTCTGGGTCATGTCTGTTATGGTGAGTCAAAATAACACGTGTGTTTGCAAATACGGTGCACCATGCCAAAATCAGAGTCGGCCTTGGGAAATTTGCATTATCTAATGTTTAGGTTTTATTTTTGGGCACCTCTAAATCAGCATTTGAATTATTATATGCGATGACATAACATTTCTAACGTGGATTCGGGCGATTTGCTTTATTTTATTGCTCTCTTTGAGAAAATGTAGTAATTTTTTTCGTTTTAAATTTAATTTATGCAGTTGACATTTTCTTGAGAACATGTTCAAAGTCAATAAAATTTTGAATTGTCATTAAATATATGTCTAGATTTTAATAGTGTAATTAAATGTTTTTTGTACTAAACTTCTAAAAATTATCACCATTATACAAATACTTATAGTCCAGGAAATCTAAAATAATGTCCCCAACCTTAAAGAAATTGCAATAAAATATTTTTACGGAATCTTATCCAGAAAAATGCGCTGAACAATTTATCAAAAGTTGCCGGAAATCTGAGTATCTCTATAATTTTAAATATCTGAAAATCGACTCACTTCCTATTTTTTCATCAACCACTTCGACACTTATTAAATACATAATATTGTTTAACTTTAATTGTGTCGAGATTTTGGATGAAAAAATGATGTTCCGTTCTATAAATAGCATCTTATAAAAAATCTCATTCCGATTCTGCACAGTCTTTGATGTCAAAATTTACATACAACAATCTGCCAAATTCTAAGTTAGTCCGCATACCAATAATCATGCATTTGGTACACCTGGGTCACTTGTAATTCTCTATCTATGACTGAAGGCCTATTTTCGTCGATATAAAGTCTGCTCATGCAATATCATATATTTGTACGATGTTCGAACAATAGTGGGTAAACCCGTGACTCAGTTTACACTAAGACTGACCAAGTATCTAATTTGAATTAGGAAATTTAACCGAATTCAAGCAGTTGAGAACTCAATTTAAGCTAATAATTTTTGACAGGGCTAATTGATTTTAATAAGTTTTATGCTAAATGGTTCAAGTGGTTTAATTGTCACGCTGTTTTATAAGTGTGTTACACTTTATTGAAAATATTAGAGGAAGAGTTGAAATGTCGAACTATGTACACACTAGGGTCACGATAAAATGATTGAGAATGAGATACATGGTTCATATTTTTTTAGAATTCTATTTTAAATATGCTCATCCCTTAAAACCAATCTCCTTTTAAAGCTCTCAAACAATTTCTAGGAGACTTAAAACTGTCAAAGCTGTCATGATTTGAAAATGTTTTCAGTAATAATATAACAAGAGAGTGAGAATAAATTGAAAATAACTTGAGAGATTTTTCAAAAACTTGTTGCCAGGCAATAGTCACCAAAGCCCGTAGGGCTTGAGTGGCTATTGCCAAATGGCAATAAGAGAAAGAAACTGGAGAATTATTTTCTAATTATTGAACTCTCGAATTATATTTAATTAGATTATTTTTTGATCTACAAATTTGTTACACACAACGGAAAGCCACTGTCTTGCTATTGTGTCGTCATCTACTGTCGTATTAACTAGTTTCATTCATTTATATGGTGCAGTTGGCAACTCTGCTTTGACAACAAGAACATAACTTTGACAGGGCAAAATAAATATAAATAATCCAGAAGCGGTTTCTATAATTTTTACCTTCCGTAAAAGGAAGGTATTGTCTTTGGTCAAAAAATTCGTTGGTGAGTTTTTAATGAATAAGCACGTTTTAGGGTCCCTAGAATACGAATTTACTATTTTTAAGATGATGTCTGTATGTGTGTGTGTGTGTGTGTGTGTGTGTGTGTGTGTATCCGTGTGTGTCCGTGTGTGTGTCCGTGTGTGACAAATTTTTCTCCGACGATAACTCCAATACTACAATTCTAAAAATTATAATTCTTTCGTATTCCTATTCTTTACATCCATATGAAGAGCTGATTAGATTTTGGTTATAATTGATCTACCGGAAGTACCCTTATTTGAAGTTTTTAACAGTTTTTCTTGAAAAAACGCAGTTAAATATTATTTTTCGACATTTTGTGATTATCAATATGAAAGAATATCTTATTCTCTATACGGTATGATTATACAGTTTCGTTCATATTCAATAGATATAGAGTTATGGAGACATTAAGAGAGATTAACTTTCAAAAATTAGTCAGCTTTGTTAAAATTATGGAAACAACAGATATATTCAGAAAAATTTAATTGACAGATGTCAGTGTCAAATGCAAAACCAAAGTTGAAAGTATAGGGTCAGAAAGTTATGTGTGAATGTGATAGAGTGTCCCTCCAAAGAGAAGAAGATGGAAGGACTGTGTAGCAGAAGATTTGAGAGAGGAAGAATTGTGTGAAGAAGATGCGTTGGACAGGAATGATTAAAAGAGAAGAGTAAGAAACAGCGAATCCTTATAAAATAGGGAAAGGAACTTTCGGTATAGAATTTGTAAAAAATAGTGTGTTCGTGTTTTTTTTATAGGATATACAGAATCTTTTTCAAGGAACTTTTGGTATGGAATATATACAAAATACATTGAATTGACGGAAGGTTTTGTGCTGGCCACAACAGATTTTTTTGATTTATTTCTTGATCAGAAATATCACTAAATCGGTGTTTTTCGTTCATTTTATTTATGTGTGTTGACAACTATCTGGCAAAACAGAAGCTACAGAGATTATTCCCGGGAATAACCATTAGAGCTTTATTCTCACTTTAATAATGGCAGGATTGGTTAAAATGCTAACACGTGACAGATAATGACACATTTCATGGTTTTAATAAATGTCAAAAAATAATCTAGCTATATCCAAAGCTTCAAGCAGCCAATGCACATCATTACTTAGTGTAAAAACCTTAATGCATTAAAATCACTAATAGTGAAAAATAAAATAAAATTTTAATCATTTTTAACCGTCAAAAAGTGTATAGCCTTATATAATTATTATTAAGATGGCCTATTTATAATAAAGTAATGTTAAACGTAACGCAACGACGCAACGTGACCGTTAAGGCGAACACAAAATCTGTGAATCTGCCAAAGATAGCACTTCTAATCAGTCAGAAGAATTCGGTATATTTCTTTGAAATTCGGATCATTTTTATTTATTGCCTTTATATGGCATACATAAGTATAAATAAGGTTAGTATTATAAAATAATTTAAATAGAAATGGACAGTGACGAAAATATAGTATTTATTTTGTAGATGTGACAGTTCATGACTATGTCGATAATACAGGTTACAATCTGTATAACTCCTGTCATAAAGATTCTAAAACCTCTGCAAACGTATCAGTACATGACGTCATACATCTAGTTCCTTTTATTCAATTTTTATTAATGACGTGCATTGGCTGCTTGAATGCTTGAATTCTCAACAATACTTTAAAAATTTGTTAACTAAGTTTTAACTAACTTGACTTTCTCAACTTAATTTCTATTTACAAATAAATAACTGTTTAAATCAGGGTTTTGCAAACTATACTAAACCAAGGAAAGAATTTAAATTTTAGTAACGGACAAATTGATAATATGTACTTTAAAATAGGTATACTTTTTTACGCCATCCCTAAAATTCTCATTTTTATTTACTAATAAGTCAAACTAAGGAAGAGTAAAATATACATAAAATTTTAACAGCAACCTCGTAATATATCAAAATTTGTTCCACGTAAACTGAAATTGTTTGTAAAATATCAACCGCGCAAAATTTAAAGTTCGCAAATAATACTCGTGTGAAACTATGATTTACCATAAGATCATAAAGAATTAATACATAGTTCCGCATACAATGTTGCAATCTTGTTGAAAAATATTATTTCAAACAATGGCTATTTCTGAAAATATATTCTATAATATTTGCATTGTTTACAATCTATGAAATTTTAGCCGAGTAAAACTGTTTTGGTAATGGGGCGAAGTATATTTGTGTGGTAATGAATCAACACTTGCATCTTTTGCAAACTGTAACAATAAAATGTGATAAAAATTGCACAATGTTAAATAATGTAATTTATTAGTTATTTACATTATACGTGCGGTAGGTGTTATTTTACAGCGCGATGTTTTATATTGAAGAACGATGCGCAGCGGAGTGCTGCAATAAAACCGAGCGTTGTATAAATACCTCACGCACACATTACGTATTAATTTTTTTGGCCGAGATATCTATTAAAATATGTATTTTCTATAAATTTTGCTTATTAACCTTAAATCATTGTTATCATCAAGCTAGCTGCATTAAGATTCACACTATTTAATACATTGTTCGACTTTAACTCATGTACAGAGTTACATATTCATGCTTTTTTGAGAGGTTGGGACATAGACCAAGAATTTGCACTTTGATTATTTAATTTATTTAAGAATGTCTATGCTGGAAGAAAATTAAGGTTAGGTAGATTAGTTTCTACGTATATCTAGCTCTAGTTCCTAAACAGACTACATGAATGATTCTAATATTACGTACCCTTTTCGGCATTCTTTATTAAAATGAATTTCGGTAACTAGCGTTTTTGTAATTACTATGTATTATTACAAAGTAGCTTCATTTATTAATGACCTCTTAAAACTTAAAAATGTGGGTGTTTATTACTTTATTCGGTGTGGTAAAGTCAGCGGATGTGTAAAGTCGCAACGATGTAAGATTGTTATGTTTATTTTATTAATTAAATTCCATTCTACACTATGATCAACGCTATCGTGTTCCCAATGAAACGAGTTAAAAATCGCAAGGTAGTAATAGTTTGTTGTTAGACTTAACAGTGGATGGACGTATGTTTCTTTGTCTTAAATGACAATGTACCTACAAACTAATATTTAAAATGAAATATGTATGAAAATTTGTGTAAATGTGTTTTCTAAAACGAAGGCATCATGTATAAAGATTTTCCATTACCCGGTAAGTACGATGCAATATCATTATTTGTTCTGTATAAAATGCACTCAATAAATGAGAATATATTATTCTTATTTAATTATAAAGCATAATATACCATAACAGGTTAAATATTTCAACAACCATTTAGTAAAATTTGTAGTCAGATGACATATGCATATTATCATCCAAGTACTTTGATATATTTTTATAAAATAGGCCACAGCGTTCTAGATTTTTCAAAATAGCAATAAAACAAAAGAAGAGTACAAATACGATGCTGTTTTTTTCTAAACTTGGATCATAATAATTAGTTCAAGGCGCGACCCGACCCAGAATAACTTTAGCGCGAATTTGATAAGATAATAAAAGTAATAAATTGAGAAATAAAAATATTAATTAAAATAACAATGATTTATAATTAATACGATAATTACATGATTTACAAGTAAATATTTTTTACATATGTTGAAAAAAGTACACCTTTTTCATTAAAATGGATTTATAAAATATTTTCTTTTTTAACACAATAAAAGTATGAAAAAAGTGCACTTTTTTTAACGCAATTGCGTGCAATAATGAAACGTTACTCGAGTAAAAAGTGTCTTATTTCACTCATAGTATTTGAGGAACTCGCCTACGGCTTTTCGATCAAACTTTTCTATTCGTGAAAGTAGACTATTCTTTCTGCCCTTGTTGCATAAATAACTATTTCATTCATTCAGAAACAAACTGAAAATTGTCAACAGTATTTCGAAATATTTTAATCCGCGCTATTTGATTGATAAATGAGTTGAGATCAACTGAACTGAAATGAACAGGATTGGGCAGAAAGGACGGACGTTTTCTAAAACATCACAAAATTGATACTTATTGCTTAAGAAAAAAATTATTGATAGATTTGAGTTCGTAATGACATAGCATTTGACAAAATCAAGTGTGGAAAACGTTCTACTCGGAGGCCTATATCGAGATGATACACAACTTCTTTCCGCCTGAATTACGAAGAAACCATGTTTCTATCACACGTGTATGGTTTCAGCAGAATGGGGCGACAACCCGCCAAAGAATCAATGGACGTTATTCGCCCTCTGTTTCCCCTTCGACTCATTTCCAAATTTGGCGACATGTATTGGCCTCCTCGATCCCCTGATTTGTCCATATGCAATTTTTTCTTGTGGGGTCACCTCAATATACATAGATACGAACATAAACCCCGCACAATGGAGGAACTGAAAGATACTATTCGCAAAAAAATCTTCCAAATGGACAGAGCGATGTTCGAAAGAGTGTTTGCAAACTTCGTAGAACGCCTCCAGAAATGCATTAATGATAACGGACACCATATGCAAGATGTTATTTTCCACATTTGATTTGCCAAAATGCTATGCCGTTACGAACTCAAATCTGTCAATAAATTTTTTCTTAAGCAAAAAGTATCAATTTTGTGACTTTTAAAAAACGTCCGTTCTTTCTACCCAACCTGTATATGCTCTTCTATTAAAATGATAGGTGTCTAATGATTTTTGTGACAGAGTAATTTCTACTTGTAATGTAGGCTTAAGGGCTATAATTTAACATAGAAATGATAGCAATTATAATTACATCCTTATAAATTAATTAATTTGTATGTAAGTATGTTGAAATTATCATATGAAGACAGTATGCAAATCATGTCAATTTATGATTCATAAAAACAAATAAAATGATTCAGATCTAAAGTATTTTCAATAATTGTTCCAGATTTCTAAAAAGGTGCATATTATATGCATTAACCCATGCAACAATTGTTTCGTAATATTACCATTTAAAGCAAAAGATATCTGATTTTACCCTAAAGGAAAGAATATAATGAGACATTTTGTATGCGTGATTTGCAACGCTTTCTTTTATCAAACGGTTGTTAAAGAAAGAAAAATCTATTTTCCTTTCTAGCTGTCAAGAGGAGGATAAATTTTATGGAAAAGTAGGTACTCTAGATTAAACTCAAATAGATCTGAGCAGAATAAAATTTCTGAACTACAAGTATTGGGTTGATGTTGATGCATAAGTTCATAGAGTTTTTGATTTCTAGGACAACACTACCTTGGTAAACATGTTGTTAGTTATGTCAACGTTATTTTAATATTATACTATGGTTTAATTGTATAATCTTTGAATTTGCAAATTTTTCCAACAATTGTGTAAATTGTTGTCAAAAGAAAATGGCCAAGTAGAAAAATTTGATGTGCTGGCACATTACCTTCCCTCAATTCTATGTGTTTTGTACAAAACCCATACCAACAGTTCCTTGGAAAAGATTCTCTATATGCAATAAAATTGTAACACGAACATATACTATTTCTACAAATTCCATACCGAAAGTTCCTTGGAAAATATTCTACATATATATACACTATGTAAATTGCACCAGACACTGACATCTGTCAATTAGAATTATTTGAATATCTCAGCTGTTTGCATGATCATAGCAAAGCTGGCTGATTTATGAAAGTTAATCTTTTTTAATTCTTTAACTCTATACATGAAGGAAACTGTATAATCAAACCAAATAGACAATAAGATATTCTTTCACATTGATAATTACATTAAAAATATTATATTTAACTGTATTTTTTTTTAGAACTTCATATAAGGGTTGACCAATTATAACCAAAATTTAATCATCTCTTCACAAGTTATCGACACACATGCAGACATCATCGTAATACTATTAAAATCGTATTCTAGGGACCCTAAAACGTGCTTATTCATTAAAAACTCACCACCGAATTTTTTGACCAAAGACAACCTTCCTTACTTAAAGGTGACGGAAGGTAAAAAACGAGCATTTTCGACATATCCTTATAAAGAAAAACTACTGGAATTCAGTCAATGGTTGAAAAATATATTTGCGGCCTCCTTTTGAGTTTAGCGGACGAGTTAAGGCATTGGATACCGCTAGAACCATTTGTGCCGTTTACAGAGAGAACACCATTGGGGAATATGCAGAAATGGTTTTCTCTTTTCAACGAGGGTCGTTTTGACATGACGACTTCTTCATTTCCAAATCACCGGATTTTTTCAGACGTGGGATTAAAATACTGTCAAAATGTTGGGAAGCAATCTTAAACAATGGAGGAGAATATATTCTTGATTAGTTCATGTATTTTATTTATTAAAATTTAAATAAATTTTTAATATAATACAAACTTTATAAACTTATGCATCAATAATAATAAGTGCAGGAGATATAGTTTTTCCAAGATAATATTATTCAACAAGTCAACGTTTTGCACAAAAAAGATATTTTATGTTTTTAACTTGATGTGTTTCCGATTGAATTACATGAAAACGTTATATATTTTAAATAAAATATCCCGTTATTCTCTAATAGTTTACAGAGTCGTAATCGTAAAATGTAATAAGATCCGAATGGAAAAGTGTAGAGCAGAGATTAAAATAAAATGATGATCGCTCTAACGATTTAACGAGAGCATAAAAGATAAAAATTCGAAGCGCGGTAGCAAGTAGCATTCGCGGTTACTTTTACCAGCTGGCAGACGCACGTAGGTGTCCGTGTGTTGGACAACATTCACGAGGAATCTGCGTTCCGAGACAAATTGGCGGACGGATATAAAACAACGACAAAAAATAGCATCGAGTTGTTTGTTGTGATTTAGAGTGGATTAAATATAAGATACGCATTTTATCATGTAATGGTTTGTTAGTAGCCGTCGGCAGCAAAATAGTCTACAATATACTGTAGTAAATTATTATAATAGCTGTAGATACAAAGATTGGCAGCATATCAAAACTATTCAGTAGACAAAATGAATCGGTAATAAATATAAATAACTTAATATATCAGCACGGTTTAAATATGTATTCACAATTGTCGGGTATGTCAGTCTGATTTCTGCAATGACAAAAATCACAAACATAAAACTTAAAAAATTATTTAACGTGCTGTGGATTTCCCTACTTTTTAACTGGAAATCTATGTTGAGAGACTCTTTAATGTGGAATAGTATTACAAGCATTTATACAGGATATTCGGATAATTACTGTAAGAAAGTAGATGAATAACATTTATCTAATCTAAATCTTAACTTTTATAGTTTTCGAGATGGCAGAAGTAAACCCTATAAAAACTTATTTTTCACTCCCTTATATCTCAGAAACTATTGAAGATCTGACCTGTTGATTAATCTACGTCAAGGGCTTACTGTAAAAATATTAAACATTATAGTCGATGAAAAATTAAACTAGACTTGCATTCATAATCTTTCTTTTTCGTCATTTGTATATATTTAGACCAGAAATGTCTAATAACTATATATTTTGCTCTTTTTAACAATCTAATCACATATGGAGTGATATTGTGAGGAAATGCATCTAATGCTTGTTAAGTTTTCATTATACAAAATAAAATAATTAGAATAATTGCTCAAGCTGGAAATCGCGAACACTGTAAGCCGTATTTACACATTTTTTTTCAATACCTACATTATCATGCTGCAAGTATTAGTTGAAATACATAATAACTGAGTTTTATAATCAGCCGAGTTCGTTATTTGCATATCGGCTGTGTGGCGTTCAATTTTTTTCGTAATATCATAAAATTTAAACATTTAGGAATAATAAAAATTTTCTCTTTCTGTCGTACTGAACGACTTTTTTGTTTGATTTATAAATTTTCCGCAACAACGGTCCATCAAGATGCTGTTATTTTTCTAGGAACACTTTGATCCTTAATTGTAGGCGACTGTTATAAAAAATAACGGCCGGCGTCTTTTCACTTTCATCTTTCGTCCTGTTATATCATAGTAACAATATGGTATTACGAAAAAATATTAATAAAACACACAAAAGTAGGTGATACATATAATTATAACATTAGAAGCAATAGGGTCCTCCACCATAACAGAAAATTGAGTAAAATGTTAGTTTTATTGAAAGTAGATAAGATAAAATCATGATTGAGACGATAAAAGTTTTTTAAAAATTGTTAGTTTTTGAAATATTAGTGATTTTAAGCATCTATACATCTACGTCACAACGATTGCGCAGCCTACTACAGAAACTGATGCGAGAAAGATAGCTATAGGTTTCTTTAAAAATCAAATGCAGTTGAACTAAAAACAATTATGACTTTTTAATACTACAAATTGCTTCAAAATTAAAAAAATAATAAAAAAATTAGAGTGGAGGACCCTATTATATGCTTAGAACTAAAAGATATAGACTTGACACCATAGTTAAAAATACTATTACTTTAAACTATAAAATCACCTACCAGCATCGGTTAAAATACTAAATTTAAAAGAATTTAAAATACAAGTAAAAAAGTTACTAACAAATTATTGTTTTTATTCAGTGGAAGAATATGTAAATTCTACACTGTATTATGTATAGCTTCTTTCATGGTTTCTCAGGACTAATTTTGTAATTTTAGATGGAGTATACTTACCACAGTTCTCTATTGTATTTATCTTTTTTATATTAATGTATGACGTATTACAAATGTTGTAATGTAACATAACATAACCAAAATAAACTATTTCTATTTCTCAAATTTTCTTACTCATTTTGATCTGTACTATTTCCCCTTAAACTGAAGTTTATTAATTATTAATAATAATAATGATTGGATGAAGTACCACTTTATAAGTGCCCGGGCCATGTCAGCTTGCACTGCCTGTAACATCATAATCATACCAACATAATCTTTCTTAAGATTAATTTTAGTTAAGCAAAAAAATTCTGATATATCTTGAAGGATAAATGGCATCATTTAAGTGCATTTATGCACCATAGACTTTAAGCGACCATGAATATAAACATATAATAATTTAGATTGTTAAGAAAATTATAGTGTAAAATAGAGTTAAATTATTTTACGAGTATATATATTACTCAATAATATTCGCAGAACAACAAAATAATTGAAGTCTTTAGTGTGGGCACAGTAAACAATGTGTTAATGAACTTCATTTAAATATGGAATGATCTAGATTTATTCTAGTAACTAGATGCAAATATATAGCTACAGAAAATGAGATATACTTATATAGATAAACGAATCGTAACAAGTATGACGTCGCTATTTATTTATTACTATTAATTCATAGAAATTAGCATGTTCTCAGTCATTTTAATTAATTATATTCACCATATTTGTAAAACATTGACATTTTGAATAAAATCATAAATTTCTGCGTTATTTGTAATACGCTAAATATATGAATCGACGCATCCTTGAAGTTAGTAACCAGTGTTCATCGTATTAACACATTTTCAATCAAAATACTAATTTATTATAAATTTGAATATTTAAATTTCTAGTAGCAATAAATTGAAAATCCCACACTAAACAAATAAACAAAAGCCAAATTTGGTGTCTGCAGTCATCAAAGACTGCTTAACACTAACAAAGTGAGAAATTAAAACATTCCAGCCTATAATTAAGCGTAATCTTACGAGCTAATCAATCAAAATAACTGCTCGGAATTAGAGCAATTTTTAATATGATGTTTCAAAATTTTTTGATTGTTACGAGATTGTTTTCGAAATGACTTTGAATAATTATGATTACAGAAATTTAATAAACCGGATATAAGGTTTTGATTGTTTTGAAAGTCATTTGTTTGGACGGAAATTATTTTTCACTTTTTTTTTTTGTTTTATAGTGAATATCGTGGTGAATATTCAATGAATAAGCACATAAAGCGATTATATTGATTATACTGATTAAGAGTAACTAGCGAGTAGTTGACTAGCATTGTTTTATCTCTGTCAATCGTTTATGGATTATTTTAGAGAAAAAAATTCTCGATGTTAATAATTACTAGAAATCTTAGTCAAAAAGTATTTAATTTTACAACACCGACGTTTCGGTGCACACTTGCACTTACTTCAAGGTAGTAAGATCTTACAAAATATTACATATCATGTAATACATTCGTACTTAACATTTAGTTTAACATATCGTACAAAAATTCATAAAAAACACATGCACATAAATTTGCTCTCAAAAACAACAACAGAATATATCGGAAATATCTTCTGGAAGGATTCTTTGGTGAAATCATTTATTCGGACTCCTATAGATCACCTGTACACCAATGATTGTGAAATTAGCTTTTTCGTTTTTAAAATTTTCCAATACAACACCAAAATATACACTATTTCATCCTTTGTATACTATGTCTTGCATTGATGTTGTTGCAATCATCCCTGATATATAGCATTTCAAGAAACTTTCGTTTGTAGTAATTCTGATCCTCTCCCAAATTCTTGAAATCGAAAGTGTAATGTTCAGGCAGAGCACATTTATTCACCGTGTTGTTTTGTGTTGATCAGTTCATCTAAAATGTTCGCTCATCTTGTTCTTCGCATATCGTTGAGTAGTTCCTGCATAGCTTTACAATTTTCAGTGGAGCAATGAACTTTATAAACCACGTTTGATTTGTCAAAATAACAGTTATGGAAAACTTAATTGTGTAAGGTATTTATTTGAAGTATTTTCTCTAAAATAATCCATAAAGAATGACAGAAAAAATAACAACTTTTCGGAAATATTTCATAAAAAAATAAAACTTTCAAGCACTATTAAATTATGTATTACATAATATTCTGAATCGTCAGTCTTTCATTAACGACTAAGTTATAATAACAACTATTTTTATTAAACCAAATGTAAGTATGAGAAGTCATTTGTATCTGGCGGAAATTATTTTTCATTTTTAATGCTTATCTGATGATTAATACCACTGATAACGCCCTAAGAACGGAATGCATATATACTAACAAAGTCCATCGACAAGGTATGTAAGATAAAAATACAAGAAAAACCAAACCAATTTATTTTGGTAACCACAACTAATCTTCTTAAAACTTGTACTTTTTTCTTGTAATCTTCTTATGATTTCAACATGTTATGTAGTGAATAAGAAGATAATCAAAAGCAAATAAAAAAGTACCATTCAACTGTAAATCCTTATTAATTAATTTAAATTAAAAAACAATCAATTTTAATAACGAATAACCTGTCAATAATAATTGGCAATAAATTTTGCCCACCCAGCAAATGAATTGTTAAAAAAAGAAGAGAAAAATGTTTCAAGACAGTGTAGTTTGTAACACTCAGAATAATTATAGAATCATGTTACGCTTGTCGTTTTTGATAATAAATGGGGGAATCCCAAATATATTGCAAGGTAATGTAATGTGAATAAGCATAGGTATAGTAGACGCAAAAATATAAAAGCTAGGAACGTGGAAGTTACTAATAGCGATTAAATCGATAGACCTAGCTTTCTGGCCCGTATTTAACGCTAATCTTGATAAATACTTAAGTTAAATATAAATATGAAACCAAATTTGAACTTAATCTTCTTTTCTGTTATGTACTAACTATTTATATCGAAAGATACACGACAGTAATTTTCAATAATAATGAGTTTTGTGTAAATAAAACTATATAATAGTTTAAGAGCGTAAGGAGGCTTTTATGGCCTGCGGCGGGATTTTGAGCTCAAGGTGTAAGCTGAAGGATAAAAACACGTCAAATGCCATAAAAGCAAGTTACGCTCGTGGTACATACAAAACTTTTTGCACGGACGAAAATTTTCAATTTATGAGTGCTAGAAAAATTGTAGCGAAAAGAATTTGTCCTCGTACATTCAGTATCTAGTGTTGCTATGAAAGCGGAAAACAACAGTTTATTGTTTGTTTATTAGTTCTATCATTTGAATTTTATTTTGTGTATCTCCGTGCTTTCCACATAAATATTACAAAATTCATTTTCATTTTTCGTTAAAGAATATAAAAAATTTCGATTTGTAATAAAAACTTTTCATGTTGCCTGTTTAAATTGTTTATATTGTAGGTTATAATTTGGTTTGACTTTTCATTATAGCCCGGCGGGCTATAGCACTACACGCAGCATGAGGTACTTCATATCTTTGCCTCTACTATACTTTCATTTTTTATATTATTATGACAAAATAAGAAATAGTAAGTAAATACGAAAATTATTTTACAACTTTCAAAGAAAATTAATAGAAATTATAGAATCTCCTTTATAAGGCGACATATGTCGTAACTCTATTCAGGAAATAATTTGGAACTGTCTACATAATATACATTGTATTTTAGCATACACATACACACACGCATTTAGTACTTATGAACACGGATTTATATTATGGACACGGACATACTTAGGTGGTTTTTACTGATTTATTACATATTTACACTTAAACTAGACTAAACTTATTATTAATAATTAAACTTAACTTAATTAAACAAACTCAACATAACCAAATTGTTACATTGTAACTCTAAATACGCGTACTGGCGAGTAACACGCGCTCTAAACTGAACCACAAACTACATGAGTATCTCAACTCAACTCCCGAACAAGAATAACTAAAAACAAACAGTCGTTATCATATTCAGGAGAGCATGAAGGGTGCAGGATTACATACGGCAACTCTAGCCACATATCAACCCTACACGTAGGATTGTAATAACTTACAGACTTCATTATTAACAGTCGTCTCCGGTGGCTCAATTGTTAGAGCAAAAGCTTTGGCTTTAGTCATAAGTGTGCTCCCACTAAGGCATGGATGTTTGTGTATGTGAACCTACTCAGTAAATAGGATTTAATCCTGTTGAGAGGTAAAAAAAAAAACAGAATTTTGACTTACAAAAATAAATTGAAATATTGATATAGAAACTATAATTCAGAAAAGTTATTTGTTTGTTAATGTTCTGCCTCATCTTGCCACACCTATAAACGAAATAATATGGCGCAGCGTCATTCTTACGTGCACAAATTTAGTCTCAATTTAATAATATTTACAGCAACATCTAAATTTGCATATTTATGATAAATGAACAAAATGATTAGCTTCACTAAAAATTATCATAATGAAAGTCCGCTTTTTGTAAAAAAGCCTGCACTTAGAATAACATCTTTCTTGGTCAGCTTTAATGTCAAAGCAGGCAATTAATCAAATGCAAGGCATCCGCATTGCTGCATTCCGCTCAATTAATCGAAATAGCAGGCACGTGGTTCGAATCCCGCAAGGTCAGGGCTGCCAATTCCAATTTCCAATTTGGCATTTAGTCTACACCAACTCAGACCTATCCATTACCGAATATTCCGCACATGACGGAATAGTCATTAACTGACCGCTTAATGGCTTCTTTTTACAAACCAGTTAATTGTTTTCCTTTAGTTTTCCTCGAGATTTTATCTCCAAAAGGTGTGAAATTGAAAATGATGAGGTGATTAAGTTAATAGTTGGTTGTTGTTATGGGTAATTGATTGTAAATTGACTATTTAAATACGGATGTTAATAATAAGAAAGTTATGATTTAAACGTGCACAGCAATCAGATGAATGATGCAGATAAAGTATTCTTGGTATTTTTATAGATATCAGGAATTTATATTTAGTATTTATGTTCACTTTAGCAATGTAGACATTCAACGACACTTTTATTGCAATATTATAAGACCGTGACGCATTTGATTATCTTAACAAATACTTGCAAGAAAATTTTATACAGGATTGGCGATTGGGCAGAAAGGACGGGCGTTTTCTAAAACGTCACAAAACAAGCCAGTTTCACATTTTTTAAAAAGTATTTTAAATAAAAATTTATGTAATATTTTTTATAGTAATAATAAAAATAATAATAATAATTTATTGTTATTTTTCGTAAATAATTAAATAAAAAGATTGGCACCAGAAGTAGTAATGAAAAACAAACCCCCACTCCCGTGATGTCGGGGTACATCATTCATAGGAATAGGAAAACAGATTACGTTATTTATATAAATAAAAGTAGGCGATAGTTTGTCACATGTTAAACTATTTGTACTCTGACATCACATTATGTATCAGATCAAATTTAAGGCTTTTTAAAGAACAATATCTTTTAAAATTTAATACTTAGAAGTCATATAAAAATTCTTGCAGCAACCCTAAAGATACTTTTTGCTTAGGCCTGTTCTACAACTGAGTCGTTTGTCGGTTGTCGCTTGTCGTAAGTCGTTTGACGTTAGCAGCACCCGACATTGCTTTCTACAATAGTCGGAAGCTGTCGTAGCGAACTGTCACTTTTAAGTGAGGTTATGGATACTATATCTCTTCCAATTTATTTTAATTTAATTGTAATATAGCTTCAAATAATAAAACTACGACGGCCGATGCAAAAGAGAAGACAAATAAAATACAAGATGATGGTGGGTAAAACCTCATATTACCGTTGATATTAGGCAAAATTTTAGTGCGCACAGAAAATTATTTTCATATTTCAAGTCAAGTGATCACGAAGACTTTTTTAAATTTACGAGAATGCCTGTACAACAATTTGATCAATTGCATGATATTCTGAAAGCACGATTACAGAAAACCTTTGCCAAGGGATATTAAACTTGCTGTTAAGGTTAGGTAGTTAATTTGAAACAAATTATGATTATTATTTGTCCCCATATATTTTTTTTCTTTTTAAATCGTTGTATAATTTATTTATTTTGCCATACAGACTACTGTTTTCTTGTACCTAATATATTATTATTACATCCAACGTCATATCATTCATTTTCAATTTTCTGTTGACGTGACCTTCAATGTCGTTGTCGGAAAAGATGGGAAATGACCAACTTGCGTTCCGACTCCGACAGCCGGCAGCCGACAACGCCTACCGCCAAATTTCTGCGTAGTGCGCACGCGTACGACATCCGACACCGACTAACGACTTATTGTAGAACAGGCTTTAAGAAAATATTTATTGACAGATTTGAGTTCGTAATGACATAGCATTTGACAAAATCAAGTGCGGAAAACAACATCTTGCATGTGGTGTCTGTGTCCATTTCTGGGGGCATTCTGCGAAGTTTGGAAACACTCTTTCCAACATCGCTCTGTCAATTTGGGCGACTTCTATGCGAATAGCTTCTTTCAGTTCTTCCAATGTGCGGGGTTTGTGTTCGTATGTACATATCGCAATAGAACAATTGAACGAAGCTATTCGCGTAGAAGTCGCCCAAATTGACAGAGCTATGTTGAAAAGAGTGTTTGCAAACTTTGTAGAAAGCTATCAGAAATGAATTAATGAAAATGGACAACACATGCAAGATGTTGATTTCCACACTTGATTTTGTGAAATGACATGTCATTACGAACTAAAGTCTGTCAATAATTTTTTTCTTAAGCAAAAGGTAACAATTTTGTGTCGTTTTAAAAAACGTCCGTCCTTTCTGCCCAACCCTGTATATGTATTTTTTGTTGTGATTAATTATGCATAACAAAATTCAAATTCTTAACATTTTACGCTTATTGAAGGTGGTATTAAGGTGGTAACCATTATGTAAGCATTTCGCATAGATTGAAATGAAATTTAAATATTTTATTTTTTGAGCTTTTAAACAAATTTGCAAAATTCTAAAAAAGTTTCTAATGTGTGAGTTCTAAAATAGAGCAAAAAGACGTTGGCCCGTATTCTCTCATCTGGAAGCAGCGCTACTTCCGAAAAATCGCTACTTCAACTATCAAATTAATGTAAACTTCAATATTAAAAATTAGAGAAATAAACATAAATTAAATTGTAAATAGCACTTATTTCAAATATTATAGGTTTCATTTACAAAAATATCAAACATATTCGTGTCTACTCGTAAAATAAAATAAAATTTAAAAAATCGAAATAGCGCTACTTCCGAAGTAGAGCTACTACAAGATATGAGAATAGTGAGAATACGGGCTGTTGACATTATTGCCCAGTTAAATTTTCGACTGTAAATAAATTCTCATTTTTTACCTTTTCTGCTTTTTGTTAACTATGTAGTTGGCAGTAAATCCTTCTCGTTGATAGGTTTCCTCTCGCGCCTTGCTGAAATAAAAGAAAAATGTTTTAGTAAAAATATTTGTACAGTTACTGCTTGTTGAAATTGCAGGATGTTGCAAAAAAGTTCCTTGATTTTACTTTTTCTTTTTAATGCCAATTTGTGTGTTTTCATTTTTATTCCTTTCTGTAATGTTATGTGGAAACTTCTTTGACATTTAGTATACAATGCGAGATTAGTTTTGAATAGAATTATTGTCATAATAATATAAATAAATAATAATTTTCACACATGATTTATAAACATTTGAAAATTATATTTATCTTTGGTCAAAATATTTCTATTCATCATAACAACAATTATATTTATCCATAAATCACAATCCATCACCTTCATTCATTACGCATGGTATTCCTATTCATTTCTACATTTTTTCATTTTCCTTATGACCTTTTTACCTCTCGCTAAGAAAGGTATTAGAATTATGCTAAAATCGCATATCCATAGTTTGTAATTGAAAGATAAATATCAGTGTCAAAAATCAACCATTTTAGGGACATTACTGAAAGGTTTTTCTTGGAAGTAGGTACATTTAATTTTTAATTATTTTGATAATTTAATATTTAAAATTATAGACAAAATGCATATATCCATAAAATATACCGCCAGTCTTGTCAATGAATTGGAAGAATCTCTGACATTTAGGAACGTATAAAATAAAAATAAAAAAAAAAAATTGTGTGCACAAGAAATGTATTTTTTTATAAAACTACGTTTCGACAGCGAAGGGCAATACAATACTTATATAGCATAAAATGGAAATAGCGAGAGGTATTGTGCTGGCAACAAAAAGATTTTTATCTACTGTAATCAGACTTTGTGCAGAATATAAATTAGTTGCTTATATTTTATTTTTACTTGCAAAATGCTGCACTTAGTTTAATGCAAAGCTGCGTTATTCTTGCAATTTGTTTATAAATTGAAAAAATATTTATCTTCTGCGACCTTTATACACTAATGTGTACAACAAAATAATTTAGGTTACTGCAGTGACCTAGGTATCAGAATATACGCCGATCTTACAATTTTATGTTGTTTTATAAACATTCCTTCCAATAACATTTATTTTTACAAATTAAACTTGACGCATCAAACAAACAGATTAGACAGGCTAGTAATACGGACACACTAAACAAATGTAATCTTATTTAGCTCGTTCAGCATCAAAATAATAAACATTCCGAAATATATCGCTCTTGTTTTACTCCCAAGGCCTTTGAATCAGCTGTTGGCGAAACAAATGCCTACAAAAAAGACATTTTGGCAGTGCACTTCGCCAATGTCGTCATAGTGACATCACCTCATCGCTATGGCAACGATTGCCTGCTGTTTAATATGTATAAACAACTGAAGTGTGCTGTTCAAAATGTACGATTATTTTAGGATGAGTTTAAACTAGCTGATGACAACACACTGTCAACGATGATGAATCGATGATCGTCGGCTGTTTGTCAACAATCTCGGATGGCCGTATTTCGTGTTTTGAATCTGAAGTTTCAAGATGCATTCTTAGAAACTTGTTTTTTTCTTTAGACCATGTGAGAAATTTCTCTGTGGTATGGATAAGGTGTTAACAGTTACTCGAAATCTTCAGTTAAACAGCATTTATTCTTACAACACCGACGTTTTGGTGCACACTTTGTGAATTTCTTGTACAATCTGAATGTTAAGAACGATTGTATTTTGTGTACATGATATGTAATATTTTCTAAAACATCGATGTTGTGAGAATAAATGCTGTTTGACTGAGATTTCTAGTAATTGTTAGCAGCACCTTAATCATCTTCAGTTTTGGGTATTTAGGCTGTGTCCAATGTTGTACTTTTATCACCCTAATATCTAAATCCTAAATTTATATGCCCTATATAAAGTCATTTTTTAAGATTTTAGGAATTAGAGTTTAGGGTTTTGCAGGAGCACACTTCACCTTGAAGTTCACGCGCACTAATTAAACAAATCATGTTCGTTGCTATAATTTGTGCAAAACGTCAAATTTACTGTCAAATAATATCTTCGTATCATCTATTTTATGACATATTAATATTTAATCTGAAGCATCAAATTAAATCGAATTGCATAATTCATTTTTTTTGTTCTAAAGTGTTGCCATACAAACCAATGGATGTCATTAGTATGCTATTTGGAGTTATATTTATGTGAAGAAGACCTAAATCCAAAATACTAAATGCCAAAATACATCGGACACAGCTTTAGAATCGCTAGAACCATTTTCGCCGATTACCGATAGAATGCCATTGGAGAAGGAACCATCACGAAATGGTTTTCTCGTTTCAAGACGGGATATTTTGGCGTGATGACTTCTTCTCTTCTAAACCACCAGATTTCTTCAGACGTGGAATTAAAAAACTGCCACATCTTTGGGAGGCAATCGTAAACAAGGAAGGAGAATATATTCTTGATTACCTATAGTCCATGTGTTTCTTTACTAAAAGAATTTGAATTAAATAAGAACGATACGAACTTATATGTATATAAAAAAAATCTGATGTGGCCAACACAAAACCTCCCGCTATTGAATTTTTATTAATTTAAATACATACTTACGTATTTACTAACGCTGCAAACTGTTCCATACTATTTTCTTTTTAAAATGTCACTATTATTAATTTGAAGTGATTAGTTTTTTGACAGTGACATTTACTGTAAGTTACATTCATTTGAAATATGAACTGTGTAACAAAGGAATTGTGTTTATCTTAGGCTTCGCGACTAATAAAAAAAATTATTTTTAAATTTATTTGTAAAATATATAGAAAAAGTATTAATGTATTCCAGTAGAAAATTCAATAATCTTTAATTTTCATAAGACATAAAATGCGAAAAAATGGCATTTAATGGTATTTTTTGAAGAAAAACCATTATGAGCTTCAGGTAAAGTGCCATTTCCGGTTATCCGATTTACACCAAAATCTAATGGCTTCTTTTCATATTAGAACGGGATGGAAATACAAGGTTTCAGAATTTTCTGAATGATAGTATTTGAGTTATAGTGAAGACAAAATCCCTACACATACACACACACACATACACACACACATACACACATACAGACATCATCGTGAAAATGTTAAAATTGTATTCTAGGGACCTTAAAACGTGGTCATTTACTAAAATCTCGATAAGTATTTTTTAGCACGATCCCTATACCTCCCTTACCAAGGGTAGCGGGAGGTAAAAAATATATCATCACGGCATATTACCCATTACTGGGTGTGCTAGTATCTACAATACATGTAGACATCGGTAATGATGACGATATATTTTTACCGTGTGGGCGCTTAACAGGCGCCACCTCGTTGGCACTCATAGCTGATGTGGAGAGTGCACCATAGGGATCACTTTTGGGCGATTAAAAGTCTGCACTGACCGGGATCGAACCCGGGTCACCAGACTGGCAACCAGACACTATACGCACACGGCCGACCCCATAAACTTATATATCAACCTGATAATTTAGAAATATAATATAATCTTTTGCAAAAAACTTTCTGTATGGAATTTATACAAAATTTAATTAAATTTGCTATAATTTGCATTTTAATTTTTCCTGTAATTTAGATAAACTATTTATTATGAGAAACAATTAAAATTCTTTGCAAATTTTATGCTCACCAGGATATTTGCATAAAAATGTCGAGAAATATAAAACATTCAAATCAAAATAAATATTTTTTTAACAGTAAACATTTATTATACCTAGTTATTGACGATAGAAATTTATTATAAACAAATTCTTCACACTTTATATTGCACTTTTGTTTGTTTTTATATTCCATCGAAATGAAAACGAGAAAAAAGGAAAACATACAAAACATTTGATTTCTCTTCAGGTTCGTGAAAATAGCTTTCCTCTGTTGTCAACGTATTTATAGCTCTATAACGCTCGCATAAGCATGTGAAGTATTTTTGCTGTTTATAATTTAGAAGTTTAGAATGTTCAATAAAAATCTCACAGCATTTTCTCTACACGAACCATAATTAAACATAGATGAAATATGCAAATTGCACTCATCAAGATTATTTGTTTATTTGAAATACTTCCTTTTATTCAGCTAGAAAAATAAACTACTTTATTATTTAATTTATAATTTATTTATAATAGTTTATTTTGCTTTTTTCAGATTCGCAACAACAACAATTGACAGGACAGGCAAGGAGAGATCCAAGGATTTAGGTGAGTCCTTGATAGTTATTTTAAATACATTTAATTATTACAACTGTTACCAATATAAGAAAATTTGTAATACCTATAACATGTATCTTATATACCGGGTGTCTACTTTTTTCCCAAACATATGAAATTCAATGTTAAAATTTTGATTTGGCAATATCTCTTTACTTTAATTTTAGAACAAAAGTGTAATGAAGAAAAATAATCAGAATGGAAAATTGCATCGATTGAGTACCAAGTTTGTTGTTCAATTGTTTTTTATGTACGAGTTAGAAGCAAAAGAAAATAAACGATTTGAAGCAATTATCAGAGTGCCATGGAAAATAAAACAATAACTTATGTTTCTTGTTTCTGACATATCTGACAGAATTGACATTTCTTTTTATTTTATTCTTATTACAATTTGCGATTATTTTTTCTTTTAGATTGTCTTAATATTATTCTAATAATAATAAAATAAAAAGAAATGTCAAATCTGTCAGATAAATTACTGTTTTTTTTTTCATGGCACTTTGATAATTGCCTTAAATCGGGTATTTTCTTTTGCCTCTTACTCGTACATAAGAAGCAATTAGAAACAAACTTGGTACTCAGTCGATGCAGTATGTCATTCTAAACATTTTTCTTCATTATACTTTTATTCTAAAATTAATAGGGAACGAGATTATAGCCAAATCACAATTTTAACATTGAATTTATGTTCGGGAAAAATAGTAGACACCCGGTATTTGCAAACTGGTCTGTTTGTACGATTTACTGCCTTTATTACGATGACTGTTATGAAATGTTTAGCGAAAAAAAACTAAAACTTTTTGAAGAAAAAGCTTTATGTTTTTTTTATCCCTAGCCAAAATAACTTCTTCGTTCGTTGGAACCATTTTTCAAAACATAACAAAAATTCCGTTTTTGAAATTTCCTATCAGTCTTGGCAATTCAGCAACATTTCGTTTTCAAAGATCCATCACTTGATTCTTGTTTATTGTTAGAGTTCTAGTTGTACATTAAAGATGTGCCACCTGTAACTGATATACAACACCATTTTTGAAGCCCCTCTCCTCAAACTTTTATATTATAAACCTGCACGAATTCACAAGTGCCTGATTTTATTCTATAGTCAACAGACGTAGTATTCACCGATTTGCCAGCTTTTTAACATCAAGATATTGATGTAAAATATTGTTAACCACGCAAGACCCAATGTGCAGTTCCTACTGAATCTTTCGATGTGTAATATTTCAGTTTTCTTTTGTGAACTGAAGTTTCTTCTGAAGTCATGCAAAATCATGGCAAGAAATTCTATTCTAGTACACTTCTATTCTGATTCTCGTCTACTCTTGTTCTAATAAGAATAAATAATTGGTATTTTTTGTGTTAATTAGATCTTGGCAAAACTATCTAATCTCAGTAGAAGAACATTTTAAAAATAATATATTTTCAACTGTCACTGCCATCCAAGGCCAACTACTAAAAATTTTCAGAACAGTCCTCTTATTTTAGCAACAAATCTTGATTAGTAAATAAAACCTACTGCCTAGGAAACCCTATCGGTTAACATTAAAAAAAAATCTGATGTGGCCAACACAAAACCTCCCGCTATTTAATTTTTATTAATTTAAATACATACTTACGTATTTAGTAATGCTTCAAACTATATTATGTTCTAATGCATTTAACTATTGCTTTATTTACGATTTTCTTTATTATTTAATATGTCACTATTATTAATTTGAAGTGATTAGTTTTTTGACAATGACGTTTACCTGTCAGTTACATTCATTTGAAAAATAAACTGTGTAACAAAGGAATTGTGTTTATCTTAGGCTTCGGGATTAAAAAAAGAAAAATGATTTTTAAATTAATCTGTAAAATATATAGAAAAAGTATTAATGTATACCTGTACAAAATTCAATAATCTATAATTTTCCAATGACGTTAAATGTGAAAAAATGGCATTTAATGGTATTTTTTGAAGAAAAACCATTATGAGCTTCAAGTAAAGTACCATTTCCGTTTATCCGATTAGAATAGGGTAGAAATACAAGGTTTCAGAATTTTCTGAATGAGTTAGAGTGCAAACAAAATTTGTACACATACATACACACACACACACACACACACATATACATACATACATACACACACATACAGACATCATCGTGAAAATGTTAAAATTGGATTCTAGGGACCTTAAAACGTGGTCATTTACGAAAATCTCGATATGTGATTTTAGCACGATCCCTATACCTCCCTTACCAAGGGTAGCGGGAGGTAAAATGAAAATTTGTTGGTAAACACAGATTTAGGCTGTGTCCGATTAGACTTTAGGGTTTTGCACAAATGAACAAAATGTCAAATTTATTGTGGAAGAATAGCTTCTTAGCCTCTATTTTATAAAATATAACATTAATATTTAATCTGAAGCATCAAATTAAATAGAATTGTATAATTCATTTTTATTGTTCTAAAGTGTTGCCATACAAACCAATGGACGTCATTAGTGTGCCATTCGGAGTTATATTTTTGTGAAGAAGTCCTAAATCTTAAATACTAAATGCCAAAAAGCGACATCGGACACATAAATACACCTCCAAATACACACCAATAACATCTATTGGTTTGCATGGGAACACTTTAGAACAACAAAAATGTATTATACAATTCGATTTAATTTGATGCTTCAGATTAAATGATGATGTTATATTTCATAAATAGAAGCTGAAAAGCTATTCTTTGACAGCAAATTCGACATTTTGCACAAATTATAACAACGACCATAATTTGTTTAATTAGTGATCGCGAACTTCAAGGCATAGTGTACTCCTCCAAAACCTAAAATCTAATTCCTAAAATCCTAAATAATGACGGTATTTAGGCCATATAAAATTAGGATTTAAATATTAAGGTGATAAAAATGCAACATCGGTAATCCTGATGTCTTTCGACGATCTGTCCCTTCAACACACCATTTCCATAGAGCAAATCCATAGAAGTATTGGTTGCCAAATATTTTTATCGAGTGTTATCGAGCAGATTATAAGATGTCGTGAAACGAAAGAAAACAAAACCTAATTGAAAGAAAACAAAGACAACTCCTCAAAGTCATCAACAATCTTGTCACATCTTCATCGCGTCACGTCTTCATCTGTTTCCCTTTTGTTTGGCATGACGTTTGCAACGTTTACATGTTGCACTCGCTGTAAATCTTTTGATAACGGTTAGCGGTGTTAACCACAACAACCACGGCGCCATCTAAGTATGTCAGTCGTGCACAAGCGTAACGGCCAAGCGAACGGTAACGTCATGAGGCGAGGGGCGATCGAATCCGGTTCGCTCGCCGTGCAAGTATAAATAGATCTGATTGTGTGCGTAATTATGGAAAGTAAAACTGAAACTGAATTTCGGGAATGGAATTTGGAATGCCGCAGGAAATATCGACTTGGATAAACAAATCGGAGATGAGTTCATTGATGTAAATCTAACAGATTTGTTAGTTTTGCTTCAACTCAGATAGTTTACACATTATGAAATTTCTATAATTTATTATCTGATTGTATATTTTCTTCTGGTCGAGAGGTTATTCTTTGTCCAATATTTCATCATCAGTGGCTCTACAGCCCATTTAGAATTAAGTCTTCAACTAAATTTACCAATTAGTAAAGGTATGTTGTGACAAGGTGAGGACAGAACAATAACAAGTTAATAACTTTGGTCCTCCACTATATTTTTTTACAAAACTTCATCTAAACTGAAAGTGATATGTAATTTTAGAAAGTCTTTATTGTTATTCGTTAAGCCGTAATATTTTTTTTTAATATTCTGTGACGTAAATATAGAGATGATTTTGTTCTCATACAGTGGATTTCGCTAATAATTGAAGTCATATAAATTAATCTTTTTCAGCACTTATAAAAATGTATAAATGTTAAAATAACCCTTGTGGTCAATAATTGCATATATGGGTGGATAATAAGTAATTTAATATCATAATTAATAAAAATACTACGCATATATTATAGTCCAAGATTTGATTACCACTGGTAGCCTACGTCATTCAACATATCTTTTACTTTCATTCCAACGCTTGTAATCTGTCATGGCATCGTAAATTTAAACTAGTATTATTTGGTTTATTTCTGTTGTTTTATTGTTGTTATTTTCTGCACTTATATACTTGCAAATGGATTCCGTATTTCAAAAAGGCGATAGCAGAAGGTTTGAAAATAGTAAGAATTTGGAATAGAATAAGTGTGTGACGTAGATATAGAGATGAGGAAATGGTAATAAAAACTCCATTATTTTAAAAGCTAATAACTATTTTTAAACTTTGATAGTCCTTAATATACAATTTTAAGGTCTAGTTTTAATATAACTGACCCTTGTTCTAATTTGTTACTACGGTGGAGGACCCTATTATGGTTTCAATTTCAACTTTGTTATCTTTCTAAGTCAAAATTATGTTTAGAAATTATTATTTTTCCCACATCTCTCTCTATTTAGACTGGATATTAGCCGCTAAGCCATTTAGTGTATTGATAATTAAGTCTGTAAGTTATTATCCTACATGTATATGGATGCTGTATGATAACCATTCATCCTGTACCCCTCAGATATTCTTTCCTGAAGATTATAATCGTTTGTTTTCAGTTAGTCTAGTTTAGATATTCATACTGGAAAGACAGGATGGTAGTATGAAAAAGTGATTCAGGGTGATTAGCTAGGAGATGACTAGCAGTGTTTTAGCGCTGTCAATCGTTTATGGATTATTTTAGAGAAAAATACTTCAAATAGCAGTTATAGAAAAATTAATTGTATACAACTTTTATTTCCCGTGGCCGCGTGCCTGAGTGTTTGGTCGCGAACCTGGGGGAACCGGGTTCGATCCCGAGTGACGCCAAATATTTCCAATTTTAAATGGCACAAAAGTGACCCCTGTGGTGCACTCTCCACGCCAGCTATGAGTGCCCGTGAGGTGACGCCTGGTAAGCGCCCACACGGTAAAATATATCGTCATCATTACCGATGTCTACATGTGTTGTAGATACTGGCACACTCAGAAATGGGTAATATGCCGTGATGATATATTTATTTATTTTATTTATTTAACTTTTATTTGAAGTATTTTTCTCTCAAATAATCCATAAATGATTGACAGCGCTAAAACACTGCTAGTCGTCTCCTAGCTAATCGCCCTTAATCACTACCACCCATAGAATCTGAGTTGGTCTCTCATGTCCAAGCGACATGTAGAGTTTTAAGCTGTTTAATGGCGATACACTGGTTCAAAACCGGTTTAACCGAAACGTCATCAATTTTGAACCAGTTGCATAAATGACGTCATAAGTTCGTACTACGCTAAAATGAAATGTTTTGAACCACGGACATCCCGAGCATTTGTTATTTTAAGTTTCTAACCTTAAAAATTAAAATGAAATGCAGTAATAGTAATATCAGAGTATGTTTTATTTTTATTTTATTTGTATTTAACGGCAAATGATTTTCCATTTTAACATTTACTAGTTTATTCGGTTTATTATTATTCATTTTGGTACTTAAATAATATTAACCTAAAAACAGATTGTTTTGAACCGGCTGACAAAACGGTTTGAACACGGTTTAAACGCTTGCGTCTGTGACGTCACCGTTTCAACGCTAAAATATAATGGTTTGAACCAGGTTAAACCGTTTTTGAACCAGTTTATCCCCAAAAAACAGCTTTAGTTTTCCCTCTCGTTCTGCGTAACGCGAGTATTTTGGCCTAGATATACATCGGCATCTTTAGAATTTAGTTATGTTTAGTTTAGTTATGTTTAATGTAGTCGTTAATAAGTTGTAAATAAATATGTAAATAAAATTTAGTAAAAAAATATTAAGTATGTTCGTATCTTCTAAGTCATTGGCGATAATGGTAAACCAGCTGCATCTGGAGATTCGCTGAAGCTGGGCCGCTGTCTTATTTGGTTACGTTGTTTCTTTTTCCAAATTTTAAATCATTTCTGACCAAAGTCAAATTTGCGCGAAGACGTTCTAACTTTGTCTTGAGCACTGGGAATGAGTCTGCTGATTCGATTTGGGGGCAAAAGCTCGGATCGCCCACTTTTCGGTAAATAAATACATACTACATCTTCTTCATATTACCGTATAGTTCGATAAATAATCGTTTATCCAATGATTTGACCCCAAAAACGGTAACAATTTCACGTTTCGGGTATCTGTCCAACTAACTTATAGATAGATTTGCTTATTTCAAGTTTGTATAACAAACTTTTTCTGTCAATTTTATATGGTGTATTATAAAAAAAACTACTATTATATATTTATTATGTCCACATTAAACCTTATTTAGTAATAAAATTTGGAGCGTAAAATTTTTCCCAAAACTTTTGCTATGTATCGGATTGATTTGTGTTAGCCTGCAAATTAAATAATATTTTCCCATCATTTACAGCAAGAACTAATAATAGATTTGTTATTACTTTTTATTACAATGACGTCTGATAAATGATCCATAGTATTTTATTAGCTGAGATTGCAGTTTAGAAATGCCTAATTAAATTTATAACTACACACTTGAGAACAGCGTAGTAATTGTTGAGGAAAACTCGTGAAATGATTTACATAATCATACTGTGTAAGCATATTTCATGCACGATCATCAAGTTATATGAAGAAAGAATGTCAGTGTTATTATATCTGCATTTTTCTTAGAAAGAAAAGTATGTTACTTTTGATGTATTGCATTTTATAAACAACGCGTATAAAGTAAACAATTATGCATTGTTTTTCTTTTTAATTGACATATACAACAGTTTTACATTAATGGAAAATCCAGTGTAGAAGGAAAATAAAGTATTTAATTCGCACACAAAAATTAACATAGCGGGTCCGAATTAGGGGAATATGATACTTTTCATATAAATAGTTTGATTTTTAGTTGGCTACTAAGTATTTGATACTACCATTTTTTTGCTTTTTATCTCTCGCTGAGAGAGGTATTGGATTCATGCTAAAAATCGCATATCCAAATTTAGGGAATATGCACATTTTAAGATCCCTAGAAACCGATTTTAACATTTTCACAATGATGTGTGTGTGTGTGTGTGTGAATGTACGTGTCTGGATGTTACGGTTCTATAACACTAAAGACCAATTTAACTCCGTATTCCTTAATCTGACATTAATGGAAGGGCTGAAAAAGATTTGGTACCAATTGGACAACCGGAAATAGTAGTTTCTTAAAAAAAATCTTCTAAATATTATTTTTTGACAATTTATGTTATCACAAATAACGGAATACACTGATGTATAATAAATCACACAGTCCAAAGTAACCAAATGACAAATTTAAATGTTTGTACCATACTTTGTAATTGACAGATAAACATCAGTGACAAACATCAACAGTTTTAGTGACATTACTGAAAGGTTTTTCTAGGAAGTACTTTAATTCTTTTATTAATTAAATATTTAAAGTTATAGGCAGAATGCATATATTCATAAGAAATACCGACAATCTTGTCAGTCATTCTGATTTGAAATTTTGAAACCGCAGGTCGCTATCTTTTTTCGTTTGGGAACACAAGAAATGTATTTTTTTATTATAAAACTACGTTTCGACAGCGAAGTGCAATGCAACATTTATATAGCTTAAAATGGAAATGGCGAGAGGTATTGTGCTAGCCACAAAAAAAATTTTGCTTCGTAATACTGCATCAGAAAGGCACGAAAATTGAAAATTGGTGTACATATGTAGAAAAGTCTACAATTATCTCTCTTTTACCGTTCATTAATTACAGCCTGCCAAATTTTAAAAAATATTGTCCGTTTTCCAATAAAAATAAAAATTACTATTTGGAAACTAAGGCCCAGAGATTTTTTTATTATTTTTCCCGAAATCAGAGAGTCCGAATTAGGGGAATATGATACTTTTCATTTAAGTACAGGGTAGTTTGATTTTTAGGGGGCTAGTAAATATTTGAAGGTTCCATTTTTTGTTTTTGTTGCTTGATAATACTGTATATAAATTGATACACATATGTAGAAAAGTCCATAGAATCGAATGGTGCAACGCCCGTTTCTCTAGCATTTACCGTTCATTAGCTATAGCCCGCCAAATTAAAAATATCTTATTAACACATAATTGTTCATCTTTCGTGCAACAGTGCTTGAAAATAAATTAAATAAAATATTTTCGTATACAAAAATTATAAATACCTCATAATTTTCATGTTTAAATGTATTTACAATTTGCAAACATCTTCATAAATTAAGTTATACCTACTATTTATTAACATAACTGTTTTACACATACATATTCATAAATATCTTCTCAAATTTCGTTGTTTACGATCTTTTATCTTTTCTTCAACGACTGTTCGTTTCCTTAACTTCTACAGAGATACTGGATTTATACAGCGTAACCCGTAACATAACGTACCGTGCCGTGGCGTATTGTGGCGTATCGCAATTTTTCTAAGCTATTTTATACAAAACTTTTGCGATACATTTTCGTAAAAATGTAAGCTCGTGCTCGGCCGATATAAGTGTACGACAAATTTGTATTTAACAGGTTGGTTTATTTGTAATACACTGTATTTCATATATATTTCCATTTAATATATTTATCTAAACTTTGACATGTCACTCATGTCAGTTTTACAAGATCAAACTATTTGTAATGCAGTATTTTTTATATTTATTTCCATTGAATATATTAAGTTAGACTTTGACACATATTACACAGAAAAACAAACTATAACGCAGAATAGGAATAATTTTCGTAATACCGTAACGTGCTGTAACGTAGAAAGATAAAAGTTGTCGATCATTGGATTTTTGATACGTTGCGGCACGGTACAACACG
Organism: Ophonus ardosiacus; assembly: GCA_943142095.1. Taxonomy (NCBI): domain Eukaryota; kingdom Metazoa; phylum Arthropoda; class Insecta; order Coleoptera; family Carabidae; genus Ophonus; species Ophonus ardosiacus. The sequence continues at coordinate 33,925,492 of OW964832.1, read as the reverse complement.
TTAACTAATACGGCTGTATAAATTATCACATTTGTTTGCACTATTTTATTCTTTATGTTACGTTACAGCACGGTACATTACGTTACGGCTTGCGCTGTACAAACCCACCATTAAATTCGCCTCACGGAGCGAAATGTCACATTAAACAATAAACAAAATCATTTACCACGACTTATTTTCTTCATTTGCATAAGCCACTAGATTTACGACGTGTGTCTGCGTCTTGTTACCATCATGACATACTTTACATTGTCAGAAAAGAAATAATTGTTACGAGTTAAATTAATTTTGATTGATCGCCGCTCGTTTTAATGTTTTGTTGATTGGACCATGTTGTCCGAGAAATTCGCACTGCAATAATCGTAAGAGAAACAGCTGAATGGTTGTTGCTGTGTTGTCCTCACTTTTTTTTCTTTTTAATTAATTGACTTGCACTACATAAATGGATTCAATTGAATTGATTTATCGTTTTTTTATACCGGGTGGTAAATTTATATTTGATTGTAATATAAATTTTCTCAGTTGACTACAATGTCTTTTTTAACTGAAGAAATTAATTGTAGAGATTTATTGAGTCATCGTGAAATTATAATTAACAATAAAAAGATATTTTAAATGTGTACCTCCCTGAATACAGATAAATATAGAACGTGTATAATTATAATTTTACACGGACCATAAATTTCGTACCTCGTCAAAATATCCTGCCACAAAACAACCCCAAACAAAAAGAAGGAAATATCACGGGCGGTATTACGAAATATTATAATATACGAGAGAGGGTCACGGTAGAATTATTGAAAATAATAAAACAAAATTTTCAAGAATAGTACTTGATTTTTGTAAGAGATATGCGTCAAATAAACCCACCAGAAGGATTACATATAACTTTACTAGGATATTCATAAATAATATGTGAAAATAAAATTTGTTCTATAATTTTAATATAAAAAGAATAAAATTATATTCTGGCATGCAAACAATACAAAAGTGGAAAATATGACATTTTCTTATCTACTGTTATTCACTATTTCATCATTTGTTGAAGATATTTTCTTATATGGTATTGGTACAGGAAACTATAAAAAGTTGCATAAATTCTTGGTAAATAGTTAAGAATAAATATAAATAAATAATTTTTATAAGAATTTTTTATTTTTGTTACATTGTATTAAAATGCATACATTTAACAACGTGTACAGGAAATGAAGATTTTTATATTTTTTAACGTTATTTACTAATCAAATAAACAGAATACACTGTAAGAAATTTTAATCGTGTAAAACCTATTAGGGAAACGATAAAATATAGAGTAAATCCGAGAGGTGCCACACCTTTTTTAAAAGTCTAATAACTCTTATCTAAATAACAGTAAAAATTATTGCAATATTATATAGATAAAATAGTGTTTGTAAATTATAAGTGGCTGCTTTCAATAAAAATAAATTATTTTATAAAAAATGAAGAAACAACAAAATACAAATACAAAAGATACTATTTTTTTAAAACAATGATAAAGAACTTAAAAAAAACTGTGTTGTTTGTACTAAATATAGTATATTATGTGGCAAGTGCGTGAAGCTGAATTTTGTACATTAGGGTGGAGATTGCGACATACATACTATACCTTTTCTACGACCTTGCAATAAAACATATTTTTTCTTCACATTGTCATTCTTTTAACGTAAAGCCTCTTTATTATCGACTTGTGTAATCATGATTATCAACGTTACGGGTGTTAAACAGCTTTGTTTTATTAAAATACAATTCAGTTTGTAATATTTAAAAGAATGAACGGTGCGTGAAGTGACACTTCAGGCACAGTATGCAAAAAATCAAACTTCACAAATAAAAATTGATATGTGAGGTACTCACTTCACGCATGGGAGTAGAAAAAAATCTTATATGTCATCTCTTACAATTTTGTGGGTGAGATGACATGCTTTGAAATTTTGCAGAAATGTAAGCAAAATGTAAGCAAACAGCTGATAATCCACAAATGTAATCCTTATTCATCTAACAAAATAGGAAACGTTATAAAAACTAGGAAATCGTAAGTTACAATCAAAGATATGACACGGCCAAAAAACATTCGCACCATAGAAATAAAACAAATTACGATAACTTCCCTACGAGAAACTTTATCGACAAAATTTCAAAAGTACGCTCCAGTACTGTCATATTGTACAACCTCAATACCATCTAACAATTATTTTTAAGAAAACTCTCTCTATGTCATCTCTCCTGGAATTACCCATGTGTAGAAATTAACACTAAATTTTGTAAAATTTTGCAAATTTTAAATAGTAACATTAACATATCATCAATATTTATATTTCTGTTTTTTAACATCCAACATTTAAACATGATCCTGAGATAAATTAAGTTACAGAAATCTATAAAAGTCAGAAACCTAGAAAGTTTTTTCTTTATCACAAATTTAAAAAAAATAAATAGGGATGTTTTTGTTAACATCTCTTTAATTTACTGTTTATTTTATCTAGAATTTTTTAGAGTGTAAAATTCCTGAATTTATCACAAGGAAATGCGTACAAAAACCGCATACGCAACATTTTTTATTTATCTACTACTAGTGTATCTGTAGATAACAAAACTATCCTATTACACATCGTTGCACTTGCGTCGCATAAAATATACTCGAGTACGTCCCTGTACAACGAGGAAGTGAACACACGACTGCCACATACATACATACACAAGGTGTACCGAAGTAAGAAGTTATGTTTATGTTAAACACGACTAGTTTTTGCTATAGAACGTAATGGACCAATCATCCGGTATTTATAATCTTGGATTTTTTCTTCTAGATAATTAGATAGGTACTTGGTTGATAATGGCGAATATCGTTTTGTTATTATTATTAATATTTAAATTTAGGAAGGCTGTGTCCGATGTTGCACTTTTATCACCCTAATATCTAAATCCTAAATTATATACACATAAATATAAATAAATATATCATCACGGCATATTACCCATTTCTGAGTGTGCCACAATTTGCTTTATCGCAGATATCGGTAATGATGATGACATATTTGTACAATGCGAGCGCTTACCAGCGTCACCTCACGGGCACTCATTTTAGGAATTAGATTTTAGGGTTTTGCAGGACCAAACTACGCCTTGAAGTTGACGCGCACTAATTAAACAAATCATGTTCGTAGCTATAATTTGTGCAAAACGTCAAATTTATTGTCAAAGAATAGCTTCTTAACTTCTATTTTATGAAACATTATATAAACTTTTAATCTGAAGCATCAAATTGAAACGAATTGTATAATTCATTTTTGTTGTTCTAAAGTGTTGCCAAACAAATCAATGGATATTACTAGTGTGCCATTCGGAGTTGTATTTAAATGAAGAAGACCTAAATCGGAATAATACAAGAAAAGTTCGTAAATGTTACCTTTTTTTATGTATACAATTTTCTAGACAATATATGCATGCCCGGCAATAACTTGGACGCCAGAGGAAAAATCGTCCCAAAAACTGGCAGAGAAGTAATCTGTATAACTCAGAGACGCATTATCGGTAGCGAAAAAAATTGTTGCTACAATTTGTGCAAAACGTCAAATTTACTGTCAAAGAATAAGCTTCTCAGTTTCTATTTTATGAAAAAAATTAAATCGAATTGTATAATTCATGCCATTCGGAGTTGTATTTATGAGAAGAAGATCTAAATCCTAAATACCACTAAATACTAAATGCCAAAATGCGACATCGGTCACAGTCGAAATATAAGTTTGCTTACCTATAATGTTTGATTCAAATGGTTTAATTTATACAAGATAAAAGATTAGGAAGAAAAGAATATGTTTAACATATTCATTAAATAATATTTAATATTATAATTATTTGCTGAGTTGTATTTGTCAATGTCGTATTTGCATTTGCATTATAGTTATCTGATTATAAAATATGATTTTTATGTTTCGCACGGGAAAAACGTGGCATTTACTTATATTTAATATTTAATCGTCATTTAAATTATAATGGGGTCCTCCACACTAATTTTTTTAATAGTGACCACTCTATTGAAAATGAACACATACACTTTCACTTAAGACTTATAGAGGTGATTGATTATTGATGAACACTGCTATGGAGACGGACACACTTAATATTTTTTTAGACTAACAAAAACTAATGGTTATAATCTTCGGGAAATCATATTTGAGGGGTGTAGGGAGAAAGGTTATCATACAGCATCCGTAGCTAAATATCAACCCTACACATAGGCTGGCAATAACTTACAGACTTCATTATCAATACAATAAACGTCTAAACGGTTGACATCCAGACTAAACAGAGATGTGAGAAAAATGTTAATAATTTCTAAACTGAATTTTCACTTACAAAGATAACAAAGTTGAAATATTGATATTGAAACTACAATTTATGAGTTTATAATAAAGTTATTTAAGTACTTGTTATTGTTCTACCTTCTGCCCTCACCTTGTTGCAATATTATAAAACAACTATTATTTATTTTTTATGTCCAGTGACCACTAGTTTAGATCTTAACCCTCGGAGTACTAAAAGTGGGTCAATCATGACCCAAAATATGCATTATTTACTATATTCTTTACAATTATTTTTTTACGTTCCTGATTTTTCTCAAGTACTCCTATTATGTTATCCTCTATTATTTTTGATATTATTTGTATAAATATGAATTTTATTTCTCCTGATATTTCATAAAATGTTTGTTGGGTCAAGTCAGACCCGTTTCCGGAATTAGTGTAACTATCGAATACATGTTGTTTATTTGTCGAGCTGTGCAAGTTTATTATTATTATTTAAACAATTAAATGTAAAACATCGCAGAAAATTATTTCTGGAAGAGCTGGAAAACAATTAACCGCGTAGACAATACAGAACGAAGAGCAGAAAAAATAAGAGAAGACAGCAGGGGATACAAGAAAACAGTACAAAATGCAATAGAGGCATGGTGAACCATACAAAAAAAAAAACATATTTACTTTCAACAACGCAATTATTATTATATTTTATGTTTTGTAAAAATATGTTTGTATTACATATATATTTACCTAGAAAATAAAAAATAATTTTCTGTTTACTTTTTTCTTGTGTAATAAACAAAAAAAAAAATAAATGAAAAATAAATAGTTTATGCTGTTAGTTTATTCAAATTAACCACAAAAGCAAAAAATATGTAAAAAAAATAATTTAGACTGTATGGGTCACTGTTGACCCGTTCCCGAGAACAAATTTATCAAATTATCTCCGGACTCCTAGGGTTAATAATAAAATTTGGAACGGAAATTTTTTCTCAAAACTTTTGTTATAAACGTTATCTATTATTATACAGCTCGTGGTGATTCATTTGATAAATTTATATCTGGCGGAAAATAATTTATTTTCCTTATTAGTTAATAAAATGTTAACGATATTATCTGACCAATTTGTAAGTATCTCTTTCACGTTCCAGCCTTGAAAAATATCAAGTTCAGTTAGACATGCAGTTATACAATTCCCGAACCCGTGTTTAACACTTTTACAGAATTGCAATTTGCATTTTCTGCAACGGCTTAACTGTTACACGGATATTAAATTTCCTCCATTGTCTCTTCCAGGCGATTGTCTGTTGTTCCTCTGCTGCTCAACTGTTGCATGATTGCCAACTATAAATCTCATTGAAATTGATTTTCAACTCATGACTCGTGACTGCGATTCGCAGATGTTTTTGTGTAACAAAATCCAATCAGTTTTCGTTTTATGACTCGTACAAGAAATTGATGCTGGTTTACAGTAAAAATAGTCTTCTTTATAGCTTGTTAGAATAATGTTTCCAACGTGTTTATATCGTTGTGGATTTATAAGTAATTGTTATTTTATTAGTTATAAATAAATATTGCCATACGGTAAGTTTACACGTTCAGAGAAAATTAAGATGTAAATGACGTAAATTACAAATAACAATAAATCACTGATTGTGATTTAACGGATAGGTTGAATAAAGAAATGGTAAACTTACCTATAACGTAATAAATTTTATATTTTCTTTTCTTTTTTCAAAAGTAAAAAAGATAAAAAAAATATCGAGAATTTTTATTTGTTTCATAACCCCCGGTTTTATAAAGGGCAGAATAAATTTACTTCTATAGTAAATATATTTAAATGGCGTATTCCACGCATTTTTTTTTATTATTTTAAATAAAACTTCATTCAGTTTTAAAGCAATTCATAGTATTAAAAAATCTTAATTGTTCCTAGTTTAACAGTATTTTATTTTGGAGAAATCAGTGCAACGTCACATTCCCCTTACACTTGTCTTTCTCACACACACTGCTCTGAGTACGCTACGAGAGAAAGATAACAATTGTATGACGTCAATTTCCCCTTTTAGCAAATGTGAAATATCTCGTAAAGTAATTATTTAAAAAATGTTTTTATTGTTCTAATTATTATTTATTGAGCCATACTTTAAGTTAAATTGAATTTTTTTATTTTTTTGTTATGGTGGAATATCCCATTAACAAATTCGAATTAATCTTTATCATTTTATGGCATTTATAACATTACTATCAAAAGTTCGATTGTCATTTGACAGTTATATTATCTATGCCATAAAATTAATAAAATTAATTCGAATTTGTTAGTTTGAATAAATTTACTATGGAAGTAAATTTATTTCTGCCATTTATAAAATCGGGGGAAAGTAAAGTAAATAGTTGGGCCAGTTTACAATTTCAATTCAACCAATTATAAAATCCCTCACACATGGTAGACTTAAATATAGACTGAATCACGGGTGATAATAGTTCATCCGGCATTTAAATGGTCATCTTCTAGTCCAGATTTATTTTTACCGAGACCCTGTGCTGGATCTATGGGGAGGGTAAGGGGGGTAATTACCCCCACCCCCTTAAAGAAATTGAAAATGTATGGTTTTTTAAATATTGAAAAAAAAATAAAAAAAAACTTTATTGTTCTTCAAAGAACGACAAGAAGCATAATTTAAGATATAGTTTAAAAATAGCGGAAATATTGAGACATCAAAACCTGACACTTTTCAATTATTAAGAATAGAATAGGGATGATCATGCTCTACGGGCATGTACTATAGAAGATCGTCTAATTTCTATCCCAGATTTGTCTGTCAAATAGGCAAATATGGCTGATAGACCGATCCTTAAAGACATGCCTGAGAAGTATGAAAAAACTGACATAGTGTTTCAACAAGGTAAAACGAATCATCGTGGAAATTTTTTCATCGATGCGATGAAGAAGACTCTTCTCACACAAAAAAAGCATGTCCGATTTTTACTCCCGGAACACAATCTTTGTGTTCTTTTGCTCAAAAAAAAATGTGCAAATTACATCATTTCAAACAAAAATGGCACCTATATTAAAGGAATAGTAAGATTATTTTACTATACAGAGCACTCAGGGTAGATATAAATAACAGGTGAAGTATGCCTTCATTCCAAAAAAGCGGCACAAATAATGGCCTGTTTTGTATCTATTATTATAAAGCAAATTTTCTGACTATATATGTCTACCGCTCATTTAACTAAACTATATGCCCTTCAACATTAGGTAATTCTATTACCATTCTATAAAATATTAACGACCAAAAGGATATAAATTACAAACTAATAACTAACGTTTTTTTGTGTATTCTAAAAGCCTATTGTATTATAAATATGAGGTTTTGACTTTACGACGACGAATTCTGTATTTGTATTTCATTATTTCTAAAATTTATTTGTTCTACTTTTGTAGAAATATAAAATACAATAAATGTCAAGGTATCAAAATATTTATAGTTTATTCATATTTAAAATAGAAACCAGCCTGTCCGATGCATCAAATTTAGTAAAAAACCATAAAAAAACTCGAACTATTTATCTTCCAACCTTAAACTTGTCAAATGAGATTTCCAACTCCTACATCTGACATTCTATCCAAATTGTATCTCAACGGATTTTGGAAATGGAAACCGATATGCTATCGATACATGCAGCCGGAATTCCACAGCATATGGAAACAAAAACGAACACATATGTATGAGATAAACTCAACTCGATTCGAAGCAGATTCAGAGAGAAAGAGAAACGAAACGAAGTTAGTGTAACAGAAGCGAGGCTTGGTTTGGTTTGAAAACGGGCTAACCCACTCACGACCTTGGCGTTACATAAAGCGATAAATGACGTGAGTGCAAGGTTAAGGGCTGTCGTAAACTAGATTCGGAGAATGAGTCTGCGTCTGTTTTTCTAATTTATGGGAAATGTTTTGTAATGGTTACTTTTTACCTAATTCGGAAAGGACAAAGTTATTCAATCATACAAGTAAATTTACACCTCTGTGTATAGCGATAGATATTTCATTGTCTTCTGAACTAAATAACTTTTCAATTTTCATCTGTAAACTTAAAATATATACTTGTTTACTTAAAGTTTAATTATCATTACTAAAATTTAAGCTGGTATTACTAATAAAGACGATGTAACTCAGTATTAAATGGAGGAATACTTGAATAGCATATTCAGTTTTTGTAAGTTTAAAATCTATGTTTTAAACTAGTCGAAAGAAATCTATAGAAATTTCTCACTATATAAGCGTAGGTTTTATAAATAGTTTGTTAAAAAATAAAAATGTCAACCGGGCGAACTATAATATGTGTTTGGGCTCGTAAATATTTTATTGTCTTCTGAACTAAATAAGTTTTCAATTTTTATCTATTAACTTAAAATAGATATTTGTTCACCCAAACAGAAATTTCAAATAATACCCAGACCTCAATAAACGTTTCGATAATACCCTTTGAAAAGTTTCCAAATAGATCTGTTTATAGTCGTCTTGGGTATAAAAATAAGGCTTTACTCCACAAAAAAGGGTATTTTTTTTATTTTTGGGTATGTTTTTTATTTATAGGAAAAAATTATGCAAATCATTTTTTTTTTAATATTTCCTCATCAGTAGGTATTACAGCAAAATAGAGTAGAATACAAAATTTCCTACAACTTTGATTTAAAACATTTTGTCTATAACCAATAGATAGCGAGCTATAGTTAAAATATATTTTACACACATGTGCATACAAATGTTTTCCTTTCTTTTAACTAACAGGTGTTAATGAATGTAAAACTTAACATTTATTATTATGTAAATCACAACACTAACATTAATGTATAATAGATAAATGTGTTCATATGTGTTGCAAAAAATGATATTCTTAATTAACTCTACAAGATGAATTATCTAATTATAGTCATTATTCTATTCTGTTCTCATAACTTGTGGAAAATATGCATCATTGTCATAAACTACATATTTGTATTTTTTATCTGAAATAGTAAAAGATTACTAAGTTGGCCTTGGATGGAACATCTGAAAGATTAGTTAATTTTTTGTCGTTTTTATTTTCCGTATTTACATTTTTAATTATATTGATAAAATCGCTAAAATTAGACGAAACATTAACAAAAATTTACATTCTTGCACCGATTGGTGCTAGGTAAATATTGCTCAACAGTTTAAAAGATTAACATAGTGTCAAAACAAATACTGATTATAACATCTTTATTTTGGCCACATTACTAATGAAAAAGAAATCTGTAAACTTTAATTTAATCTAAAGCAATTGCTATGCTCTTACTATCTCTAAAAATTACACAAATGATATGGTCATATTATTTAAGAAAGCATTATATTCCAGTAATAAATTTTAGGAGATCTAAAATTTTCGTGGTGAAGTAGATTAAATTAATGATTTCTACCTCCCGCTATCCTTGGCAAGGGAGGTATAGGGATCGTGCTAAAAATCGCATGTTGAGATTTTGGTAAATGGCCACGTTTTAAGGTCCCTAGATTCCTATTTTAACATTTTCACGATGATGTATGTGTGTATGTGTGTGTGGGAGAGAGAGAGAGAGTGTGTGTGTGGGTGTGTGTGTATTTCAACCCTAGTCTAACATGGAAAGAAATCATTAGATTTTGGTGTAAATCGGATAATCGGAAATGGCACTTTATTTGAAGCTCAAAATGGTTTTTCTTCGAAAAATACATTTAAATGTCATTTTATGTTATAAAAATTAAAGATTATTAAATTTTCTACAGATATGGCTTCATACATTTTCTATATATTTTATATATAAATTTATAAATCCAGGAGCCTATGTATCAAAGATAAACAAACTATCGCTTTGTTACCCAGTTCATATTTCAAATGTAACTGACAGATAAATATCACTGTCAAAAAACTAACCATTTCAAATTAATAATGGTGACATTTTAAAAAGAAAATAGTATATAAAACAATAGTTATATGCAAAGGAACTTAATACCTATAGTTTGCAGCATTAGTAAATATGTAGGTATGTATTTATTAATAAAAATTAAATAGCGGGAGGTATTCTGTTGGCCACATCAAATTTTTTAAATAGGAACCCTTCGGGTTTGTCTTTGTAGGCGTTTAATATACGAAAATAGTTTCCTTTTCAAATATTATCTGTCTTATAATAAAACTTTGCGGTACTTTATACCTACATAAAGTTTTAGATAATAAAATTTTTGGTGAAAAATTCTTGAAATATATTAATTAACTGTCACTCCTAAATAGGGGTATTTTTTAATTGTTATTTGGGTTGTCAGTATCTGGCCTTCATTTTTGAAACAAAAATTAAATTTATTTAGGAAGCAAACACATATTTTATGTATTAATTGCAATTAACAGTTCTCTCATCAAGTAGTCCTAATATAAGAAAACCCAAACAAATCTAATATACTATACCTTACACTACTGCTAGAAGTTTTAGTATATGTGCAACAATGCTCACTTTCATAAAAGCATATTAAATCAATGATTAAATAATTATGTTGTTAACTGTAATCACTGATTAAAGTAATTGTCCATTTCAGGCAATTAATCCATTTAACAACTTAAATTGATTTTGGAGGTATTATTTTTTACCATTATAGCATTTATTAACAAAACAATCATATGTAAAAATAACAATGAATGAACTTTGAAATTTAATAAATTAAGTGACATGTATGTAGACACTTTGTCTTGCCAAAATTTAACAAGCCAAATTTTACTGATTAATTTAACCGACATTTTAATATTCCGATTAAGATAATTTGTCATGAAACAAAATATCGTATTTAACAAGGCGATTAAAATTTACTCATTGATTAAGATTTAAGATTTTAGTCAACTTTCATGAAACCGGACATATGTTAATGAATAACATGAAATTATTGTTTTAACCTGGCATTTAATTTTAGAGCAAAATATTTTTTATAGTATTTTGGAGTATAAAATTCTACATTTTTTTGTTGCCAAAATTCCAGAATTTATACGCCTGTAGTAGAGTAAACTTACACTGAGAAAAAGGATCGTTTCATATAAATCAATTTCATTTCATATAAACTAATATGTCTTTTGAATTCAGCGGATTAAATGTTTCTTGTACCGAAATATATTATTTTTTTGAGGTAATTTGTTTGACGGAAATAAATGTTGTTTAAATAGTTTCCATTAATATTTCAAACAAATTTATTTATTGTAAATAAATATTTATTATTTTAAAAAGAGCAACATGGTTCCATAAAATTCTTAATATTTGTCACAAATAAATGTTTTATATCTACAAATATTTATCCGTTTTTTTGAAAGCTATTATTTTGTTCTTTAAAATATAGAAAAGGTTAAAGGAAAAGAATGTATTGTTTTACATAAATAAATATTTATTCGATATAAAAAATATAACGTATTTCTTACCTTATAACATATAGATATATAATATAACTGTATATTTTCTAGTGTTAAAAATATAAATATAAAAAAGACAGTATTTCTACAAATATGAAAAAGGACTTACATATACGAGTACATATATTTAACATGATGGAATGTAGGCAGTTGGCGTAGAGGTTTTTTCTATTGAAGTATTTGCAATACGCGATTTTAAGAATGATCTAAATTTTATTTGTTGCCCTAATCCGGGAATTAATTTCGCCAGTACTTCATTGCCGTCAGGTATCGTATGTTATTCCCTCTTCTAAATAAAAATTACATATGTGTATGTGTATTAATAAGCTTATAATAATTTGTTTACCTGTAAACTTATCAGTTAATTTCGGCATTTCCCACAACACTAACAGTTCTTTTACTTTACTATCTGCCATTTCACAATCACTTACATATTATATTCAATGTACATATATATCGTACTACCGCAAGTAACAACATAAGTACTTCACATATCGTAAATGAAACACTGAACGACTGTTTCTTCAACGGACTTGTTCGTTCTTGTTCGTTAAAGATTTTTTTCTGACAAATAAATAATTCTTATTTCATTAAAAAGAAACTTTATTTTGTATTATTTAATGTGCTATTATATTTAAATAAGATTATTTTCTTTGAAACAAATGATATTTATTATAAAAAAACAACGTATATATTTTCTGAAAATATAATTATATTTATAGCAAAACAAATGTTTATTGAAATACCGTAAAGATATTGTTTTATTTCTTAATAGTATATATTTGTTAAGTGAAAATAAATATGCTCCAAATAAAGTTTATGCTTATTGCAAATAACACAATTTATTTGCAGCGCGGAAAGCGTATTTATAGTGAATAAAGCAGTTTTATAACAAATAAATCATACCCAAAACAACATATTTTGTTCCTACTAATAATCCTTTTTCTCAGTGTAATTTAAAACGTAGTAAAAATAGTTGTTTATGTTTGATACTCATTCTTTAGAAGGTACTAAATTAATATTTAGCATGTTTTTAAATTTTGAGAAATTTCTCGACTATGGTGTTGATTAAGTGTTCACAATTACTCGAAATTTCAAACATACATTTATTTTCTTGCGCAATCGACGTTTCGGTACACTCTTCACTCTTGGCTCTCTCGAGTCTAGCAATAAAACTATAAATATCGCTATTATGACAAAACGGCATATCGCACACTACTTGCATTGTAGTCAACGGGCTATTATTTGCGCCGCTCTGTTGAACTGGAGTCATGCTCTGTATGGTAAAATATAGTAAAATAATCTTACTGTTCCTTTAACATAAATGCTATTTTTGTTTGAAATAATTTCTTATGAAAATGAAAACTGAAGTTATTTCAAACATTTATGTTAAAAGAATAGTAAGATTAATTTACTATACACAGCAATCAGGGCAGGTAGAAGTACCAGACGATGCATATTTTCATTCCAAAAGAGCAGCGCAAATAATGGCCTGTTTTATATCCAATATTATAAAGCAAACAGTAAGCGATATGCCGCTCTGTCATAATTTTTCTGACTATACAAGTGGGTACAGAACGTCGGTTAGCTAAGAAAATAAATACTGTATGACTAAGATTTAGAATAATTATTAACATCTAACCAAATTCTTTTCTTAGTCGTTCTGAACGCATTTTTGGTATTACTTTCATTATTAAATCTAATAAAATTGCTGTGTTACACTTTTGTATTAGTTACACAATTTCTAAAATTATATTTTGCACAAAACAATAAATTTTACATAGAATGGGTTTCCAGAATTTCACCCTATATAAATATCAATGCAGGAAATATTAACCATTTTCTTCTAAATATATAAATACTATCACCATCACATCCTATTCAAATAAAATGACATAATGATATTGTTATCAAATTCCATTCGTTTAAACAAGAAATTCATGAATGAAAAATCCCTTAGTCATCTTTATTTTTAAACTGTTTTAAATAAATATTTATTTTGCCGATAGTATGTTTAGTAGTACAACATCAGAATTCGTACACATTTTGAATTGCAATGCATGCAAAATAAATCAAAGTAAAATTTGAGCAATTTTGCCTTGAAGATATTTAAAGATTGTGACAATTCATGCCAACGAACTTCCTATGTCTTATTCGCGAAATAAACTTATCTGAACAGCTGAAGAAATATAAACATTGAGTCACATTAAATCTGTTACTACAGTCAAAATAAACCACTTAATTTTTTATTATTTCTTCTCGAAAAGTAGGCTACGACGAAGAAATATTTACAAAATTGTTTTGTTTCACATAAATAATTGAAGCAAGCATAAATAATTACATTATTCAGGCAGTTCATTTCAATATGTATTGCTCTAGTTTCATTTTAAGTAATCAATTTTGTGTAATTACATTTTAACAATTAATATTAGTAATGAGTTGTGTAATCTACATAATTATGCTCTCAGGAAATCTGTGTCGATCTAAGATTAAAATACCTGATTTACAATATTTTATAAATTGCAATGTTTACCTCTCGCTGAAAGGTATTGGATTCATGCTAAAAATCGCATATTCAGATTTTAGTGAATAAGCACGTTTTAAGGTCCAATTTTAACATTTTTACAATGATGTCTCTATGAATGTGTGTATTGATGAGTGTGTGGATATTGGGGAGACGATTTCTCAAATTCTATAAGACTAAATACCAATTTAACTACGTATTCCTTAATCTGATATCAATTTTCGGAAATTTATGTTATTACAAAGATTATAAAATTATCTATCAGATATATTGAACATTTTTATTATACCTTCTATAGATTTAGTGATAGATAATTATAAATATATAAAATAATCCAATGTAATGAATCTCAGAGCCCAAACAACTCCATGGAAACCAGTTGAAAAATTAAAATCTGTGTCAAAAATCCAGATACATTACTGAAGGCTTTTTCTGGGAAGTACATTTAATATTTCTTATTATAATATTAATTAAATATTGAAAATTATAGATACATACATATATTACATACGCATCCGAAATATCGCCAATCTCCTCAATAAATTTGAAGAATCTCGAACATTTAGAAAAGTAAGAGGAAACTGATTTATAGAATGAATTAAAAAATATAAAAATATGTTAATAATAGATATAATTATAATTTTTGTGTTTGTACTAGAAATGTTAAATACAATGTACTTATATAGCCTAATATGGAAATTGCGATAGGTCTTGTGCTGGCCACAACAGATTTTTATAATTATAATTCGCATTTCTTACAAATAGAATATTATTTATTGACAGTATACGCATAAATATTTTATTCTTTCTCGGAGTAGGCTACGTAAATCCATCGATATTCTTTTGTTTCCAACAACGCAGCATCGCTCACAGCATTCTCGATAATAAATAAAAAACAATAGCAAACCGGTTGCCAAGGGCTGTAGAAACTAACCTATTTAAGTCTAACGCTGTGATTTTTACATATCAGCAAAGTTTAGAGCCGTGTTCAGCGCATAATAATGTGTGTCATGGTCAAGAGGGTGCAGTGACGTCACGATATAGAGCGCTAACGTTCATTTATTAGCTAGGGATTTTTCTGTTTGATCAACTCACTGAGATTTTATGAACAGGAATATAACTCATATTTCTCAACAGTTGAAGGTTTTGTTTAGATAAAATTAACTTGTTTTAAACTTTTACATCTTCTGTAAAGCAGTAAAGTTTATGGACAATAATAGACATTGTTTAACATTTTTAATTAGTGGTATGGGAGAAAACAATATTGCAAAAAGATTTTTTTAATTATAAAATTTAGTGTAGTCGTAAAACATGTCAGTTTTTATGTACTTTTCGAAATGCAAAGTCGGAAAAATTCAAGTATAGCTACACTTCAGTATTTATGGGACAGCTTTTTTATTTAGATTCCCAATAAAATGATTTAATTTATAATCATTAGCGCATTTACGTTCGATACCTTTTTAAGTAAACACACATATTAAACCACTCTAAAAAATATGTAGTTCAGTTTAATTAATCAAAGTCGTATTTGATTTGCATTCATAAATAAATACTACTATAGTTGTATACTCTGTAGGTCTTAGGGCTGATTTATGATGAATTTAATTTTCAAATTTACAATTTTTAATTTAGATTTTAAAATATAAACATATTTAAAACCTATACGATGATTTATGAACAATTTACAAATTTAGAAATTTAGATTTGGAATATAACTATATTTTCTATTTCCAAATGTAAATTTCAAATTCGACCAATCACGCGAAAGCACCATCAAACATGGCTGCGTAACTCAGTCTATGTTCTTGTGACAAAGCGGTTGTCATCATATGTCGCAGTAATTTCATTGCAACGAGGGATAACAAGGAATTAAATAATGGCACACTCATACGAGTATACTTGATAAATTGTTCATGATCTTGCTCTTGCATTTTCGGAAACAAACTATGATAATGCCCGTTTACAAATATTATCTGTTCATAGGCCTACCTACGGCCTAACAAATCGTCTTTGTTTTTTTTTTGTTTTTTAAAATGTCACTATTATTAAATTGAAATGATTAGTTTTTTGACAGTGACATTTACTGTCAGTTACATTCATTTGAAATATGAACTGTGTAACAAAGGAATCGTGTTTATCTTAGGCTTCGGGACTAATAAAAAAAAAATATTTTTAAATTTATCTGTAAAATATATAGAAAAAGTATTAATGTATTCCTGTAGAAAATTCAATAATCTTTCTTTTTCATTGCAGAAAACTATTACTTTATTTACTATTTTCTTTTTAAAATGTCACTATTATTAAATTGAAATGATTAGTTTTTTGACAGTGACATTTACTGTCAGTTACATTCATTTGAAATATGAACTGTGTAACAAAGGAATTGTGTTTATCTTAGGCTTCGGGACTAATAAAAAAAAATATTTTTAAATTTATCTGTAAAATATATAGAAAAAGTATTAATGTATTCCTGTAGAAAATTCAATAATCTTTCATTTTCATGAGACATAAAATGTGAAAAAATGGCATTTAATGGTATTTTTTGAAGAAAAACCATTATGAGCTTCACGTAAAGTGCCAATTCCGGTTATCCGATTTACACCAAAATCTAATGCCTTCTTTTCATATTAGAATAGGATAGAAATACAAGGTTTCAGAATTTTCTGAATGATATTATTTGAGTTAGAGCACTAACAAAATCCGTACACACACACATACACACACATACACACACACATACACACATACAGACATCATCGTGAAAATGTTAAAATTGGATTCTAGGGACCTTAAAACGTGGTAATTTACTAAAATCTCGATATGTGATTTTTAGCACGATCCCTATACCTCCCTTACAATCTTAAAATATAATTTTTCTAAAAAACGAAACATTGTACTTTTTTATTAATGAAAAACTCAACAGTACATTTGTTTATAACCGAATTTAATGTAAAGTTAACTAAAAAAAATTATTGTTCCTTCATGTAGAATGGTAAATATTTATTGTACAATTTGTAACTCCATCAAAATTTATGACTGCTGAAGTAGATTATTATAGGCTTGTGTATTTTGCTTACTTGTGATGTGAAGAAAGTTATTTATTTTGCTCACTTGTGATTCAACATGCTCCATTGCTCACTATTTTAAGTTGAATAATAATGAATTTTGCTAACGATTATGGAAAAAAATCATTTTTCCGACGACCACTAAGAAAAGTACATAAATTCACACGCTAAACTATTACTGAAAGTTGGTCATTGCACATCACTACCAAAGCTGTGTGAAATGAAAGCTCGTTAACCAATCAGATATGTCCGCAACTGTGTGATATGATTTTATCACACACTGCGATAACTGAGCGAACTAACCTAAAAATTTGTATGTAAAAATTTGACAGTTACAAATAATTTGCTAAATTTACACGGATTAAGAAGGTTGGACCCTGATTTATCAGATTTTAACATAATTTTTGGTGAATTCTGATAGCAATGATGTTTTAATATTTTTATGAATATTTTATACTGTTTTATTTTTTGTGGTCGTCGGAAAAATATCGTGTACAACACGTGCTGAAAAGGTATTTCACACTCACGTGATTAAACCACTCGCCTTCGGCTCGTGGCTCAAACTTCACGTTCGTGTGAAATATCCAACTTTCAGCACTAGTTATACAATATACTATTTCATTACCTTATATCTCGGAAACTATTAAAAATCGGACCTAAGTTGATTAAATATTTTTTACTCATTTTTTTCAGTAGATACTACTGTGTATAAGCTTGTACCCGAAATTGCAAAACATCCTGTATAGTATTTATAATTTAGCATTTAATATATTCTCAATATAAACTGATCATAGATACAATGATACATAAATTTTCATGTAAAAAATTCCAAATTAGATAATGAGAATAAAATATTCAAATTATAACTGTCAACTGTCACCTATCATTTTATTACAAATTATTGATTTTTAAATAATGTAATTTTAAATTTATTCAATTTTTTGTTCGTCGAATCCCACGTTCTGAAAAAGAACATATTTTTTCAGTTCCTCCAAACATGCAAATGCATTTTATTTCAGCATCAACCGACATGTTTTTGTTTTTCACACAACATAAATCGTGTTTAGTTTTTGCACTTTTAATTTTTGCTCTGTCGTTGAACCTTAAAATATTTCACACTTAAAAAATAAAAACATTTTTTAATTATCAGTATATTTTTCTTTATGACATTTGCACAGCTCACTCTGCCTATGACATCATGCAAGATTTAAAAAAATATGATAAGTTTTTAATAGGACAGTAATTATAAACATACATAAGTCGGAGTACTTAAGAACTACTTTTGGGAATGTAGTATAAGGATGATTTTTAAGCGCGATATCTGGGCAATTAAATTATTTTTAAACAAATTTTAATTGTAAAAAAAATTGTAGATTAATTTTACTACTTTTGGGTCAAGGTTACTCATTAAAAGGATTGAAATGTATTTGGATATTTGGAAATTTTATAGGATATATTTTGTTTTTATACAAATAAACATTTACAAAGAATTAATTTTATCAAAATATCCTAATTTAAAACATAACAAATATTTTCTAGAAATTAAATATTTGTACATTATTTATTTGGTTACTCCAGATTCTAAGGCTAATATAATGGAAAATAAAATTTAAAAATGGCCTCTTTCTCGGAAATAGTTGAAGATTAGATTTGTTTATTAAACTTTCTTACTCCTTTTGTTCAGCACTATATACCTTTCAAAATTGTATAGTACGAATAGCAAATGAAAGTTGACGTTTAAATTATTTTATAGATGTGGTTTCTTCTCGTAACTTTACTCTTTGATTTGAGAATTTTTGCAAGTAGGTGTCCATTTAAATACTACACTAGGAAACCCCAGAAATTCATTACTGTCTTGAAAATAGATGGATGACTACGGTACCTGCATAACAGCAGAAAAACAAAATAGGGGTGCATTTAAAATATTTTACACATTTTTCGTTTTGATTATAACAAAATATTTCAAACTATTTAATTTGACAATTCTATGAAATAGGATTAATAATTTCATCTAACAACTGAGGCGAACGAATCATAATTCGCGATATTAAATTTGTTAAATACATCCCTGAATCCTGTTGCTAAGATCTTTTTAAATGCCTCCCAATATTCCAGTGGTATTAAGTACAATTCTAGTCCTCTCTAACGAAATATTCAAATCATAAGACAAACCACATCTATAAAAAATTTAAACGTCAACTTTCATTCGCTAACCGCACTATACCTGCAGTTGTGAAATGCATAGACGGGTCAGAATTTCAGTTTCAAATAGGTAATACTTCTTTTATTTTTCAATATTATTTAGTAAAATTATTAACAATCTAAATTTAGAAAACTGCCTATTAAAATTATAATTTAAATTAAACTTTTACGTAAATTATAAATATTTACATTTAGAGAACAAAAAGTTGACAATCTGAATAAATTTTTAAATTTAAATTATGATTTAATTTTTTTACTTTCGTAAGAAACGTCCTGAACAAATATATTATAGAAACTATATATGTGAATTTTTAGTAGTATCAGTACATCAAAAAAATAAAAAATATGTATATGAAGAAAAAAGATTTCTAATTTTCTAATTACTAATATTCCGCTAAACTTTTTTTTTAATTATTTGATCTGATATTTATCATTTAAAATTAGTTCAACATTTTATTATAAATTATATAAATATTTGATAATAATATGAAGAAATAATTTATAAATGCGCGCCAAAAAAGCACATCCCCTACCTTGCTAGCGTCCACTATCAATCCTCTACCTCCCTCGATTGTCTTTGTCGATCGTCTTGTGTTCTAGATCGCGTGTCGCACGGTCGCGTGTCACGGAACAACTGACGATCGCACGGTGCCCAGTCCAAGTCGCGACTGTCGAGTGTTTAGCGCGCGAAACTGCACATATAGAATACCTCGCGAATATAAGATAGAGAGGGTGCCATACCAGAGTGTATTATATAGCCACTAAAGAGATGATAACGAGAAAGAGAAAGAGACAGATAATGAGATATAAATAGGGGTGATGGGAAGTTATGAATGGTTGGACGTATCAGTGACGTAGGAGAGGCATAGTATTTAAAAATAAGTATATCATCATAGTTTTGCTTAAATTTTAAGTGTGGACATGCTTGTAAGAATATTTTAGCAGATGATGTATTAACATGGAGATCTGTTACATATTAAATGTAAGTCTTAAGTGCACTCATGCGTACATAATGCGATGAATAATATATCTTTATGAATATGAACATATACTTTCTGGAATAGTTGATTAATTATGATTATAACCGGTCATAAAATTACGTTGTTGTCACTTCTTCAATTTTATGGTATTAGGAAGGTACTTTTTAGCTTTATTATTATAAGAATAGGATAAAAGTGACCCATGCAGTGCACTCTCCACGCCAGCAATGAGTGCCTGCTCTCTCGCTCTCTGAAACTATACTTCATTTCACGTAAAAAAATCTATTGTGGCCAGCACAAGACCTCTCGCCATTTTCATATTAGGCTATATATGTATTGTATTGCGCTTCGCTTTCGAACCGTCGTTTTATAACAAAATATTACAGAACTTTACCTAAATATTGTTTTTTATTGTATTTAACATGTCTTCTGAACACATATAATTTTAATTATATCTATTTTATATCATTTTCATGTCAGAGATTGTTCCAATTCATTAACCAGGTTAGCGGCATTTCTGATGGATATATGCATTTTACCACAATTTTACCTATAATTTCAAATATTTAATTAATAAAACAATAAGAAAAATTAAATATACTTCCCAGAGAAAGCTATCAGAATGTCACTAAAAATGTTGATATTTGACAATGACATGTTTCATGTTATAAACATTGGAATTTGTCAACTGGTTTCCTTAGTGCCTTGGCCTCTGCGATTAGTTTACTCTATAAATTATAGTGTCTTTATCTCTAAATCTATACAAGATATAATAAAAATTTTAAGTGTATTAGATGGAGAATTTTATGTTCTTCAATATTTAATAAAAAAAAACTCCCAAAAAATTATATTTAGAAGAATTTTTCTAAGAAACTACTACTTCCGGTTGTTCAATTGTTACCAAAACCTTTTCAGCTCTTCCCAGGAATGTCAGATTGAGGAAACTGCAGTTAAATATTTTTTAAGTCTTATAGTTTTTGAGGAATCGTGTCTATAACATCCATACATACATACATACACACACACACACACAGACATCATTTTAAAAATTTTATAATCAGATTCTAGGGACCTTAAATCGTGCTTATTCAATAAAATCTAGATATGCGAATTTTAGCATGAATCCAATACCTCTCTTAGCGAGAGGTAAAAATAGTGATGGGAAGATAGGTGCAGTTTGGTCTTGTTGTTTGATTGGGTAACGCATCGTAGTATTATCCAATCAAAAAACAAGATCAAACTGCACCTACCTACCCGTCACTATTTTCTTACGTGAAATGAAATATATTCCAAATCAAATCGGAACTATTCTGTTTACCTTAAGTATGTGTCTATATTGTTATAAATATACAAAATATTGTCGTCAAAATAAAAAACTGATGAGAAAGTGAATGACTAATAATTATAATTCATTAATGCAAACTAACTCATCAAAATAAAAAAAAAATCTTGCTATACAGGTAGGTATCTCACATCTGTTGAATAGTCGAATGATTCAGAATTCGCAATAAACAGCCGTTGTTATTTATATGTAAAACATGGTAAATTATGTTCTCAAATAATAATAAAACTCCATAATTGCGATAGGATGACAAATAACTTCATACTAGTAGTTCCATTCTATGTAAATATTTTTATTAAAATAATACAAAAATAGTCTTCTGTAGATATAAAAACATAAAAATTTATCATATTTGCAAAAAATGGAAGCTAAAATTTATGCTAATGTATCGTTATTATGTATCTTATAGTGGAACAGGTATAAAAATTCTGGTTAGATAACTGTAGTTTTATTTCGTTTTGTTGTCATGGCTAACTTGATATCCAGAAAAAAATTAAAATAAAAACAAATAAGGAAACAAAATCTAATGATTTGTTATTATCTGTCAAACTGTGATTGTTCCGTGAATTGTTCAAAAGAAAGAATAAACAAATAAACTTAGTTTTCTTTATTGAATTGAAAATACTTATACATTAAAGGTTGAAGGAACTGTTTTCATAATTGGTAAGACATTTTTTATTGTAAATTAGGTGTACTGCATTTAGTTAAGTTAGGTTAGGTTATTTTTAACAAATTTTGTTGTATACCTTTGATTTTCTCTTGATTTTTTAAAGGAATTTTCATTGCCTCAATGACATGTTTATTTACAGTTAAAAATGTTTGATTACAATAATGAAAATAACGAAACACACAAAAAATTGGTTATTACAATTGTTATGATTTTATGTTAATACGAGCATTTTATATCTAGTGAATTAATTTCTTTATCTTTAATATTATGGATTAGAAAGTCTTAATTATAAAAATATAATTTGATTACAATAATGTAAATCATAAATACAGGACCCCTTCCTTAAATATGCAGACCTGTCACAAAAATGCCACTGCACAAAATACGTTTATTTATATATCAAGGCAATGAAGTTTTATTTGAAATCGAAAAATTGTTAAAATGTAAGGAATATTTATTTTATAGATTAGGTTACTAATAATATGTCAGTCTGACAGTCAATGTTGCTAACCTCGAAAATTGAAATTATCGTAAAGAACACTCAAAATTATGTATTCTATCTCTTGTATATATTTTTGACATATTACAAATTTACTATTGTACTCAGACACCTGCCCAAATTATGTACAGTAATTATCATAACGTTGGCAACACTGGTATTGCATGAAATCATTTTATAAACGTATAATGAATTACTATAGTGCTGATTTTTGAACTTTTAATGACGATTTTTGTGCACTTTAGTGACGATTTCAAATAAACGTTATTTTACGAGCCACACAAAATATGGAGCCCATATTACGAACCCACTTTTATATAGCGCTTTTCTTAAAAGTGACATTTTACCTCATAAGAATATAGGCTCGTACCACGATCACGGTTCTAAGACCGGTATTAGTTAAAACCTTGACGACGACTTGACACATACTTCAGGGATATAAACAAAAATCAATGATGCCACTGTACTGATTAAACCGAAAATGTACTGACAGGCATATTCAATACATTTGGCTTCAATATTCTAAATAATTTATCTTACAAACAAGTCCAGAGACAAATCATATTAAACAATTTAAAATAATGAAGCCAAATGTATTAAATATGCCTATCGGTACATTTTCGGTTTAATTAGTATAGTGGCATCACTGATTTTTTTTATAACCCTGAAGTATGTGTCAAATAGTTAGCACGGTTCTAGCTAACACCAGTGTTAGAACCGTGATCGTGGTACGAGCCATAGTGTATAAGCGTGCTTCTTAAGATCGCTATTTTTATAATAGTGTGTTCGTAATACGGGTCATTATTTTTTGATATGCCAATAATAGATTTTGATTGGATTCTGGTGTTCTTAGTCGCGTACTCTGTAAAAACGAAATTAATAGTTTCAATGGTACTAATTAATTGTTAACACCCTTATTCCTTGCAATAATACAAATATAGATAAGTAAATAAGGGTAATTTTATTACTTTCTCAAATATAGCAATACTGCTGGTACCCTTATTATTCATCTCTCAAATATCCATAACAATACAAAAGTGAATCAGTATTCAACGTATTTTAAAACTATTTATTCAATAATACTCACAATCCTAAAAATACTCTAAAAACTGTAAATATCTAATCGTAAACACACATCTACACGTTTTGCGCGATATACATACTTACCACAAGATATAAACTTTCATTTGTTACTCACTCATTCCAAGAACAAATGAATTTGAATATCACTCATTCCATAGGTCACTATCTTTGATAACCATAAACTTGCGGCTCGGTTAGAATCGTTTATGTTTGGTTTTACCTACGTCAAGACTTAAAACGGAAGATGATGTAAGGAAGGAGAGTAATTGATCGTCAATTGTATTTTATTTTTTTACGATAGTGTTATGTTTTATTCTGTGAGTCATTATTACTAGAAGGAGCAAAGTTTATCTTGAAATGGTTGCAATGCATGTGAATGAATATGCTACTACACACTATATTTTGCATATGTAAATCACTAAAGAATTGTGCCTATAAAGGCACACCTGACATATAAACTAATATATCTTTGAAATAAATAACGTTTTTTCAACACCTACTTATAAAGTGGTTCATTAACTACTGAGATCTCGTTATTAAAGCACTTTAATGGTGAGGATCATTTAGGTTTTATTTTTAATTGTTCAACTTTTATCAATCTAATAGCCTTGGATAATTTTCTTTTTTTTAACGGTAGAATTTAGGCCCGATATTTTCATTTCTGGTTAAACTGTCTGTTAACTGTCGGTTAAAACGAAAACAATTGACAACTGATACGACCGTTGGTGGCAGCACCATTGCCAAATACACGTGTGTTTCATTTTTAGTACTCTTTAACTGTCATTTGTATTACTTCTAAAAGCATGTTGTAAAATTTTGCAAACAGTGGCGGATTTACGCATAGGCACAGTAGGCACGTGCCTACGGCGGCAAATTTTCGGGGGCGGCAATTTTTTTAAATCAGAAATGTATAACTATAACAAAAAATGCCGATCAAAAACGCGACGAAAACATTTATATCGATGATCTCTGAAACAAATTTATATAAAGTAAAGCTTTTTTGTAGGTATATTATTATTACTCCGGTCAATTTGTAATTATCATCTGTTTTCCTATAGTACTTAAGTAATGGAATATGCTCTCAATTTTCAACAAATGTACAAGTAATTGAACTCATGTTTCAGACTTTATTTTGAGATTCTCGTTATTATTATGTTATCGATAATTATAATACATTTATTAAAATTCCCGGGATTGTAGAATAACCACTTGAAATTCCATTTTGTTATGCCTTCTTTTAGCTAAAATAAATAAAGAAATGCAAAATTAAAACGCGGAAGCATGCATTTTTTTTGCAAAAAATAAATTCCGACTTTACCTATTCTAAAGGCTATATTTGTGAAAATTATGACTTTTTCGCTTGCAAATTTTCAAAAAATACTTTAATATACGAAAAGTTTAAACATTAAAAAAGATATACTTTAACATTTGGTTAATATTTGAAAATTACATTATTGATCTGTTGGAAATATATTTTAAAATTACGAAAAGGCGGCAAATATCTGAAAAAAGGCGACAATCTTCTGGGTGCCTACGGGCGGCAAAACTGTTAATCCGCCCCTGTTTGCAAATATAACATATTTGCGTAAAATTATTGTACAAAAAACCAACTGTTAATAATTTGTAGAAGGTATTTTAATAAATTTAGCATTGACAAAAAAAGGGGTTATATTTAAGCGAAAATGAGGATAATTAGTGTCAAGTTTCAAATTCTACATGCAAATCCGACCTCAAGATGTTTTGCAGAAGGTACATTAATAAATTGAACATTACTAAATATGTGTCTATGTTATATTTAATTAGATGAGAACGTAATAACGCACAACACATAACTGTGTGGTATTTACTTTGTTTACAAACTGATACACCAAAATCGGCTTCTGATGAAATTGAGATTATCATCTACATCTACGTATATAATACATTAAAAACTTTATTTTATATATTTTTTATTATACATGCATTATAATCGCTCTTTAAAATACTCAAAAGCGTGCGTAAATCGACCATTAAAACACGCTAAATTTTTGAGTTACCTAGGTAACGAAAAATGACAATAAAAATGAATAACAAGTAAAACAATGAAAAAAAATATTGACTCACGCTCAAACTCTAGATCAAAAATCAAAACCGTATGATTTGCAATAATTTTCAGTTTTAAATGGTTATGATGCATTTATAATAAAAAATAGCGTATGATACACGTGTATAAGCTAGCCTTTAAAGCACTACGACTAGTGCGTGCTTTAAAGGCTAGCTTGTACACTTGTATCATAATATACTATTATTGCTTCAAAAGACAATTCCGTTATTGCGTCCGTCAAGGTTTAATTTTACACTAATTTTACTAGTGATAAGTACAATATTGTCACCAAAGTTAGGATAATTGTGAAAGCTAATAGTCCTTTTCATGACGTACGACCGTACAACAAACTATAAATTTTGCTTTTACCTTTATTTACATTCATTTTTACTATGGAGTATTAAACTATCTAGTTACAAATTACGCCGCCAGATGTCATGTCGCTTGGTGTCAATTGTAAATTCTCATCTTTGATTAAGGGACAATTTTACCATCTCTGGTTAAAATTTTAACTACCATTTAAATGAACAAAAACGAAACGAAATGAACTATCAAATGAAAAATTTATAATTGCTGTCAATAATCTGATTTAATATTGTTTAACTGGTAGTTAAAATTATAACCAGAGAAGGTAAGATTGGGCCTAATGCCCAGTTGCATCGCTCACCCTTAAATTTTAATCTAGGCTTAAATAGAAAAATGCAAATCGAAATTTTGACAGTAATATTCAATTACCCATTGGATATTTCGTTCCGATATTGTTAATTTAAGCAACACTTAAAATTTAAGGGTAAGCGGTGCAACTGGCCATAAGTGGGTTAAACTGTCTATTAACTGTCGATTAAAACGAAAAAAGCATTGATATTATAGCCCACGAGCAGACACGTGACTCAAGCGACCTTGAAGTGCTCGGAATCAGCTGATTTGTGTGCGTAAGACCAATGTTTTCATTTCGAACAGCTAAAACGTTATTATTTTACAATTTCTGGCAGTAAAACACATAAAAATGAAAAATAAAATCTTTATAGCAGTAAGTCAAAACATTGGTCTTGTCAAAGTGACATTGTTCTCCTCAAAGTGAAATGCATACACATATCAGCTGATTCCAAGCACTTTAAAGTCGCTCGAGTCACGTGTCTGCTCAAATGGCTGAAGTGGCAAATTTTGATCTAAAATAATTTCAGTATTATATTTCATTTTCCATAATTCACCAAAACTATATTCTGCATATTATGACAGAAGATGACAGGTGCATAACATTTTATTAATACCATTGCCGTACGGTGATTTATTTGATATTTGTTTCGCATACCTTAGTTAAAAAATCTTTAAGTAATTTGTTTTCATTAAGGCTTTTAATGAAGCGTGACAAATTTCTTCTTGAAATATATTTTCGTTTGGTGAACGAAAAGAAGACGGTTCTTAGGATTATTCTTATGACAGTTGGTAAAATTCGGAAGGTACGCCTATGGAAATAGTAATGCTGTCTTTCCAAGTAAGTGGCAATGCGGCAAATGTCAAAATCGTTTGGAGCAGCACGCTCTGTAGCATAAGTTGTAAAAATTACTTATGCTAATTTTTTGATATGTTTCGTATTAATTACGACAGTTAAATTAGCAGTTTAACTATACTCTATTCCATTTAATAATTGACTTAAAAGTAAAATAGCGCTTACGATTTCAGCATTTTGATTGGTCTAAACGCGAACCAAGTTTACAATAGCGAAAAATATAAAATATATACATATGTAATAAAACTTTTTAGTAAGCTGTTGAACGTCGTAAAAAATATATCAAAAATTGACTCTATCGGGTTCAACAATAAAACTAAAAAAATTTCGTAATTATGGTCGAGCGGCACATAATGGTCACTGATTGCTTTTACATTGAGTGCCAACATGCTATTATTTGTACCGTTTTGTTGAATGAATTAATGCCTACTCTGTATATTAAAATAATTTTACTGTTCCTTTAACATAGATATTATTTTTGTTTGAAATAATTTATGGAACTGCAATTTTCATTCCCATAAGAAATTATATCAAACAAAAATATCATTTATGTTTAAGGAATAGTAGGCAAGAAATCCCTTCAATGTATGTCTTCATAACAATAGAGCGGCAATTTATTATGACAGCACAGGGTCACATTTTTTTAAATGTAGGAAAAATAATATTTGTTACTATTAAATCATCTTCTAATTTTTTTATGAAAATGTTAAAATATTCCGCCAATTTAAAATTTGGCTTTATGCCAAAAATAACTTTTAGTATGGTAGGTACTATATTTATCAAATAATCATCAAATTTACATGAAATAATAAAATATTTCGCCAATCTAAAACTATACATAATGCCAAAAATAATATTAAGATCATGCTGTTAAAAAAGTAATTATGTTTAACTTTTCTTAGAAAAAGAACTTCATATTCAATCTTTATTTATAAGTATGTATAACAATACGACAGTTAAATCGTTGAATAAAACTTGAAATAACAAACCATATATGCAGCTGTAAGGATGCATTTTCATCTCCCGCGCAGTGCATTTGTTTCTGTATTTGTTTTCTTTTGTTGACGTTATTCACTTATTCGTCTCAGATTACGGAGCACGGTGTTGGCATTTTTTAAGATAGGAATTTGTTTTTATTGTCTACGCCTACTGTTTTTAATAGTGCCTACTCAGCTAAAAGCGGTTGTTCGGTATGTAAGTTATTTAATCACATTCTTTTCGTAATTTGTTGTGGCTTGGATGAGACATGGCTAAACAGACATTGAATATTGACTTTTATTGTTTATTTATGACATTCTCAGAAATTTTGACACTGTGCCCAAAAAATGACCCAGATAACACAACTGTATAGACGGTTGCAGAAAAGAAATATATTTTTGTTATTGAATAACATTGCAGTAACCTATTTTACGAAATGAAAATATGTATAATACTAACATCAAATTGACTAGACGATGAATTCATATGGGTTATCGTGTGTAAAGTGTCACTTTTCAAACACTAGTGCGTGAAAGTAAATACGTTGCTAGGCAACATGCACATTCGGTTAATTTATTTGTCAACTAACACTAACAATATTTGAAGATGCCTGTATACTCATACTAAACGTTATTAGAAATAGCAATAAATAGCATCAAATATTGTATGCAACTCTTGTGTAAATAGTATTTTTTATCTCGTTGTAAAACATCGCAATCGACCAAAAATCTACTATTTTACACTCTTGTTACATAAATAACTATATCATTACAGAAATCTGTGTACAAAGTAGATTGGCATACCCAGAAATAGGTAATAAGTCGTGATGATAAATTTATTTATTTATTATTTATGAATTCCATTTCAACCTTTATTAGTTATAATAAATTATAATTTATATTTTAAACAATCCATTCTTCTTAATGTACATATTCATACTTATGCCACAGATATGAGAACTTGACAATAGTATATTAAAATATTAATAAATAATAACTGTCAAAAAAGTAATAACTTTTACGACAGAAAAACAATAAATTACCGACGCAAACAATAACTAACGACTTTACTAAACTATAAATATATTGTTGTTATTATTATTTAATAAACTTAAATAAATGATGGCATTTGAAGAAATTTGATATTTAGATATCATACATCTTTATTTATTGTGAAGGACACAAAATTAACAAAAATATAAAGCCTCATTCACAGCTCCGAAAATAAAAATTATACATAAAAATAAAAATAACGATATAAACAATAGATTCTTATGAAAGTATTCACAGCTCTCGAAAATAAAATTAAACATAACAAAAACACAAGGATTTGTAAATGTTAAATATTTTGCACAAAATAAATACATACATAACAACTGTCATTTGAGCTGTCAATTTACGTTCTGACAAAAGTATTTTAATTTAAATATAATTTTAAAAAGCTGTCTTAAGACAAAGGTTCGCATATACCGTGAGTATTTTTTAACGTGAAACATTGGGTTTATATATCCTTGGTTACAACTTGATATTTGATTGACAGCAATGTATTTGCCCGTTCCATTTAAAATGAAACATAGGGAACGAATTTGACAGAAGAATTATATTTAAATATTGTAAGAAATTTAACGGAATCAGAAAACCACTCGAGAACACTAAACATATTTCGGGCACAAGGTGCACACAGTATTTTTTCTACATCCAAATTTAATTTTTAGAAAATAAGTATAATTATTTAAACAAAATTAACCTGTAATGACATCTTGCCAATATGACAGATAACCGTAGAATTTTCCTCTAAGTTATAATTTGACATTTGATTGACAGCAATATATTTGTCTGTCTCATTTAAAATGACACATGGGGAATGAATTTGACAGAAGTATTATATTTAAATATTGTAAGAAATTTAGCCGAGTCAGAAAACCACTCGGGCACAAGGTGCACACTATATTTTTTCTACAACTAATTTTAATTTAGAATGCGTATAATTATTTAAACAAAATTAACCTCTTTGACGTCTTATCAAATGTCAAATTCGTTCCCTATGTTTCATTTTAAATGGAACGGGCAAATACATTGCTGTCAATCAAATGTCAAGTCGTAACTATGGATATGACAAACCCAATGTTTCACGTTAAAAAATACTCACGGTATGATTGCGAACAGTACTTTAATAGTTATAAAGTTGTTATTATTTCTTGTTAATTATGAATGTATTAAATGACAGTTGATGTTAATTTACGTTTTATTTTCGAAGCTGTGAACACCAACCATAAAGTCCTATTGATAATTATAATTTTATTTATATTTTTTATTTTCGTAGCTGTGAATGAGCCTTAATTTAAAACAGTGCTAAATTTGCCCATCCTACGAATTTAAATTATTATTTATTCCTTTCAAAAACAATAAATCTATTTTTTACTACTTTTGGTATTATTTTTCATATACCACCCACATTCAAAAGTTGCTATGAAATATTGAAATGGAATTTTAATCATTTTTATAATTTATTCCATATTAAAATCATATGCTATTATTGTCAATTAAAATGAAATAAGAAATGTTTATCTTACTCATTGCTTATAAATTTACCATAAAATTTTCATACAAATCGCATAACATTCATTTGTTTGTTAACGTCATAAGATGCTGTCATACTGTGAATTTGTTCATAAAACATGAATGAAATATAATGACATAATATGAAAACTATTTACAGATGATACTCAGTATCATTAGCATTTTTATTTTAGTTTTTCTAGTGGAAAACAATTTTGATTTGGAAAACAATATAGATAATAAAATAATATAAACGATTTATTAAAATCTTTATTTCCAACTTTGATAGTTTAGGAAAATCCAACAGATGTCGCGTACAACAATTGTAGTTAGTTGGCTTTGAAATCTGACTATGCTGCCAGTCCTGCCATCTTTGGCGAATGATCTGTACTAGCTCACTTTTTTCAACACACTTTCTTTTTAGTATGGCCGTTGTATTGGCAAGTTAGTATAAATTTATATCTCTGATATCAATCAGCCAAGTAAGTTGATTTTAATTTTATTTTAATGTAAAATGGACAATATTTATGTTATGAATTAAAATTATTTATTGCGAAATGAATAAAAGAAGTAAATTCGATTTATTTTTTGGCATAATGCGGCAGTTAAAGACACATGGTGCATGCTTAAAATATGTTTGTTTATAATTGATATAATTAATAACATAGTCACGCGATAACCACATATTATAAAAAAATGATATATTTGTATTAGTCACATAACCTTATGCTTATACTAATAATTGTTTTTTTTTTTCAGAATGGTTACTGAAGGAAGTCAATCTACAAGTAAGTAATTTTTAATTAATTTCAATAATTAAAAACTATCAAGTTCTGAATATAAACATTAATTACTAATGAGTAATATCTATTTACAAGATCTACATTTTTAAACAAACATCAATGACGTTGTTTATTTACAGTTTATATCTAAAAACAAAACAAACTCTTATTTCCTGTCACTTACAAATCAAATTAAATCAAAATATCAACAAACTATATTAAAAAGAAAAATATCACAATCAAATGTTAAACAATATTGTATAATTTTATGATCGTGTTAAACACGAAACAATGAAATTTTTGACGGAAGACAACACATTTGTTTCCAAATTTATTAAGAAGTTTCTTAACAAAATGTACATTATATTGCTGATTTTTTTTAATGCGTATCTAATATAAAAAAGTAACGAAGTAGAATATTCTTTCTTGTGGTGTATTTTTTTGTGGTCGTTTGGGGATTTAAAAAAAAACAAATTAATTTGTGTTTTTAATGATCTAGTCAGAAATGAGACATCATTTGATGCGTATTCTGTTACAAATTACCTGAATAATACTTTAATAAATCGTGCGTGGTCTCGCAAGTCTCAAGGCCGTGAAATGATTTTGGAAATTGCTGGAGCAAATGCGCAGTAATGTTATAGAGAAGGGATAAATGATGAAATAGTATTATTAATTTAATTTATAAATAAATTATAGTTATTACGATTTTGATTTAGATTATACTTATCAAAATAAAAGTATTTCCGATTGTATTGTACTTCAAAGAACAAAGATAATTTTCTTAATTAATTGGAAAAATACTACCTTTTTTAGTTTATGTTCTGTATTTATTAATTTAAACCCAACGTTTCGGCACCATAAACTGGTGCCTTCTTCAGGGGATACATTGACATTAATTTTTAAGTGTCTCTGAGTTATACAGATCACTTCTCTGCCAGTTTTTGGGACGGTTTTTCCTCTGGCAAAAGGAGATTTTTTCCTGAGAAGATGCATGTTCGCCGTCCATGTTATTTCCGGGCATGCATATATTGTCTAAAATTGTATACATAAAAAAGGTAACATTTATGAATATTTTTTGTTACCTTGGTTACTTGTTATTTTTGTTAATTAAAAAATTAATGTCTATGTATCCCCTGAAGAAGGCACCAGTTTATGGTGCCGAAACGTTGGGTTTAAATTAATAAATACAGAACATAAACTAAAAAAGGTAGTATTTTTCCAATTAATAATATGAGTTCTGAAAGATATTTTAATAATTTTTCTTAATTAAAATTATTAAGCAAATATTATTAAATTTTCGTGCTTTAATTTAAAAAAAAAATCGTGATTTGTTCATTAATTAAATTGATTAATAATGAATGTGATGTAAAATATATCTCATATTAGTGTATCCGGCACGTATATTGTTAATTAATGTATTATAGACTAGTCTATTAATTTCACGCCCCCCAAACATTGAAGGTTATTTTCATTTAAAACATTGTCATGCTATAACCAAATAATATTTTATTTCTCGTTTTTAAATTCTTAATTTCTCAGACTTGTCTGACTGGTTCAAATTATCAAAAACCCGTATTTCTTCCGATACGAATGTAAATTGTCACTAGCCATGTATTTGTACAGTACGAACACCGAAAAGTGAGAAAGTTAATTTGCAACCTTTAATTTTTTTCTTGTTTTTCAATGGGGGATTACACCATTTTTTTTTTATATATATAATTTCATCTGAAAATATTAGGAAAACTAAGACTATTGATGAAAATCCAGTGAAAAAATTCCTATTAATAAGCGAGTTATGGTCTCCCGAATTTTGAAAAGATTGACGTGACGTCACATTTATGTGTTTTTATATCAAACTGTTTTCATCATGGACCTAAATGTTCTTGAAATATATGCTATTTTAAGTTATATTTACATAAAAATAAACGAATAACACTGTATAAGTCTACATACTTTATAATTACAGGTGTATTTAAATTATTAAGTTTAATGCAAGAAATTTATGTTAAAATAAAAACTGTTTGGAAACTGCAGTACAGGAATGTTAGCCCCTCCTTTCGAATTTGAATTTCTTAACTTCCATTGGTAGTAATCCCCACCTCCTAACACGCTATTCGTAATGCATGTATAGGCGGTTTCTCGGTCGCCAATCAAAATATTTTCATATTAGTGTCGAAGCGCTATAACAAAAAACCCTTTATTTCCGAAATATCTCAATTATACCAATTCATTTTTTTTTTTATTAATATTCGTTATTCAGCATATACATTCGTATTTTTTTTACTATTTTCCTTTAATTCGATTGAGCTGTAATTCCCTATTATTCATGGAAATATTAAATTAAGAACCCTGTTATGAAGTATAAGTATAAATCAAAAACCATTCCAATATGTATAAAAAAAATCTTTTATACATATTTATTTTATATAATAGTGACCAAAATGTGTGACCTATTGCTATACGTCCTATATTTTTTCTTTACTATTTTTTTTATGATAGAAACTTTAACATTTTCTTTGGCATTTATTATGTATTTAAAATTGGGATAGAATTGAATTATATGACCCACTTTCGTATATTCATAGTATACCTACCATGCCTAAGTGTCTGGTCGCGACTCTGTTCAAATTTTAAATGGCACAAAAGTGACACTTGTGCTGCACTCTCCACGCCAGCATTGACTGCCCATAAGGTGACGTTTAGTAAACACCCGCACGGTAGAAATATGTCATCATCATTACCGAAATCTGTGTACAACGCAGATTGGCACACTCAGAAATGGGTAATATGCCGTGATGATATATTTATATATTTATTTTTATACTTTAACATATCTGAAAGATAAAACTGGCTAAAAAATTCTAAACATTTGAAAGAGTTCCACGCACAAATATAGTAAGTAATAAATTGTAAAACAAAAGGTAAATGACCGGGTGATATATATATAAATATATTTCCTTTTTTTGGCAACATACTCGTATATTATTTGTCATGTTTTTTTTTTATACAAAATTTTTTCAAATGAAATTTGTAAATAAGATTTAAATTAGTTATTTATCCAACAAGAGTAAAAAAGTGTCGTATTGCAGAATTAAGAGTGAAATATATTTTACTTAAATTGCATACAAAGTTACTATTTTATGCACTAAGGGTTTGCGGTTTGGTATTTTCACCTCTTGATAAAGTGTTAACTTATCCGCCAGATAGAAAAAAATGATGCATCATTTAATGACGTGTATAATTTTGTCAATTTACGCTCTAATATCGTTGCATTATTTTTATTATATCTGGCCCTTTATCAAGAGGTGAAAAAATCGTGCCTAAATTGAATAAAATAAAGGTTAATTGTAAAACGAACAAAGAAAATGTATAGTTATTTATGCAATAGGTGAGTAAAATGTAACTATTTTACGAGAAGAAAAAATTGCAGCATGAAAAAGCACCATAGCATTTCATTTTTTCACTCTTTAGTGTTAAAAAAAGTTTTGGTTTTGTGAAGAAAAGAGCATGTTTTTAACGACATAGAATATGCATGTAATAAGTGAACTCATGTTTCTCAAATTTAAATATAGGTATTAATATTTATATTATCAGTTACTAAATAATACAAAGTTAAACAATGTTAATAATATACATTGAACCATAAATAAACCGTTGATATAGTAATCAAAATGAGACCTCCCACCTTTTCTATTTTCATTCTTCAAATCCAAAATTAAATTTCTAAAAATATCCTCTGTATCAAAAAATATTATACTAGTCATATCCTGGAATACATAAACAAATAAAACAATATTAGTAAGTTGATATAAAACTTTGAAATTAAAAACTAAAATGGATTCTTAAGGTTAAATTATAACTGAAAAAAAGAAAAATCCCTTAACCTTAACAATAATTTTTAAAAAAGTATATACGTACCTATCTATTCCATAACAATCATAAAATTGATAATTCTAATATATTTATAATTATTAAAACTTGTTGATAATAACTGATATTTAGACGCACACGAGAGTTTGATAATACATAAATTTAAAGATAAATTGATGAACGCGGACTCAGGTCCCATCCCAAATTCTAAATTATGTATATGAGTTAATATAAGAAAGCTACATTGTTTATTCTTAGTTACCCAATTAGGTCTACACTCACCTATGTATGACTCCTCTCTTTATATAATCCGAGTTCTCTCCCTTATTCCTCAGATCTGTTTTGACTTTTGAACTGAATCATGGTTTACATGCTGAGTAATCTTAACTTCTTTGTCTTATTATTTTATAGTTTCTACTGACGATGACGATGAGAAAGTAGTTCTCGAAATACGGATATAGTTTTTCTAAAAATTATTGTTTAGGTTTAAGAGATTTTTCTTTTTTAGTTACACTTGGAAAAATCATTAAAAACTTATTTACCTCTCTGTTTCTTCGTTTTCCTTTCGGGAGGTGCCCTCTCATCGCGTGTGCTCGAGGGAACGAACTCATAAATCTTCCCCTGTTTCTTAGCAGTACGGACCTGTAAGGGTTAATGTCCTCGCAACATTTCCGGGGACTAGATTTTCCTCATTATGTTCAATAGAAACACGTTTTGAACTAAACGGCGAGCTATTTTCATATTTTTGAATATGTTATCTAAATTGCGTGGCAGAACAGCTACAAAAGGAGCTATTGATCATGTGTTTTATTCCAGAAAAATAATCATTTGATGGATGTATCCAAGATATTTTTGTATTTTTTCTAGTACGCGACATAATGTTCCGGAAACTGAAAAACGTAAATAAATTCATCTTATCTTTATATCATTTATTCGCTCATTTCTAGGCTTGCAAATTTGCTTAAATCAAATTATAATAACACTTTAATGAAAAGAATAAAAAATAATTATTTAATTAATTTGTTGTTCTCATTTACCAAAATATTATTATAACTACTTTTACAGTTATTATAGGAAAATTTATATTTTTTTTTTGTACCATTATCAATAAATGAGTGTAATTTATTATTTTCTCTATTAAAAATCCTTTGCCTATAATGTAAACATATATGTGTGCATAATTCATAAGTATGTACATATATTATCATTGTTTCACAGTGATTTTTAGTTTGATATTACACGCACCGTAAAAATTAGAGGAACACAAAAAAAACAATAAACAATTGGGAGAGTTAAAACAATGTTAATCAAATTCTCACTAATCACCCTAAATCACTGAGAGGTATTGGATTCATGCTAAAAATCGCATATCCAGATTTTAGTGAATAAGTACGTTTTAAGGTCCCTAGAATCCGATTATAATATTTTACGATAATGTGTGTGGGTATGGATATGTGTGTGTTGCTGGAATTACTTAAGACTTGTTTAGCTACGTATTCTTCAATCTGACATTAATGAGAAGTGCTGAAAAGATTTTGATAACAATTAGACAACCGGAAGTAGTAGTAATTCTTCTAAA
Organism: Ophonus ardosiacus; assembly: GCA_943142095.1. NCBI lineage: Eukaryota > Metazoa > Arthropoda > Insecta > Coleoptera > Carabidae > Ophonus > Ophonus ardosiacus. Next base: position 33,888,003 of record OW964832.1, on the reverse strand, counting down.
TATTATTTTTTGAAAATTTTAGTTATTACAAATATTGAGGAACATAAAATTCTCCATCTAATATATTCAAAATTTTTATTATATCTTCTATAGATTTAGAGATAAAGAAAATATAATTTATAGAATATATTAATACAGGGTGTCTCAATAAGTTTGCTCACTATTGGTAACTTTTTTATTTGAAGAGATACGAGGTTGGTTAAATTAGCAAAATTGTGCCGTTTTATATTAGAAAATTAGTCATGTAGACAAAATAAAAATTGTGTCAGCGGTTCCCAAAATTTGGGACAGAATATATATTTTTTAAATGCAACTATATATTTTTTATTATCTTATTAGAAAGAATATTTTTTTCTCTTTCCAATAAGGTAATGTTGTTTATGTACATTTTTTTCAAATAAACGAGTTATTTACGTTTAAAAATAAAAATTATCTTTTATTAGTTTAGGTCAAGTAAACTATGGAAACAATTGTCTTTTATAAAATTATTATTTTATTAATTTATTTTACAGTAATAACAAAACAAAGAAAATATTCAAATTGAAAGACATTATTTCTTTCGCACGTTCAAACTCTTTTGGAAAGAGAGCCGATCGTTCTACGTAACTGGTGTCTAGATATAACTTTCCATATAGCATGATCATATCTAACTTTTCTTCATTTGTAAAGTTATTAAACATTATTAAACACAGAGAACTTTACGGGAGAAATTATTAAACGTCAAACAAACAAACAATCAATTGTTTTCATGGCTTACTTGACTAAAAAACTAATAAAATAGTTTACAAAATTTAAATTTTTAACCGTAAATAAGTCGTTTATTTGAAAAAATTGTACATAAACAACATTACCTTATTGGAAAGAGAAAAAAATACTTTTTCTAATAAGATAATAAAAAATATGGTTCCATTTAAAAAAAAATATATATTGTCCCAAATTTTGAGAACCGCTGACACAAATTTTATTTTGTCTATATGACCAATTTTCTAATATAAAATGGCACAATTTTGCTCATTTAATCAACCTCGTACCTCTTCAAATAAAAAAGTTACCAATAGTGAGCAAGCTTATTGAGACACCCGGTATAATGCAATAAATCGCACAGTCCACACTACACCAAGGAATCCAGTTGTGAAATTCAAAATTCATTACTGAAAGCTTTTTCTTTTTATTTCTTATTGAATTATTAATTAAATATTTAAAATTATAGATAGGTAAATATGTATATACAGTGTGCTCAGAAAAAAACCTAATTCAAAAGTCAAGTTGTCAAAATTGATCGTGTAATGTAAATTTAAGGAGAAAAGATAATAAAGAAGGATACAGAATATTGCCATTCACCGTTTTCTAATTTATTTCTACTTCTAAAATAAGGATTCAAGATTTCTTTAGATAACATTTTTGACAATATCTCGTGACAAATTAGCATTTAATTAAGTACTTTCAAATTGGCATACGTTCTTTTTTTCAATGCCTACTCCTCCTACTTTTAGAAGAGTACGACAAGATTCTTTATAAAATGAAAGAATATAGATGAATTATTTTTGCGGAAATGGCGACAGGTATTGTGCTGGTCACAACAGATTTTCTTAGAATTGAAACGACAACAAAAGTAGAAATAATTGTTAATGTTAACCTTCGTGAACACGAACTAAAGACCGAGCAATATTTTTAAAACCTCGATAAATTATAGTCAATCTTTATTATGTGGCTACATTTAGGTATTATATCGTCATTTGTTATTTGTTGTAAATGGAGAATTAACTACACAAATATGAAAGACAGAAGGTTAAATCTTTTTTAAGTACATAGCTTTTTTGGTATTCCCCTAATTTTGCAGGTGAATGTAGATTTATCTTAGACGACCTACAATGAAACAATTTTATGAGTCGACCTCATTCACGATATATTTGTAAACTGTGCAAACTTTTATCAGGCGTCATCTTGTAGACATATACAAGTATCATAAAAAGCTAAAGAGTTTATTCATTTTATTTTATAAATACTGACACTTTTAATTCTTAGAAAATGAGGATGCATACCCCTTAAAAGAATGAAAATAAACGGGCATGATTCACATTCACTTGGGGTTTAAAATTAGTGTACTACATGATTTCGAATATGACTGCTATATTTTATAAATAAATTTCTGTAGTAAATGATGAAGTACGTTTCCTTAGTGAAAATAAATGAGTTATAGTATTTTTTTAGTAAAATAACAGGAAGTATATGACGCAAACAATCTTGGAATATCGAATCGCTTCTGTGAAATGTTCTAGAAATCTAATTTTATAATGAACCCAGACATTAAATTCAACAATTAATCCACTCTTTTGTGAAGCAAGAGACAAGAATGCCACCTGTTTTTGGAGAGATTTATTTGCATTTCAATAATTTGTTGTTTTGTTGTCGTCCTACAAATCGTAACAATTATAATGGCTTCTACCGTAAATTAGTTTCAAATTTGGGTTTTCCAAATCGCATTCTGTCATTTATAGTCAATTTATTATCATTTTATTCCCCCTTTCTAATAAATAAATTACTGATACCCACAAGTCTGAAAGCTGGTTTATGATGAATTTAATTTACGAATTTATAATTTAGATTTTAAAATATAAACTCACTTAAAACGCATACGATGGTTTATAAACGATTAACAAATTTAGAAATTTGAAATTTAGATTTGGAATATAACTATATTTTATATTTCCAAGTGTAAATTTCAAATTCGACCAAACACACTGTTAAACATGGCGGTAAGGTATAACTTTGCTTCATCCGTCAGCTGTCTTTTCTGTTTGTGAGTTGTTAGCATTTTGAAGATGGATTCACAGGAACAAATTGATATTTTGTTTTTGTTCATAAATAAAAAGGTTTGCGTAATTTCAATGAAACTAGGGATGATCTTGTTATTTCACTTTTAGAAATAAACTATGATACTGCCCGTTGACAAATCAATGTGTTCATAGGCCTAACCACGGCTTAACAGATCATCTACGTTTTTTAAGTTCGTGTTTGTTTTATTTCTTTAATATACAAATCAACATTTCCGATATTATTAAAAAAATCATTGTCGTCGTAACAAATTCATGACTATGAATATAAAATTGTAATCTAAAATCTGATGAACTGATAATGGGTGAAACGTCAAATGACAAGCAGTGACAAGTCACGTGATAGATACTGATTTGTCAGAGAAGAGCGAAAATTGTAAATTTTAAATCAAAATTTCTAAATGTAAGTTTATAAATTAAATTCATCATAAACCAGCGCTGATTCTGAGTTTTCAAACTAAAATCGTAAAAATTTTGAATTTTTGACGTAGAAATGAAATATTTAGCTTTTTGAGAAAATAACTCAAAAATAGGTACAGATACAAATATATTAAGATCACCTATTATTTTTTCACACATTTTACTTTCAGTTTCTAAGTTGCATAAAAAAAAATGAAAATAAATAATGAAGAACCTCATTGAAATAGTCTGTGGAAGTTCAAAAATTTTGAGAATATTAGTGAATTTAGGTTATGAAAACCTCACAATATTTGTGTAAAAGTTATAGTTTTAAGAGAAGATGGTATGATAACAACATAATAGCTAAAAATTGCGATAGAAAGAAAAGGTCATTAATCGAGTATCACATTTTTTCATATTCGTGTTGTACACAGGTGTCAATACATTGAGAAAAACATCTCTTGTTACGAGGTATAAAACCTTTATTTTTATTTTTTTCTTTGACTGAGTGACGCAAATTCTCCCTGAAAAATATATTTTTCTTCTCTCAGTTGGCTGTGCAGACGTAGATAAATTTATCGTCACCGCTCGTTTGTTTAGTAACAATTGCTAATCGCTTGGCAGGATAAATTTCAAAACCGGAATCATGCTGAGTCTTGGAAAAGGTACACAGTTAAAAATACGTAGCAGGAAAGATCCGTTGCCGAGTGTGTTTATGTTTGTTCGTAGTGTTCTATTTTGCGGCCATATTAAAACTCGGAAATATTCCCAAAATTTTCCATTCTTTCTTTCAAAGCCATCTGCGATTATTAAGCTTGGCTGGCAGACAAAATACATCAAACGAAAATAGACTCTATGCAAAAGGAAATTAGATTTGCTTTTATATCAAATATTTCATTACATTGCGAAATGCTGGAATTTATTAATTTAAATAAATATTACAAATAAATGCACCATCTGGACTTTTATCGCAGTTAGATATTGCCAAAATAGTAATGTTTTAATATATTTGAATATTTAACAATGACCTAGGTCACTCCTAGGTTAAAATTACAATACAATTTTATTTTTAACTGTCGATTAGGTTAGGTCATGGCGACGACAATCCAAGTTTAATATTCAAAAACATAGATTTCTGTCAACTCCTAAAATACTTTTATTGTTTGTGCTTTAAAAATCTGTTAAAGACACATGACTCTCATAATGCGTCATTTTACATGGCATGTTGTTATTTAGTTTCACATTTGAATATCTTTACTATATACTCGTATTTATCCTTAAAATATCAAATTGCAATATAATTATAAATATTATTTATTTATGCGTATATTTACTATACAAAATATCAACTTAAATACTCGAAATCTCACTCCATTCTGTATTTATTCTTACAAAACCAATGTTTTTGTAAACAGTTTTAGCTTCATCAGGTACATTCGTTTAAACATTCACTTTCACAATAATTTGCGAAAATAGTAGGAATATTAAGTTCCTTGGAAAAGATTCTATGTATCCAATAAAATTATAACACGAACATAAACAATGTAAATTGCACTTGACACTGACATCTGTCAGAATTCAGAATTATTTAAATATATCAGCTGTTTCCATAATTCCATCTATATCTATTAAACATGAAGGAAAATGTATAATCAAACCGTATATAGCGAATAAGATATTCTTTCATAAAGATAATCACATAAAATGTCAAAAAATAATATTTAACTGCATTTTTTTAATAAAAACTGTGAAGAACTTCAAATAAGGAAACTTCCGCTGATCAGTTATAACCAAAATCTAATCAGTTCTTCATATGGATGTAAAGAAGAGGAGTACGAAAGAATTATAATTTTTAGAATTGTAGTATTTTTCCAATTATTAATATGAGTTCAGAAAGATATTTTAATAATGTAGTATTGGAGTTTGTCACATACACGAAGACACAGACATAGTGAAACTGGTAAAATCGTATTCTGTGGACCCTAACACATGCTTATTCATTAAAAACTCACCACCGTATTTTTTGACCAAAGACAATACCTTCGTTACCTAAAGGTGACGGCAGGTAAAAATACGACTTGTTAAAAATATGATTTGTAGTTTTTATTTGTTATATTGGTAGCACTTCTCGCTAATAATTGAAATGGGGTATGCCACTCAATTTTTTTTATTATTTTAAATAAAACTTCGTTCAGTTTTGAAGCAATTCATAGTATTAAAAAATCTTAGTTGTTCTTAGTTTAACAGTATTTATATTTTCGAAAAATCAGTGTAACGTCGCATTCCCTCTATACTTGTCTTTCTCAAACACTGCTCTGAGTACGCTACGAGAGGAAGATAACAATTGTATGACGTCAATTTCCCCTTTTAGCAAATGTGAAATATTTCGTAAAGTAATTATTTAAAAAATGTTTTCATTGTTTTAACTATTATTTATCGAGCCATACTTTAAGTTAAATTGAAGTTTATTTGTTATGGTGGAATACCCCATTTATATTTTGACAGTTTGTTTATTGTGTGTTGCGAATTTTGTCTGATTTTATACGTTAATACAATGCAACAAACAGTGCGCATATAGATCTTCTTAGCGACGTGTTAACCGTGCTTTTATAGGCTTATAAAAACAAAATAGGAAAAAAAACACCCTGAAGAAGGTGTAAAATGTATATAAATATGAGGTCCAAAATACTAAAATTATTAATAAATACATAGTTTAAATATGATAAATGATAAAAAAAAAACTTTAAATATCCATTTTATTCTATTTTAAATCGTTATATTATTTGACAAAGTTTATTTAACTTTGAAATTAGATAAATTTTGAAAAATATATCGATCTGTTTACTGTCAAAATTATACTTCGTTATTTGTTACAGCTAGTTGGAGATTTACCAAAGCTTAAAATTTAACCCAGGGGCACAACCATCTGTCAATCAATTTATCATTTGTTTAATTGTATAAATGTCATTCAACTAACCCAAAAACTGAAAAATACAGGTAATAAATCATAATGACAAATCAATGTCCCAGTTTCAAAATATCCGTGACCCTCAGCCAGTATTCTAGATTCTAAAGAAAGAATAAAACATCAACCTCGTGTCTCGTTAGTATTCTCGTTGCACCTGGATGGCTTGGCTCAGTCGTCTGACCTTGAAAGGTCGACCTACCTGGCCTACCGCGATCGAGACGCGATTATCGAACAACTGCTACTCAAAGAGATTGAATGTCGAGGCAATTTATAGTAAATAATATCGCCATGGTAATAGGATTGTCGAGAATAGCGTGAAATTTACACTATAATGAAGTTTAGTTGAATAAATATTCGTTTGTTGATGCATAAATATGTTTTGTTTTTAAGTAGGTTTTGATAATAAACATAAATCACATTTTTATTAAACATGTGATCTGTAGATATTATTATTAAGGTTCATAAAATATTGATATTTAAATATTGAGAACAGTATTTAAATGCTCGTGGAGGTTAACCTACATAAATAAATTTTAATATCTTTATTGAATTATATATCTTTACTTTCACAGGTGGTATTGTTAAAACTATTAAAAATACAGGGAATGCCAAAAAATGACCCTGTTTCTTAAAAATTTGATGTGGCCAACGCAAAACCTCCCGCTATTTAATTTTTATTAATTTAAATACATACCTATGTATTTATTTACTAATGCTACAATACTATATTATGTTCCACTATTATTAATTTGAAGTGAATAGTTTTTTTGACAGACATTTACCTGTCAGTTACATTCGTTTGAAATATGAACTGTATCACAAAGGAATTGTGTTTAACTTAGGCTTCTGAATTTATATATATATATATATATATATATAAAAAAAAAATTAAATTTAACTGTAAAATATATTGAAAAAGTATTAATGTATACCTCTAGAAAATTCAATAATCATTAATTTTCATAATGACATAAAATACGAAAAAATGGCATTTAATGGTATTTTACACCAAAATCTAATGGTTTCTTTCCATACTAGGATAGGGTAGAAATACATGATAGTATTTAAGTTAGAGTGAAGACAAAATCCATACACACACACACGCACGCATGCACGCACGCACGCACACACATACACACACACACACTCACACACAGACAGACATCATCGTGAAAATGTTAAAATTGGATTCTAGGGACCTTAAAACGTGGTCATCATCCCTATACCTCCTTTACCAAGGGTAGCTTGAGCTAAAAAGTATTTTAAATGAAAGTTTATGCAATATTTTTCATAGTAATAAAAAAATAATAATTCATTGCTATTTTTGTAAATAATTCAATAAAAAGATTGGCGCCAGAACTAGACCTGAAAAACAACCTCCCACACCTGTGACGTCGGAGTATATACGGCACGTCATTCATAGCCAATAGGAAAACAATTTACGTTATTTATATAAATAAAAGTAAGCGACAGTTTGTCACATGTTAAACTATATTTTCTGACGTCATATTCTGTTTCAGATCACGTAACTTTTTTCAGAATATTACACAATTTTCAATATTTAATTGTAAAACATCTAATGGAAATTTCGCTATATTTTCAAATTTGAGACTCTTTAAAGAACAATATATGTATCTTAAAATTTAGTACAAAGAAATCATGTAAAAATTCTTGCAACACCCCTATTACATCAAATTAAACGAAATTTCCGTGGAAAATTAGTTTAATTTAGGTATAACTTTTAGAAATGAATTGTGTGAAGGGTTGGTACGACAATTTCATTAGCCGCTATAAGTTATTGCAGCAAATGTTAGTACCACACCTTTATGAGAGTTTCGGAATTTATTGAGATATTTTACGTATAATTTATTACTTTTAAAATACAAATGTTTTAATGGCTCTTATACACGTGTGTCATACGCTATTTTTTATTATACCTGCACAATATGCTAGGATCTCAAATTTTGATTTTGACGTTTCATAATTTTGTGTGATACGCCGTAACATCGTTTACATGGAGATTGACTAGCATTTGTTGTTTACGTTATTGTGCGGATTTGCCAAGATTGACTAGCATTTGTTGTTTACGTTACTGTGCGGATTATATATTAATTTTCAAGTCTCTGGTGCATGCATTCTAGACTTCAAATAATGCTAAGAATCAAAAATGAAATAGATTTAGTATCCTTTCATAACATAACATAACCATATTTCTAGGCTGATTAGTCTGTAACTCCATATTTTTTAATCTTAATTTTAACTCCTTTTTACTAGTGGCTTTCTATCCTTGATCGTATACTTTCCTCATTAATAAGTCCCAAAATTGTTCATTTGGGCGATGGAATATTTGTTGTATTGTCTTGTTCTAATATTGCCCCTTAGCAAATTAGTGATTCTGCCAAAGTGGCACTATGCTAAATCAGGCCAAAATAGGACGTAATCATTTCCAGGTTACCTGTAAATGAATAATTATTCCACTGAAATATATACTAACTGGAACTCGCATACTCTACCTATCAGCGTACGCTGCACTGAAGCCTCACAGTGTTGTCAACCCAAAAGAAGTTAAATTCCCTCAAATTATGTCTAAAATTCCCTTTTTGAATAAAAATTCCCTGCCTATTATTTTATAATAAAAGATAAAATTTCGTATAATAAAATTGTTAAATTTCTTTAATTGTGTCTGCTCCTACGTGGTAAAATGGATAAAAATAAGAATTAACTAAATTTGTTAAGTATTTACTAAAATTCCCTCAAAGTATCAAAAAATTCCTTTCTCCCTCAGCATAACCAAAAATACATAAAAAAGGGAAAAATCCGTCCGGTTGGCAACACTGAAGCCTCATTGAACAATAATGGCTGGTCCTGTTCGTGCACGGTCGTGCCGAACCCAACCTAGCCAAATAACACGTATCATAGATGATCGCTTTGTTTTCATATTATGCTTCATTTATTTAAACATGCGCCACACGAAATAATTTCCGTCTACTCACGAACTGTCTCGATGTTTGCCGACTACTCCAGCAGCAGGCTTTCAATATGCTTCACAGTCACGGTTCGTACGCGCATTCCAGTTAGTATATATTTCAGTGAATTATTCCAATTTATGAAGACAATTTCCTTTGTAGGTGTTATACGTGATTAGTAATATTCTAACCTACAAACAATGGCTTCACGTCTGGTAAATTTTGATCACAAATATTGCGCGTGTACCAAGTTTATGATGTGAAATGTGTTACATGTATAGTTTACAAATAGTGGAAAAGAAATGAATTAGTTGATTCTGAATTTAGTTATTTTTATAAATCTATCATTTGTGGATTATTTTGTTTGTTGTTGGCTAGCAATTTTTTTAAAGCACGTAGTACTTTAATCGGCTTTTTTCGCACGCTTTTTAATTCGATAACCACGAATTATGAAGCAGGTATAATAATAATAATAATAATAAAAATAAGATTTTTATTTTTTTATTATCTATGGGGTAAGTTCTACCATCGGTTATTCATTGTATGCTTACTTAAATGACACCCTGTATAATTGAATACATAAACAATTAAAACTATGCACTCTAAATTATATGGAGCTAATAAAGTTAGTTTATATTCTGTGAAAGCTTTATACTCGTAAATTTATATAACATAATTAAACTTAAAAGGCACATGAGGTTAGTCGTGGAAAACAAAATTTGCACTAACATTAAACAGATAATTATTTTTACTTCTCGCTAAGAGAGGTATTGGATTCATGCATCCAGATTTTAGTCAATAAGAATGTTTTGAGGTCCCTAGAATCAAATTATAGCATTTTTACGTTGATCTCTCTCTCTCTCTCTCTCTCTCTCTCTCTCTCTCTCTGTGTGTGTGTGTGTGTGTGTGTGTGTGTGTGTGTGTGTGTATGTATGTGTGTGGATGCGTGTGTGTGGATGTTGAAAGGACGATTTCTCAAAAACTATAATACTTAAAACCTGTTTAACTACATATTCCTCAATTTGACATTTATGGGAAGACCTGAAAAGGTTTTGATAACAATTGGACAACCACAAGTAATAGTTTCTTAAAAATAATCTTTTAAATATTATTTTTTGAAAATTTAAAATTTTTGTTATTACAAATATTGAAAAACATAGTTCCCTATCTAATACACTTAAAATTTTTATTATATCTTCTACAGATTTAGAGATAAAAAAAATATAATATATAGAATAATGCAATAAATCGCACAGTCCAGACTAGACCAAAGAAACCAGTTGTCAAATTCCAATATTTGTAATTGACAGGTAAATGTCAGTGTCAAAAATCAACAATTTTACTAACATTACTGAAAGCTTTTTCTGGGAAGTACATTTCATTTTTCTTATTGAATTTTTAATTAAATATTTAAAGTTGTGAGCTTTTAAGAAGTGGAAGAAAAGAACTTTGAAGTTTATTATTGTTGAATGGAACTATTTTGAACATATTTGAAATCAAATTCTAAAAAAATATGAACCATGTATATTCTCAATAAATCTATTTTGATCCTCGTACATAGGCCATAACCAATTTTATGAAAATTATATGCTAAAATATTCTTTACCTATCGTATATCTAACTAATAAATTTTATATGAATGATTGTAAAATATTAGCCAATAACCGTTTTTACGATTAAAATATATCATGCATTATATCTACAGTCAGTAACAAATCGCACATTGTCTAATATTTTTATGTCACTTTACAATCATAGCTATTTTGTGGTAATATAAATTTACAGCAAGTAATCATCTGCCAAATGTGTAATTACGGTTGCCAAGAACTGTTCATTTCAATTTGCGTTTTGACGCGAAAAGCATAATCAAGAATAAGACATAAGGATTCCATTCAGAAATGCCAAAAATACTTTTCTATCTATTTTTGTCTTCCCACCCTGTCTGATTTCGTATCGCCACTCGGATGTATGATAATGAGATCATTTTGTTGAGTAAAGTGAAAAATATTTCCCGGTATACCAGCGGTTTTTAAACTTTATACGAGAGAGACATGCTGACGGTTGTTGCAATTTTTTTTTTATATTGTTCTTTAAAGAGCCTCAAATTTGAAAATATCACGAAATGTTTATTATTTTACAATTAATTATTGAAATTTGTGTAATATTTTGAAAAAGTCGTGTGATCTGAAACAGAATATGACGTCACGTTTCATACATGTGACATTCATTATTGAGATGAATAAATAACGTATAAATGACGGACAAACTGTTTTTCTATTGGCTAGGAATGACGTCACACGAAAATAACAACAAATTACTTTTACTTTTTTAAAAAATACTTTTCACAACATGTGAAATGTGTGTTAATATTTATCAAATTGAAAAAAATACGGGAATATTATTTTAACTCAATAATTAGATGGATAACAAAAAAATTTCGCTACCCTTGGTAAGGGAGGTATGGGGATCGTGCTAAAAATCACTTATCGAGATTTTAATAAATGACCACGTTTTAAGGTCCCTAGAATCCAAATTTAACATTTTCACGATGATGTCTGTATGTGTGTATGTGTGTGCGTGTGTGTGTGTGTGTGTATGTGTAGGGATTTTGTCTTCGCTCTAACTCAAATACTACCATTCAGAAAATTATGAAACCTTGTAAAAATTGGGTTCGGTTTAGGTTCAGATTAATTTGTTTTTTGAAAGATGGGTTCGGGTGCGGTTCTGGTTCAAGCATTAATAAAATTTGCGATTTTGTCCGCGGTTCAGGTTCGAAATAATGTAAAATGAGAGCCGGAATTTACGCAAAACGCAGCAAAAAACGAACACAATTTTCACGAAAAGTCAGCCCAGACAGCAACGCAAACGCCTAAGGCCACGTTCAGAGAGAAAGCAGGTTTCCCGCTTCAGCTTAACAAGCGCGTGAAAAACCGGCACAGGTTGTGTTCACACAGAAAACAGGCCATACTGCTCGTACTGTCAAGTGTCAAACTTAGTGTCAGTGTCATTAATAAATACAAAAGAAAATGTCTTGAAACTCGAGCTCCATGGATGAAGATTTTATTCTCTGTTATGATAATAATTTGAAACGACGTAGAAAGAAAATAGGGATCCACGCCATTAATAAGAATAAAATACGAAGAGTATCATCATCTATTCACCTGTTTAATATAACTGAAATCGTATTTTCAGGTGATATTTATGTCTCATACCTTCACATTTCATATTGAAAGAAATATCTCCCCATAATTTTTCAATAATTTTTCTATTAAAATGACATTTGTCAAATTTGTTCCAAATTGCTTTTCTGAACATATTTTGGTCTTATATACTATAACCTGCTCAATAAGAATATTGGTTTCGTTCCGGCAAAATCGGAAAGAGGGTAGTACCTGCCTGACAAACGCCTGTTGAGCAGTTGTCTGCTTTTACTCTGAACGCCTACTCCTAATAACATGTGAACATTTTTAAAGCAGGTTAAAGCAGGTAAAGCGGGTAAATCGGAAACAGGCAACCTGCTTTCTCTCTGAACGTACCCTAAGACGTCGATTATCGGCTGTATTTACTTTTCGAACTAAAAATTAACCTGAACCGGAGTTGAACCCCGAACCTGAATTTTAATACTCGGTTCGGTTTCGACTCAGGTTCAATTAAAAATATATCTGAGGTTCGGTTCTCGATTTGGGTTCCCTAAAATGTTACGGTTTGGTTCCGGTTTTGGTTAGGTTCAGGTTCGATGCCCTGATTTCTATCCTATTGTAATATGAATAGAAGCCATTAGATTTTGGTGTAAATCGGATGACCGGAAATGGCACTTTACCTGAAGCTCATAATGGTTTTTCTTCAAAAAATACCATTAAATACCATTTTTTCGCATTTTGTCATTATGAAAATTAAAGACTATTGAATTTTCTACCTTTTCTATACATTTTTAGATAAATTTAAAAATCATTTTTTTATGTCCCGAAGCCTAAGAAAAACACAATTCCTTTGTTACACAGTTCATTTTTCAAATGAATGTAACTGACAGTAACTGTCACTGTCAAAAAACTAATCACTTTAAATTAATAATAGTGACATTTTAAAAAGAAAATAGTAAATAAAGCAATAGTTTTATGTAATGGAATAGTTTGCAGCGTTAATAAATACGTAGGTATGTATTTAAATTAATAAAAATTAAATAGCGGGAGGTTTTGTGTTGGCCACATCAGATTTTTTTTTATATACTATTACAATTTTCTTTTTAAAATGTTACCATTAATAATTTGAAATAATAGGCTCTTTGACAGTGACATTCATCTATCAGTTACTTACATTTGAAATCTGAACTGTGTAACTAAGGAATTGTGCTTAACTTTAAAACATAGACTGCGGGATTTATAAAATAGATTATTTTATATATTTATCTATAACATATATAGAAGAAATATGAATGCATATCTGTAGAAAATTTAATAATCTTTCATTCCTATAATAATTTAAATCGCGAAAAATTACATTTAAAGGTATTTTTCGAAGAAAAACTATTTTGAGCTTCAAATAAAGTTCCATTTCCGGTTACCTGGTTTACACCAAAATCTAATGGCTTCTTTCCATATTAGAATAAAGTAGAAATACAACGTTTCGGAATTTTCTGAATGATAGTAATTATACACAAATACAGACATCATTGAGAAAATGTTAAAATCAGATTGTAGGGACCTTAAAAGGTGGTCATTTACCAAAATCTCAACATGCTATTTTTAGCACGATTCCCATACACTTCTCTTACCAAGGGTAGCGGGAGGTAAAGTTGCATATGTTTCGGGAATTGACGCAATTCATCATGGAAAAAGTTCAAGAACTGTTGCTTCTTATAAAAATAAACCTTATTTGATTTTATATTAAATTCAACCCTTATTACAATGTTTAATTTCTGTATGCAAAGTTTTATCTAAAAATAGCACTGTGGAATCTATCCGCAAAGATAATAAATCTAAAATAAATTCGAAGGTTGCTCTAATATTAATTTAAGACTTGAAGACGCTAATTATAAAAGTACAACCGTTCTAAATATTAAAATAGTTTCGTTCAAAATCCTGATTACTCTGACATTATTGCATCTCATCTTTTATCTATTGCTGTGGGATGATATTTCCTATAAAGATTGTTATCAGTCATGGTCATGATGCATTACGTGATTGATTATTCTTATTCTTTTAGAGTGCAACAGTGGGATCATTTGTGTGCAATAAATGGAAATCAACTTGGTCAACTTAATTACTGTGACAATTTGTATTAAACGATTTTTACAAAAAATTCACAATCTAAATTTTTTTAACTAAAAAGAAAAATCCCTTAACCTAATTTATATAGTATGAGACAGTTACTTTGTTTAATCTTGGTTAGTCAATTAGGTATCCACTTATCTATGACTCCTCTTCCTATATAATCCAAATTCTCTCCCTTATTCCTCAGAGTTGTTTTCACCTCCGGCATGGTTTACCTAACTTCTCAGTCTTATTATTTTATAGTTTTTACTGATGATGAGAACGTAGTTCTCGAAATACGTATATAGTTTTTTTTTTAAATTGTTAAGATTAAGGGATTTTTCTTTTTACTTATAATTTAATGTTAAGACTCGTGTGTTAATTGGCGATTAATGATCTTAACAATTAAAGCACTCGCTACGCTCACGCCTTAAATTGTCGTAATCATTAATCACCCTCATTAAACACACTTGACTTGACTGTTCGGAAAAAAATGTAATTAATTTAAAGTGTTTTTTGAGATAATGGTTAAATTTTTTCGCTTCCAAAATTATATATTAAAATGGTTATTGTCCTACATAAAAACAACCATTATAATATCAGAAACAAGCAAAAAGTGTTTATTAATTAATTAATAATAGGGAGGTCAAGCAGTGACCTTTTATTATATAAAAACAACAAAATGTTCAGGGTGTTCCATATCTATTGAAAGATTATTAGGAAAAAACGCCTTCTGTGTCTTTTGTCTTATTCTCAATAATGGGGGATTACACCATTTTTTTTTTATAATTTCGTCTGAAAATATTAGGAAAACTAAGACTATTGATGAAAATCCGGTGAAAAAATTCCTATTAATAAGCGAGTTATGGTCTCCCGAATTTTGAAAAGATTGACGTGACGTCACATTTATGTGTTTTTATATCAAACTGTTTTCATCATGGACCTAAATGTTCTTGAAATATATGCTATTTTAAGTTATATTTACATAAAAATAAATGAATATTATAACACTGTATAAGTATACATACTTTATAATTACAGGGGTATTTAAATTATTAAGTTTAATGCAAGAAATTTATGTTAAAATAAAAACTGTTTGGAAACTGTAGTACAAGAATGTTAGCCCCTCCTTTCGAATTTGAATTTCTTAACTTCCATTGGTAGTAATCCCACCTCCTAACACGCTATTTGTAATGCATGTATAGGCGGTTTCTCGGTCGCCAATCAAAATATTTTCATATTAGTGTCGAAGCGTTATAACAAAAAACCCTTTATTTCCGAAATATCTCAATTATACCATTTCATTTTTTTATTAATATTCCTTATTAGCATATACATTCGTATTTTTTTACTATCTTCCTTTAATTCGATTGAGCCGTAATCCCCCATTCCTGCAAGACCCGAGTAAACAGAAAGTCAAAAAAAATTACTCTTCCAGCAATAAAACTATAATATAAATCTTGTAATTATGACAAAGTGGCATATCCTTAACTGTTTGCTTTAAAATATTGGATACAAAACAGGCCATTGTTTGTGCCGCTCTTTTCGAATGAAGTCATGCATCACCTGGGATTTCTATCTACTCTGAGTATTCTGTATGGTAAAATAATCTTACTATATTTCTTATGGGAATGAAAACTGCAATTCCAAAAAATATTTCAAACAAAAATAGCATATGTATTAAAGGAAAAGTAAGATTATTTTACTATATAGAGCATGTCTTCATTTCAATATAGCAGCGTAAATAATAGCCCGTTGACACCCTATGTTATAATACAAGCAGAGAGCGAAATGCTGCCGTGTCATAATAATGAGCAGCGCAAATAATAGCCCGTTAAACCCGTATGTTATAATACAAGCAGAGAGCGAAATGCTGCCATTTTTTAAAAAGTATTTTAAATTAAAGTTTATACAATTTTTTTCATAGTAATAACAAAATTAAAATAATTAACCAAAAAATTGGCGCCAAAAATAGTTATGAAAAACAATCCCCGATCCCTCTGGCGTCGGGGTACATACATCACGTCATTCATAGCCAATACGTTATTTATGTAAATAAAAGTAGGCAATAGTTTCTCACCTATTAAACTATATGTACTGAC
Organism: Ophonus ardosiacus; assembly: GCA_943142095.1. Classification (NCBI taxonomy): domain Eukaryota; kingdom Metazoa; phylum Arthropoda; class Insecta; order Coleoptera; family Carabidae; genus Ophonus; species Ophonus ardosiacus. Next base: position 33,871,485 of record OW964832.1, on the reverse strand, counting down.
GTCACATTCTGTTTCAGATCACCTGACTTTTTCAAAACAATACAAATTTCAATATTTAATTGTAAAGTATTTAATGAATATTTCGTGATATTTTCAAATTTGAGGCTTTTTAAACCAGGGCCACAGAATAGACATTCATACAGAAGCGACAGTCAGAGAGAGAAACGAAAATTAGAGAGAGAAAGAGTATGCCAACAAATTTAAAGGGCTAATCGGATAAAATCGGATTATTTCGGCATATCTTCGTATCTTTTCATTATCTCGACGAGAACATTTTATGTTAGGGTCAATAATAAAAGTATATTGAGAAACACAAATTGATTTCTAATAAGAACAAACATGTTATTTTTTCAACAAACGATAGGAAAAATCGTTATCATAAAGAAAATCATTATATTTCACATATACGGGGAGGAGCGGTTGTCTCAGCTTGTCACGGCCATGTATTTTATGACGGTGAAGTTAGCAGACGATTCGCAGCAGACGATTCAAAATTTCAGCTAGTGTATGGCAGCCTTACGCTGTGTTAGACCATGGCCCACTGTATAGGTGCTAAATATTATTTCTTAGTAAATATCAAATTTATGCGTCTTTTAGCAAAAGCATTAAATAAATGAATATTTAATTCTTATGATCTATCAATAATAATTTTATAATTATAAAAATCGTTCTATTAAGAATAATGGCCAATAACTATTTTAATAGAAAATGTCTCTCAGATTTTATATTACATTTATAACCCTTAGCTATGTACTACCCTAGACATATAACAATTTTTCTCAAAATCGCTTCAGGATAATGAAATAAAAAAAAAAAATAATTGAAAAATCGTTACTCTACAAAGAACAATATCTAATAACTTTTTTATTAGAAGATGTCTCTCAGATTCTATTTTACATTTATAACCCTTAGCTATGTACTACCCTAGACATATAACAATTATCCTCAAAATCGCTTCAGGATAATGAAATAAAAAAAAAATAATTGAAAAATCGTTACTCTACAAAGAACAATGGGTAATAACTTTTTTATTAGAAGATGTCTCTCAGATTCTATTTGACATTTAGAACCCTTAGCTATATACTACCCTAGACATATAACAATTTTTCTCAAAATCGATTCAGGATAATGAAATAAAAAAAAATAATCCAAAAATCGTTACTCTACTAAGAACAATGGGTAATAACTTTTTTATTAGAAGATGTCTCTCAGATTCTATTTGACATTTAGAACCCTTAGCTATATACTACCCTAGACATATAACAATTTTTTTCAAAATCGCTTCAGGATAATGAAATAAAAAAAAATAATCGAAAAATCGTTACTCTACTAAGAACAATGGCTAATAACTTTTTTATTAGAAGATGTCTCTCAGATTCTATTTTACATTTAGAACCCTTAGCTATATACTACCCTAAACATATAAATATTTTTCTCAAAATCGCTTCAGGATAATGAAATAAAAAAAAATAATCCAAAAATCGTTACTCTACTAAGAACAATGGGTAATAACTTTTTTATTAGAAGATGTCTCTCAGATTCTATTTTACATTTAGAACCCTTAGCTATATACTACCCTAGACATATAACAATTTTTCTCAAAATCGCTTCAGGATAATGAAATAAAAAAAATAATCCAAAAATCGTTACTCTACTAAGAACAATGGCTAATAACTTTTTTATTAGAAGATGTCTCTCAGATTCTATTTTACATTTAGAACCCTTAGCTATATACTACCCTAAACATATAAATATTTTTCTCAAAATCGCTTCAGGATAATGAAATAAAAAAAAATAATCCAAAAATCGTTACTCTACTAAGAACAATGGGTAATAACTTTTTTATTAGAAGATGTCTCTCAGATTCTATTTTACATTTATAGCCCTTAGCTATGTACTACCCTAGACATATAACAATTTTTCTCAAAATCGCTTCAGGATAATGAAATAAAAAAAAAAAAATAATTGAAAAATCGTTACTCTACAAAGAACAATATCTAATAACTTTTTTATTAGAAGATGTCTCTCAGATTCTATTTTACATTTATAGCCCTTAGCTATGTACTACCCTAGACATATAACAATTATCCTCAAAATCGCTTCAGGATAATGAAAAAAAAAAAAAATAATTGAAAAATCGTTACTCTACAAAGAACAATGGGTAATAACTTTTTTATTAGAAGATGTCTCTCAGATTCTATTTTACATTTATAACCCTTAGCTATGTACTACCCTAGACATATAACAATTATCCTCAAAATCGCTTCAGGATAATGAAATAAAAAAAAAATAATTGAAAAATCGTTACTCTACAAAGAACAATGGGTAATAACTTTTTTATTAGAAGATGTCTCTCAGATTCTATTTTACATTTATAGCCCTTAGCTATGTACTACCCTAGACATATAACAATTATCCTCAAAATCGCTTCAGGATAATGAAATAAAAAAAAAATAATTGAAAAATCGTTACTCTACAAAGAACAATGGGTAATAACTTTTTTATTAGAAGATGTCTCTCAGATTCTATTTTACATTTATAGCCCTTAGCTATGTACTACCCTAGACATATAACAATTATCCTCAAAATCGCTTCAGGATAATGAAATAAAAAAAAAATAATTGAAAAATCGTTACTCTACAAAGAACAATATCTAATAACTTTTTTATTAGAAGATGTCTCTCAGATTCTATTTTACATTTATAACCCTTAGCTATGTACTACCCTAGACATATAACAATTATCCTCAAAATCGCTTCAGGATAATGAAATAAAAAAAAATAATCCAAAAATCGTTACTCTACTAAGAACAATGGGTAATAACTTTTTTATTAGAAGATGTCTCTCAGATTCTATTTTACATTTATAGCCCTTAGCTATGTACTACCCTAGACATATAACAATTATCCTCAAAATCGCTTCAGGATAATGAAATAAAAAAAAAATAATTGAAAAATCGTTACTCTACAAAGAACAATGGGTAATAACTTTTTTATTAGAAGATGTCTCTCAGATTCTATTTTACATTTATAGCCCTTAGCTATGTACTACCCTAGACATATAACAATTATCCTCAAAATCGCTTCAGGATAATGAAATAAAAAAAAAATAATTGAAAAATCGTTACTCTACAAAGAACAATGGGTAATAACTTTTTTATTAGAAGATGTCTCTCAGATTCTATTTTACATTTATAGCCCTTAGCTATGTACTACCCTAGACATATAACAATTATCCTCAAAATCGCTTCAGGATAATGAAATAAAAAAAAAATAATTGAAAAATCGTTACTCTACAAAGAACAATGGGTAATAACTTTTTTATTAGAAGATGTCTCTCAGATTCTATTTTACATTTATAGCCCTTAGCTATGTACTACCCTAGACATATAACAATTATCCTCAAAATCGCTTCAGGATAATGAAATAAAAAAAAAATAATTGAAAAATCGTTACTCTACAAAGAACAATGGGTAATAACTTTTTTATTAGAAGATGTCTCTCAGATTCTATTTTACATTTATAGCCCTTAGCTATGTACTACCCTAGACATATAACAATTATCCTCAAAATCGCTTCAGGATAATGAAATAAAAAAAAAATAATTGAAAAATCGTTACTCTACAAAGAACAATATCTAATAACTTTTTTATTAGAAGATGTCTCTCAGATTCTATTTTACATTTATAACCCTTAGCTATGTACTACCCTAGACATATAACAATTATCCTCAAAATCGCTTCAGGATAATGAAATAAAAAAAAAAATAATTGAAAAATCATTACTCTACAAAGAACAATGGGTAATAACTTTTTTATTAGAAGATGTCTCTCAGATTCTATTTTACATTTATAACCCTTAGCTATGTACTACCCTAGACATATAACAATTATCCTCAAAATCGCTTCAGGATAATGAAATAAAAAAAAAAAAATAATTGAAAAATCGTTACTCTACAAAGAACAATATCTAATAACTTTTTTATTAGAAGATGTCTCTCAGATTCTATTTTACATTTATAACCCTTAGCTATGTACTACCCTAGACATATAACAATTATCCTCAAAATCGCTTCAGGATAATGAAATAAAAAAAAAAATAATTGAAAAATCATTACTCTACAAAGAACAATGGGTAATAACTTTTTTATTAGAAGATGTCTCTCAGATTCTATTTTACATTTATAACCCTTAGCTATGTACTACCCTAGACATATAACAATTATCCTCAAAATCGCTTCAGGATAATGAAATAAAAAAAAAATAATTGAAAAATCGTTACTCTACAAAGAACAATATCTAATAACTTTTTTATTAGAAGATGTCTCTCAGATTCTATTTTACATTTATAACCCTTAGCTATGTACTACCCTAGACATATAACAATTATCCTCAAAATCGCTTCAGGATAATGAAATAAAAAAAAAAATAATTGAAAAATCATTACTCTACAAAGAACAATGGGTAATAACTTTTTTATTAGAAGATGTCTCTCAGATTCTATTTTACATTTATAACCCTTAGCTATGTACTACCCTAGACATATAACAATTATCCTCAAAATCGCTTCAGGATAATGAAATAAAAAAAAAAATATAATTGAAAAATCGTTACTCTACAAAGAACAATGGGTAATAACTTTTTTATTAGAAGATGTCTCTCAGATTCTATTTTACATTTATAGCCCTTAGCTATGTACTACCCTAGACATATAACAATTATCCTCAAAATCGCTTCAGGATAATGAAATAAAAAAAAAAAATAATTGAAAAATCGTTACTCTACAAAGAACAATGGGTAATAACTTTTTTATTAGAAGATGTCTCTCAGATTCTATTTTACATTTATAACCCTTAGCTATGTACTACCCTAGACATATAACAATTATCCTCAAAATCGCTTCAGGATAATGAAATAAAAAAAAAAAATAATTGAAAAATCGTTACTCTACAAAGAACAATGGGTAATAACTTTTTTATTAGAAGATGTCTCTCAGATTCTATTTTACATTTATAGCCCTTAGCTATGTACTACCCTAGACATATAACAATTATCCTCAAAATCGCTTCAGGATAATGAAATAAAAAAAAAATAATTGAAAAATCGTTACTCTACAAAGAACAATGGGTTATAACTTTTTTATTAGAAGATGTCTCTCAGATTCTATTTTACATTTATAGCCCTTAGCTATGTACTACCCTAGACATATAACAATTATCCTCAAAATCGCTTCAGGATAATGAAATAAAAAAAAAATAATTGAAAAATCGTTACTCTACAAAGAACAATGGGTAATAACTTTTTTATTAGAAGATGTCTCTCAGATTCTATTTTACATTTATAGCCCTTAGCTATGTACTACCCTAGACATATAACAATTATCCTCAAAATCGCTTCAGGATAATGAAATAAAAAAAAAATAATTGAAAAATCGTTACTCTACAAAGAACAATGGGTAATAACTTTTTTATTAGAAGATGTCTCTCAGATTCTATTTGACATTTAGAACCCTTAGCTATATACTACCCTAGACATATAACAATTTTTCTCAAAATCGCTTCAGGATAATGAAATGAAAAAAATAATCGAAAATTCGTTACTTTACTAAGAACAATGGGTAATAACTTTTTGAATAGAAGGTGTCTCTCAGATTTTATTTTACATTTATAAGCCTAAACTATGTACTATCCTAGACGTATAATAATTTTTCTCAAAATCGCTTCAGGATAATAAAAAAAACAATTAAAAAAACGTTACTCTACTAACAATAATGGTTAATAACTTCTTTAACAGAAGATGTCTCTCAGATTTATTTTTATTTATTTTTTGCCTCAACTTGTAATGGAGTTTCAACTTGAGTCAGAATTATATTTAACAAATCATTCTTTAAGGACTTATTATCTTTTGGCTGCTTCTACTTTTTACTGTTTTTAGTACACCTTAACGAAACTTTTTGATTTAAAATCCTCCATTTCAATAAACTTTCTACTTTTCTTAAATCTTGGAATGACTATTCTTAGTTTTCGGGAAAACGTTTCTTTCTTCACTACTCTAAACCAGTTTTCAACAATTGCATTATTATCTTTCCTTATTCCAAATTTCTTTAAAATAACTCTAGCTAATATAGGGTAAAATGCGAAGAAATCCGTCAGTACATAATTAATAAGTGTAGGAAGAAACATGTTATTTATATTACTTGTAACAGGTGTACGTTTAGTTACATACTCATAAATCTTGTAAAAATACTGATAGAAAGGGGAGCTTTTCTTAAGGATGTAACTTGGTGTCAATCGACAATTTTGAAAGGAATATAATTGAATTGTTGCCAAATTTACGTAAGGCATTTTTACTGTTTTTAATATATGAAAGAACTTTACTAAAATCAGAGCAAACATATGACAACCCGAAAACTTTGACAACATTTGTCCAAAACATTGTTACTGATGTTATGTCGTTACTGTGAATAAGAGCTGCAAATATTTTTTTTTTGCCAAGGTCCTAATTTCCCCTTTTTTAATAATAGAATTTATTTTTAATTGTACCTGCATGAAACAGATGAGTTAAACACCATTGTTCTTAGTAGAGTGACGATTTTTCAATTTTTTTTTTTTATTTCATTATCCTGAAGCGATTTTGAGAAAAATTGTTATATGTCTAGGGTAGTACATAGCTAAGGGTTCTAAATGTAAAATAGAATCTGAGAGACATCTTCTAATAAAAAAGTTATTAGCCATTGTTCTTAGTAGAGTAACGATTTTTGGATTATTTTTTTCTATTTCATTATCCTGAAGCGATTTTGAGAAAAATTGTTATATGTCTAGGGTAGTATATAGCTAAGGGTTCTAAATGTCAAATAGAATCTGAGAGACATCTTCTAATAAAAAAGTTATTAGCCATTGTTCTTTGTAGAGTAACGATTTTTGGATTATTTTTTTTTATTTCATTATCCTGAAGCGATTTTGAAAAAAATTGTTATATGTCTAGGGTAGTATATAGCTAAGGGTTCTAAATGTAAAATAGAATCTGAGAGACATCTTCTAATAAAAAAGTTATTAGCCATTGTTCTTAGTATAGTAACGATTTTTGGATTATTTTTTTTTATTTCATAATCCTGAAGCGATTTTGAGAAAAATTGTTATATGTCTAGGGTAGTATATAGCTAAGGGTTCTAAATGTAAAATAGAATCTGAGAGACATCTTCTAATAAAAAAGTTATTAGCCATTGTTCTTTGTAGAGTAACGATTTTTGGATTATTTTTTTTATTTCATTATCCTGAAGCGATTTTGAGAAAAATTGTTATATGTCTAGGGTAGTATATAGCTAAGGGTTCTAAATGTAAAATAGAATCTGAGAGACATCTTCTAATAAAAAAGTTATTAGCCATTGTTCTTAGTAGAGTAACGATTTTTCGATTATTTTTTTTTATTTCATTATCCTGAAGCGATTTTGAGAAAAATTGTTATATGTCTAGGGTAGTATATAGCTAAGGGTTCTAAATGTAAAATATAATCTGAGAGACATCTTCTAATAAAAAAGTTATTAGATATTGTTCTTTGTAGAGTAACGATTTTTCAATTATTTTTTTTTATTTCATTATCCTGAAGCGATTTTGAGAAAAATTGTTATATGTCTAGGGTAGTATATAGCTAAGGGTTCTAAATGTAAAATAGAATCTGAGAGACATCTTCTAATAAAAAAGTTATTACCCATTGTTCTTAGTAGAGTAACGATTTTTGGATTATTTTTTTTTATTTCATTATCCTGAAGCGATTTTGAGAAAAATATTTATATGTTTAGGGTAGTATATAGCTAAGGGTTCTAAATGTAAAATAGAATCTGAGAGACATCTTCTAATAAAAAAGTTATTAGCCATTGTTCTTAGTAGAGTAACGATTTTTCGATTATTTTTTTTTATTTCATTATCCTGAAGCGATTTTGAAAAAAATTGTTATATGTCTAGGGTAGTATATAGCTAAGGGTTCTAAATGTCAAATAGAATCTGAGAGACATCTTCTAATAAAAAAGTTATTAGCCATTGTTCTTTGTAGAGTAACGATTTTTCGATTATTTTTTTTATTTCATTATCCTGAAGCGATTTTGAGAAAAATTGTTATATGTCTAGGGTAGTACATAGCTAAGGGTTCTAAATGTAAAATAGAATCTGAGAGACATCTTCTAATAAAAAAGTTATTAGCCATTGTTCTTAGTAGAGTAACGATTTTTCGATTATTTTTTTTTATTTCATTATCCTGAAGCGATTTTGAAAAAAATTGTTATATGTCTAGGGTAGTATATAGCTAAGGGTTCTAAATGTAAAATAGAATCTGAGAGACATCTTCTAATAAAAAAGTTATTACCCATTGTTCTTAGTAGAGTAACGATTTTTGGATTATTTTTTTTTATTTCATTATCCTGAAGCGATTTTGAGAAAAATATTTATATGTTTAGGGTAGTATATAGCTAAGGGTTCTAAATGTAAAATAGAATCTGAGAGACATCTTCTAATAAAAAAGTTATTAGCCATTGTTCTTAGTAGAGTAACGATTTTTGGATTATTTTTTTTATTTCATTATCCTGAAGCGATTTTGAGAAAAATTGTTATATGTCTAGGGTAGTATATAGCTAAGGGTTCTAAATGTAAAATAGAATCTGAGAGACATCTTCTAATAAAAAAGTTATTACTCATTGTTCTTAGTAGAGTAACGATTTTTGGATTATTTTTTTTTATTTCATTATCCTGAAGCGATTTTGAGAAAAATATTTATATGTTTAGGGTAGTATATAGCTAAGGGTTCTAAATGTAAAATAGAATCTGAGAGACATCTTCTAATAAAAAAGTTATTAGCCATTGTTCTTAGTAGAGTAACGATTTTTCGATTATTTTTTTTTTATTTCATTATCCTGAAGCGATTTTGAAAAAAATTGTTATATGTCTAGGGTAGTATATAGCTAAGGGTTCTAAATGTCAAATAGAATCTGAGAGACATCTTCTAATAAAAAAGTTATTAGCCATTGTTCTTTGTAGAGTAACGATTTTTCGATTATTTTTTTTATTTCATTATCCTGAAGCGATTTTGAGAAAAATTGTTATATGTCTAGGGTAGTATATAGCTAAGGGTTCTAAATGTAAAATAGAATCTGAGAGACATCTTCTAATAAAAAAGTTATTACCCATTGTTCTTAGTAGAGTAACGATTTTTGGATTATTTTTTTTTATTTCATTATCCTGAAGCGATTTTGAGAAAAATATTTATATGTTTAGGGTAGTATATAGCTAAGGGTTCTAAATGTAAAATAGAATCTGAGAGACATCTTCTAATAAAAAAGTTATTAGCCATTGTTCTTAGTAGAGTAACGATTTTTGGATTATTTTTTTTATTTCATTATCCTGAAGCGATTTTGAGAAAAATTGTTATATGTCTAGGGTAGTATATAGCTAAGGGTTCTAAATGTAAAATAGAATCTGAGAGACATCTTCTAATAAAAAAGTTATTACCCATTGTTCTTAGTAGAGTAACGATTTTTGGATTATTTTTTTTTATTTCATTATCCTGAAGCGATTTTGAGAAAAATATTTATATGTTTAGGGTAGTATATAGCTAAGGGTTCTAAATGTAAAATAGAATCTGAGAGACATCTTCTAATAAAAAAGTTATTAGCCATTGTTCTTAGTAGAGTAACGATTTTTGGATTATTTTTTTTATTTCATTATCCTGAAGCGATTTTGAGAAAAATTGTTATATGTCTAGGGTAGTATATAGCTAAGGGTTCTAAATGTAAAATAGAATCTGAAAGACATCTTCTAATAAAAAAGTTATTAGCCATTGTTCTTAGTAGAGTAACGAATTTTCGATTATTTTTTTTTATTTCATTATCCTGAAGCGATTTTGAAAAAAATTGTTATATGTCTAGGGTAGTATATAGCTAAGGGTTCTAAATGTAAAATAGAATCTGAGAGACATCTTCTAATAAAAAAGTTATTACCCATTGTTCTTAGTAGAGTAACGATTTTTGGATTATTTTTTTTTATTTCATTATCCTGAAGCGATTTTGAGAAAAATATTTATATGTTTAGGGTAGTATATAGCTAAGGGTTCTAAATGTAAAATAGAATCTGAGAGACATCTTCTAATAAAAAAGTTATTAGCCATTGTTCTTAGTAGAGTAACGATTTTTGGATTATTTTTTTTATTTCATTATCCTGAAGCGATTTTGAGAAAAATTGTTATATGTCTAGGGTAGTATATAGCTAAGGGTTCTAAATGTAAAATAGAATCTGAGAGACATCTTCTAATAAAAAAGTTATTACCCATTGTTCTTAGTAGAGTAACGATTTTTGGATTATTTTTTTTTATTTCATTATCCTGAAGCGATTTTGAGAAAAATATTTATATGTTTAGGGTAGTATATAGCTAAGGGTTCTAAATGTAAAATAGAATCTGAGAGACATCTTCTAATAAAAAAGTTATTAGCCATTGTTCTTAGTAGAGTAACGATTTTTCGATTATTTTTTTTTATTTCATTATCCTGAAGCGATTTTGAAAAAAATTGTTATATGTCTAGGGTAGTATATAGCTAAGGGTTCTAAATGTCAAATAGAATCTGAGAGACATCTTCTAATAAAAAAGTTATTACCCATTGTTCTTAGTAGAGTAACGATTTTTGGATTATTTTTTTTTATTTCATTATCCTGAAGCGATTTTGAGAAAAATTGTTATATGTCTAGGGTAGTATATAGCTAAGGGTTCTAAATGTCAAATAGAATCTGAGAGACATCTTCTAATAAAAAAGTTATTACCCATTGTTCTTTGTAGAGTAACGATTTTTCAATTATTTTTTTTTTATTTCATTATCCTGAAGCGATTTTGAGGATAATTGTTATATGTCTAGGGTAGTACATAGCTAAGGGTTATAAATGTAAAATAGAATCTGAGAGACATCTTCTAATAAAAAAGTTATTAGATATTGTTCTTTGTAGAGTAACGATTTTTCAATTATTTTTTTTTTTTATTTCATTATCCTGAAGCGATTTTGAGAAAAATTGTTATATGTCTAGGGTAGTACATAGCTAAGGGTTATAAATGTAATATAAAATCTGAGAGACATTTTCTATTAAAATAGTTATTGGCCATTATTCTTAATAGAACGATTTTTATAATTATAAAATTATTATTGATAGATCATAAGAATTAAATATTCATTTATTTAATGCTTTTGCTAAAAGACGCATAAATTTGATATTTACTAAGAAATAATATTTAGCACCTATACAGTGGGCCATGGTCTAACACAGCGTAAGGCTGCCATACACTAGCTGAAATTTTGAATCGTCTGCTGCGAATCGTCTGCTAACTTCACCGTCATATGTATTTTAGGGTTATGGCTAATTCAAGCAAACCATTCAATTTTGACATATGTCATTTCGTAAACTATTTGTGAATTTTAGAAGTGGTGTTAGTTTCTAATAAAATGAAAAAAAAAAAACGAAGAAGGTAGAATCGGGAGGACTTGTTTGTTCGTATAAAAACTATATAAGTAGATTTAAAAAATGGAGAAAGAGAAATGTAATTTTGTAAGTAATGCAAAACGACTTCCATATCATGCAAAATGTATATTCATTTAATAAATATAGGTGTGAAATGTGGCTCTAGGCCTGAGGAAGAGAAAATTTGATGGAGAAGGATATTTGGGACATATTCATCGAGTCTGACGTTTGTGTTTCCCACATCAAAGATATAGAAAATTCTGCATTGTATTGAATTTGTAAAATTCACGTATTTGTTTAATAAAAATATAATTATGTGTTTATTTTATCTGATATCTTTTGAATTCGTTATAAAATTAAATTTTAGTACTTTTGTGTTCTAATTTTTCTTTTACCATTCAAACAGTTTAAATTTCGCGCGTAAATTTGCCAACAAATTTAAAGTTCAAGGTCATAAACATCAAATCACAACAACAATGGTGTCGACCAGGAGTGTCGCTTCTGTATGAATGTCTATTCTGTGCCAGGGCATCGAACCCGCCAAAAACTGGGTTCGGTTTAGGTTCAGGTTAATTTGTTTTTTGAAAGATGGGTTCGGGTGCGGTTCTGGTTCAAGCATTAATAAAATTTGCGGTTTTGTTCGCGCTTCAAGTTCGAAATAATGTTAAATGAGAGCCGGAATTTACGCAAAACGCAACAAGAAAGAAACATAATTTTCACGAAAAGTCAGCCCAGACAGCAACGCAGACGCCTAAGACGTCGATTATCGGCTGTATTTACTTTTCGAACTAAAAATTAACCTGAACCCGAGTTAAACCCCGGACCTGAATTTTAATACTCGGTTCTGTTTCAACTCAAGTTCAATTAAAAATATATCTGAGATTCGGTTCTCGGTTTGGGTTCCCTAAAATGTTACGATTTGGTTCCGGTTTTGGTTCGGTTCAGGTTCGGGTTCGATGCCCTGCTTTAAACAACAATATCTTTTAAAATTTGTACTTCGAAGTCATATAATAGACAAGACAAGCAAGATTTTTTTATAATAGCGTTTTGAAACAGATCATATATTCTCAAATATCAACATTTTGAATTTTTCAAAATTAAAAAGTAGGCTGGCGCCAGAGGTTCATCTATTTGTTGCTAAATGAAATACTTTTAAGCACTAGTGCTTAAAAGTAACATTTTACGCATTAAACTGTCACTTTTACGCATTAAACATTAAACTGTCATTTTTACGCGTTAAACTTTCATTTAGCAGCGAAAATGACAATCAAAAAGTTGTTGTTATAAAACGCTAGTATAAAAAATTCTTGCAAGAATCCTATTACGATATTTATAGTTTTATTGTTGAACCCGACAGAGTCAATTTTTCTGACTATATTAAATATTAACAGGGTGTTGTATGATGCATTCATATTGATAGGCCCTATTTTGAAACTTCATCCATTTATCAACCAAAATCATCATCCCCTCGTACAGTAGAACACTCACGTACACCAAGTGGTATCACCCACCCCTTGGTACCAGTGACGATTCATTCACCCCAACCCCCATAAACTGACTATTGATTCAGATGCGCGCGTCTTTCATCTGTTTCTGTCTCTCTCGCGAGCGTCGTTTGTTCAGCGCTGCCGCGCCGTGTTCGACAACTGACAATCGCCGAGAAGCAGCGCCAGTTTCTTTAGTTGTGTTTACACTGTTGCTGTGTTGATTATATGAGCATGTGCGGACAATTGAGCATCAGGGTACAAATTTGTGCTTTGTTTTGAGGGTGGGCTAATGAAGGTTTGAGCAGATAAGGAATTGTTTGTTGCATACCTAAGGAAACAGGTAATTTTTTTGAATGAGTGTATGATTAATGGGAATGTTTATGATTCATACTTGAGTTTTTTAACTATTTTATCATGTTCATATGTAAACAATAATGCATGCAGACTGTATGGTTTGTTAAGGGTTTCTTTTGTGGATTTCGTTCAAAGGGTAAAGTCTGTTAAGGGTTGTGCGTTGTGCTCAATTCGGTGGACCAGTTTGTTTACAGTTATTTAGGTCATGGCTCCCAAATTCTAGCGCGCAAATCGCTACCCTCTTCCGGTCAAATGCGACATCCGTTTTAAAATTTTATTTCAGCAACGTATTTGTATCAATTTTGTACGTTACAATAATGATAACTAAGTATTTCATTTTGAAAATGTAAACATATGAATTATTTATTTGATGTTTATTTGAATAAAAACAAATTACTGTTATTCTAAAACATCATTATTATTTCAAACTTGTTATTTAAACGTAAGTAAATTTCTTAATTGTGGTATACATTAGAAATACCTGAAATCTCAGTCCTAGCGTATTAAATGCTGTTATACAGCATTTTTTATTCTTAACAAAATCATCTTTTCGGTAGATATACACTTTATACCTTCAGGATAAGTAAGATCTTACAGTTTTACAAATTCTTAATTACAAAATCATATACACTTAAATACATTTGTATACACATTCAGTTTTACTCGGTATGGATATTTACTCGGTATTCGGTATGGATTTTACAAACATGGTAAGATCTTACCCTGAAGAAGGTACTTATAAGGTATAAGTATATATCGAAAAGTCGGTTTGAAAGAATATGGTGTATGACTGAGATATTGAGTATCTATTTATTTAAGTATTAAAAAATCTGATGTGGCCAACGCATCTGTCAATTCTATGTATTTTGAACAAATCCTATAGGTACCAAAAGTTCCTTGGAAAAGTTTCCATATATAATATATTCAGTAAAATTGTAACACGCACATATGCTATTTTCTACAAATTCCAAACCTACCGAAAGTTCCTTGGAAAAGATTATATAAATCTAATACAATTATAACACGAACATACACTATGTAACTTACACATGACACTGGCATCTGTCAATTAGAATTATTTGAATATATTAGCTGTTTCCATGATTATAGCAAGCTGGCTTATTTATGATACATGAAATTTAATCTCTTTATAACTATATCTATTGAATATGAAGAAAAATGTATAATCAAACCGTATAGACAATAAGATATTCGTTCATATTGATAAGGCCCATAAGCCATAATAAAATGTACACTTTGTCCTTAAAGTACTACTCAATAAATAACGATTAAGATAAAAAATATTTTTTTAGTAATTTGCGAGATATTTCAATTTATTTCCAGGACACAGATGACGTCACACTATTGGTATCTTTCTCGCGCAGTCTACTACAGAAACTAGTGTGAGAAAGATAGCTATAGGTTTCTTTAAAAATCAACTGCAGCTATACAAAAACAATTATGACTTTTTGATACCACGAATTGCTTCAAAATTAAACGAACTTTCATTTAAAATATTTTTAAACATTGGTTTATGGGCACATTACATAAAATGTCAAAAAAAACTGCGTTTTTCGAGAAAAACAGTTTTAAGAACTTCCGGTTGACCAATTATTATCAAAATCATCGGAGAAATTTTTGTCTCTCACACACACACACACATACAGATAAACAGACATCACCGTAGAACTAGTAAAATCGTATTCTAGGGACCCCAAAATGTGGTTATTCAGAAAAAACATCATCGAATTTTTTGACCAAAGACCATACCTTCCTTGACGGAAGGTAAAAATAGTTAATTTTTTAATTAAATACCAGATTCGTGTATTTGATATATGTAATTTATCTACATATTAAAAAAAGTTGTTATATTTGTCGATCGCATAATAGGTAATGTACTTTTTTATTGTACATGTATTGATCATTTTGTTTTTAATGTACTTCATTAAAACAAAAACAACAAGAATGTGAAGTACATTTTATCAAACAATACCAATTCAGTTATCAATTTTTCAATCATTTAAGGATTACATATTACATTTCAATCTCCTGATATTATAATCTGAATCTGTAAATTAGTTTTTCGAAGGACAGCTATTTACCGCCTACGTTGCGACGTTCATATTTAATTACAATTAAATAGCTTTATGTTTGTCGTTATCTTTACAGAGAACTGTATGAATATACGATCCAGTTAATAGTTAATGGACTTTATTTTAGCGCGAAATAATTAACTATTCGCAAAAAATGGCCATAAAATAAAATAGTGTTTTTATAATTTCATTCAGAAAATATATCCCAACAGATGTATTTACATAAATTATTTTGGCTTGATTCTTTTGTTACTGGTCCAAAGTAAATACTATCGGTAAAAACATGAACCTTTGGTCTAATAAAAATAGTAACTTATCTAATAATACTTTACTAGTCGACGAATGTTAAGTGGTCCATTATTGTATCCTTAACCTTGCACCCGCATGCTATTAAAATTCTTTATTATAGTCAGAAAAATTGATTGTCGGTTCTAACAATAAAACTATACTTAAATATCGTAATGAGTTTGTTTCACATTTTTTAAAAAGTACTTATTTTAAATAAAATTTTAAGTATTATTTTCCATAGTAATAATAAAAATAATAATAATAATTTATTGTTATTGTCGGAGTACATACAGTACGTCATTCATAGCTAATAGGAAAACAATTTATATTATTTATATAAGTAAAAGTAGGCGATAGTTTGTCACATGTTAGTTAAACTATATGTAATCTGACCTCGACTCTGACGTTACATTCTTATTTAAAAAACGTGTTTTTTTCAAAATATTACACAAATTTCTATATTTAAGGCTCTATAAAGAACAATATCTTTTAAATTTTAGTACTTAGAAGTCTTACAAAAATTCTTGCACCGCCCTATTATGACTTTATCGGGTCCAGCAATAAAATTATAAATTTCGTAATTATGACAAAGCGGCATATCGCTTACTGTTTGCTTTATAATATTGGATATAAACAGGCCATTATTTGCGCCGCTCTTTTGGAATGAAGACATGCATCGCCTGGTACTTCTACCTGCCCTGTATAGTAAAATAATCTTATTATTCCTTTAACATAAATGCAAATTTTGTTTCAAATAATTTTTGCAATTAGTTTTCATTCTCATAAGAAATTATTTCAAACAAAAATAGTAATTAAATTAAAGGAACAGTATAAGATTATTTTACTATACAGAGCATGTCTTCATTTCAGCAGAGCGGCGTAAATAATAGCCCGTTGACACTGAGTTTTATAATGCAAGCAGTGAGCGATATGCCGTTTTGTCATAATTAATATATTTATGCACGGACGTATCATAATTTGACAATTATACACAAATTTCTTTGACATAAACTTCAGTTTATAGCCCGCGGGCCTCATTATAGCCTGCCGGGCTATAATGAAACGTCAAACCAAATTGTAACCTACAATATAAACAATTTAAACAGGCAACATTAAAAGTTTTTATTACATGTCGAAAAATTTTATATTCTTTAATGAAAAATGAAAATTAATTTTGTGATATTTATATGGAAAGCACAGAGATACACAAAATAAAACTCAAATGACATAACTATTAAACAAACAATAAACTATTGTTCTCCGCTTTCATAGCACACTAGATACTGGATGTACGAGGACAAATTCTTTTCGATATAGTTTTTCTAACACTCATAATTTGAAAATTTTCGTCCGTGCATAAAGTTTTGTATGTACCACGAGCGTAACTTGCTTTTATGGCTTTGACGTGTTTTTATCCCTCGACTTACGCCTCGGGCTCAAAATTCCGCCGCAAGCCATAAAAGCCACCTTACGCTCTTAATACATAAATAACTATTATTGCTGGATCCGACAGAGTCCATTTTTCTAAATATATATATTTTTTAAATAATTTCAAACAAGTATAGCATTTATGTTAAAGGAATAGTAAGATTATTTTACTATATAGAGCATTGAGGGCAGGTAGAAGTACCAGGCGATGCATGTTCTCACTCAAAAAGATCGGTGCAAATAATGGTCTGATTTATCCAATATTATAAAGCAAACAATAAATAATATGCCGCTTTGTCATAATTACGATATTTGTAGTTTTATTTCTGGACCCGAGACCTGACAGACCTACGGCCGGATGCACCAACGTTACTAAAATGTCAGGTCTTCCTTAAATAAACAATATTGCATCGAAATGAAATGTCAAATGAATTATTATGAATTGCTGTCAAAATTTCGATATGCATTTTTTTATTTAAGGGTCACTTAAAATTTAAGTCTTGTTGATGCAAATGGGCATTCATTTTTCTGATGTTCAATGTTATCGTTTTGTTTTATTTTAGGTTCCGTATTATTGTTTATCATTTTTATGAATTTTACATAGTGTTAAAGCAATCTTATCTTTTTTTATTTTTAACAAAGATAAGGTAACAAATGATAGATCGGAATAAAATGTATTTTTCTTTGTTTTCATGTCTGATTTTAATTAAATATTGATAATACAATGTTTTATCATTTTATAAACAAATGTAACTATTTATTAACTTTGCTTTATGAATATTTATGTAGAATTAAAGTTATAAATATTGTGATAAATGAAATTCGATACTAATTTCTTTGTCATTGGATTACTTTTCAATGTCAACAAAAAAAAAAAATATAATGATTTAGTGACTAATTGAACTTGTCTCCCTCATACCTACAATTCTATTTTGATGTGGGATGACCCATTTTATATATAGATCCCCATCCTTTGACATTTCAAGACCATCAATATTTGAAATTTAAAATCCAACAATTTTTACCTGTTATACCATTTTTTCTATTGTCCTTTTCCCAAACAGGTAACATATTTGAAATTCCTTTTCAAAATATAAAACTTAATCCTATTCCACAATACACGTGAATTGAGGAAAGTAGTTTAGTTTGGACGACGTGCGGAAAGCAGTTTTGATGCACTTGATTATATGTAGTGACCTTCGCGAATATTCTCTGGGTTCGTTGTTCGCTTGTTTCGTATATGACGACTGTCTGGGTTAGAAAAGAAAATCACGTTTTGGGGATTTCAGTTTTTAGCACATACCACGAGGTTCATTTTTAATTGTGTTTGGATTAGATTGAGGGTATTGTTTTGTAATCTTATCTTTGCGTACTGAAACTAAGTCACTCTAAAGTGATTTAATTATGTTTTTATCATATTATTAAATATTAATTTAATTAATTAACATGTCAACCGTACACGCAAAGACTGTAGCATAAAGGGTTATATTAAATTTAAGTAATAACGCAATGGGGGATTACACCATTTTTTTTTTTATAATTTCATCTGAAGATATTAGGAAAACTAAGAATATTGATGAAAATCCGGTGAAAAAATTCCTATTAATAAGCAAGTTATGGTCTTCCGAATTTTGAAAAGTTTGACGTGACGTCACATTTATGTGTTTTTATATCAAACTGTTTTCATCATGGACCTAAATGTTCATGAAATATATGCTATTTTAAGTTATATTTACATAAAAATAAATTAATATTATAACACTGTATAAGTCTACATACTTTATAATTACAGGTGTATTTAAATTATTAAGTTTAATGCAAGAAATTTATGTTAAAATAAAAACTGTTTGGAAACTGTAGTACAGGAATGTTAGCCCCTCCTTTCAAATTTGAATTTCTTAACTTTCATTGGTAGTAACCCACCTCCTAACACGCTATTTGTAATGCATGTATAGTCGGTTTCTCGGTCGCCAATCAAAATATTTTCATATTAGTGTCGAAGCGTTATAACAAAAAACCCTTTATTTCCGAAATATCTCAATTATACCATTTCATTTTTTTATTAATATTCGTTACTCAGCATATACATTCGTATTTTTCTACTATTTTTCTTTAATTCGATTGAGCCGTAATCCCCCATTATGAATTATCTGAATATGCTGCATACTTAAACTCTTTAATAAGCCACTTAAAAAGATTTTAAAGAAGCTATAAAAGGAACTAAGCCAATTTGCTATTTTAAAATAATCATGCCTACGAGCCCAAACTCATAATAATAGTTCGCCCAGTTTACATTTTCAACAAAATATAAAACCTACATAAATGGTTAGAAATTTCTACAAAATTTTTGAAAGAAATTTCTTATCATTTGCGTATGTTTTGTAATTTGTTTGTTAAGAAACGGCCGAAATATTATGGGTTCGGCTCGTACATCTATTAAATGTAACAGTTAAAATTTTAACTAGAGATTAAAACTGGCCCTTAATGGTAGAAAAGGAAGTTCATTTATGTTCATTGAAATAAATTGAAATTCCAAGATATGTTTATTAGAAATACGAGTATTAAAATAGATTAGCGCAAATCGTAATGTATATAACGGAATTTCCTTATCGAGACTATTAAACAAAAACTAAACATTCCTCAACCAAGTAATGTTAATATTTTCCTTTTATTTATAAAACAATTTCTTCCAATCCAATAAAGTTTCCTTATTGATTGTATGCAAGGAAATGCCACAATTTATTGTTTTAATCTAACCAAAACATATTATTCACAAAAATATATAACAAACGTACTTTGTTTTGAAGCAGTAAAATTTTGCAACCATTTAGCTCGCCAGTGTAGCCGCACACATCCGTCCGGAAACACCGCCACAAAAAGATAAATAAAGGAAAAAGAAACCCTTCGTCTGCCAGGGTTAAGAACTTCGAATGCGGCGTATTAAGCGCGTTTTCCAATTCGCACTTCAACGCCCTTCATTGTTTTCACGACCTAAATAATTTATTTCATCAGAGGTCACAGGCGGCCTTGATAGCACGTAATTGTTTGAATAAATGTGGCAAAAAAGCTAACGGGGAAAACCCAGGATTTCAAGTCAAATAAATTTGATGTTTATTTTATATAAAAAATTGAAAAATAAGACGAAACTACGTTACAAAGTTTAGAAAAAAAATTTACATAACATTTACAAGTTGTGCTAATGTTGTAAAAAACAAGTTTTTTTTATTTTTGTTTATTAGAAATTTGAAATAGAAAATCAATATTTTTAAAATTTTTTGATTTGCTTAATATTGGATGAAATAAGTATTAAAGTTTTGGCGCGAAAGCTACAGCTTCTAGATAAGATACGACTGACTCGTCCGTCATATTGTAGCCCAAAATAAAAGCGGATTTTAGAAGTTTATGTACAAACAATATTTATTGGTGGTTTAAGCTTAATTCTGAATTGAGTTATGCGTTGCAGAACCGTTCATCAATTCTTTATTCAATTAGCGGATACCAAAATGAACAAATTCGAATCAGTTTCATTTTTCTTATGACATTTAAACCACTGCTGTCAGAAAATCGCGTTGCATTTGTTCGTTTTGATGAAGCGCTGATTGATCAAGGAATTGGTGAACCGGGCACATTGTAGTAGCTGTAAAATTTAATTGAATTTTCAAAGTTAAATAAATCTTTTTTAGTAGAGCTTCAATCTTTTCTTTTGCAATTTTCAACCATATTTTTTTTTCTTCGGATCTGCGGAAAATATATGAATGATTGATTTTAATTTTTAAATATTTTTGAAATATAATGAACCTAATTGAACGCGGTTCAAAATAACATAGCAAATTTATAAAAAAAAATCAAATAAAGAAATGTTTTGTACCATGTCCACACTTTTTATTATTATTTTTATTGTAATATGCCCAGAAACACGTGACAGAATCAAGAAATCTTATTGGTTCTGGACTTGTTTCAAAACGATTCTTAGTGTATGTCAGCCGACGATATGTAAACAATTTTTCCGTTATTGTCATGAACAAAATGAAACACAGTTTCTTTTTGTTTCAGACGGCGAGGTCGCTATGGAAGGCGCTGAAGAGACGCAAGAGCCAGACTTGGTGTTCCAGGACGACCAGTTGCAGAACAACACGCTGAGCTCGCTGAACATGATGCGGAAGAACCGGCACTTCTGCGACGTGGTACTACACGTATGTACCCTCAGTACTATCACCAGACATAGTACCGTACCGCGTTCTCTCAGACTCTCTACAACAAACTTGCATTAGTGAGTAGATTGAGTTTCGATCAATCAAACTTTCAGTTCTTTTCTCTCATTTTTTATTCAGTATTTTCAGAGCGCGATCTCTAAAACTAAAAACGTGTAAATATACAACTTAATCTAAAACTGTTTCTATGTGTTTAGTACAATGGTTTTTCGTGCTTTTAGGTTGGCAATGCAGAAGTACATGCGCATAGGGCTGTCCTTGCCAGTGTGTCACCGTATCTTTTCGAGTTGTTCACAACGGATCAAGACAACAAGAGGACGGAGAACGTCATAACCTATAAACTCAATGGGGGTTTTGATAAAAATGCCCTACAATTGCTCGTTGATTATGCCTACACAGGCACACTCGAAGTCTTATATCACCAGGTTGGACAATTCTTTTCATATTTATCAGGTTACATTATTAATCAAATTCATTTCATTTACATATTGATCTCAATTATTTTACTGAACTATAATTATCTATATCATTTGCATCTTTATTAATGCGGAATGCATATAATTGATCTATTTAAATGATTTCTTTTGAAACAGTACACCTACTACTATCGCCGTTAGAATTATACTTATAGTCTGTAATAACTTCACATAGTGACCAAGGCTGCGTTCCAAAATCAAGAGTACCTAATATTGGAGTTAGAGTATGACTGACGTAATTTAAGAGAGTAGTGTGTTTTGGAACGAATGAGAGTTTTGTTGGAGTAAAAAACTAAAACTAAATTAAAAATAATTTTTAAAAATTAAGAAAACTACTTATAATTACAACATTAATATCAAGACCGTAGTAAAATAAATGTTGATTTCGAATATAAATGATATTTCGATGTTTACATTTTGAAGTAAAAACAAATGTTATCACCATTTGACCGCCATTTTGTCGTAGTCCGACGTGCCATCTGCCATCTACATTTCATTTTGTTTTCTCCTATGCTTATAATTCTAACGGTGATAGTATAGCTCATTTTTCTTCTGGTGGAACAAACCAGTAGTAGTAGCGGGAGAAATTTTGGACGTCATACTTGCGTCATAGATAGATCTGGAATTTGGTTGGTAGGGATTTGCATCATATTGATGACTTGTCTTTCTCTATCTCGTTTTATCTCTTGTTAGAAAGAGATGTGTTGATTAGACAAACTGCTTCATTTTAGGAGAAAGAAGGGAGATATGGTACTTGTTATTTGTTAGTTCCACAGGACAGGTAATGACGTGTGGTCCACCAGAAGAAAAATGAACAAGTATACATATAATAATAGTTATTTATGCAACAAGAATAGGAAAGTTTGACCGAACGAGCTCCAGGCGATTTCATCAAATCCTATGAGTGAAATAAGACACTTTTTACTCAAGTTGCACACAATTTTTTTTCATGTCTGCAATTAAAAGTGTGAAAAAAGTGCCGTAACGTTTCATTATTTCACGCGTTTGCGTTAAAAAACGTGCACGTTTTTCACACGTTTTCCTAAACATAAACATCACTCGTCATTACTACAGTTCTTTTTCATTTTGTAATGTTTTGATGACATCGCCCCCTCTGCATAAATATTTGTACCTCGATTTGTACAGAGCGTGATCAAAAATAACTTATTCAGTTGGCAATATTTGAAAAATACGTGAAATTGGTAAGATTGATACATAAATTTATTTCCTGTTTTTGACATTGTTGACAGTGACATTTGAAAATTTAAATTTGGGTATATACTAATTTGTATAAAAATGGTTGTTGTTTCCCTTACCCACGTACTTTTATTTTTTACATTACCCATAGAGCAATAATCTAAAGCATTTCCTTTTCCATCACTCAAAATCTTATTAGTTGTGTGGCCCTTTACTGTCATAACCTTTTTATATTTATTGTGAAATAGTATCCGCCTTTACCTGGTGTTGTGCAAACTATGGAATAAAAAGATCCCCATAATTGTGATGCCAACTGCAAAATTTCTTTTTGACCACTCTGTACTGTAGTAGATATAGGAATAGTCTAGTCAGTTAAATTCGTAATTACTCTTGAACATACGATCTCTCTATTAGCGCTTGAAAAGAAATTAATATAAAATAGCTATAAATTTCTTTATTACCCTCTTGCTCTTTGATGAAGTAAACGTAAACATTTTTTAATGAAAGTGTGTAATAACTAGGTGAAAGCCGTCTACCTGTCCGCTTGCCAACTAAAGATCGATCGTGTTATCAAAGAATGCGCCCGTCACCTCATCAAAAACCTCTCCGTCGAGAACTGCATCGACACTCGATCCCTTCCCGGCATAGCTCGCAACGAAACTTTCGTCCAGAAAGTAGATGCGTACATCTCTAAAGAAGTCAGGATGATGTTTCCATCCTAACGACCTCCAATAACCCTACTTTTCTTTTAGTTCTCGTCTCTAAGCCAGTGCCCAGCTCTTCTCGGTTTATTTTGCGCCAGGATCGAGGTTTTAAACCAGACTAAACAAGAAATGACTTTGGTCAATCACAATTCACTTTGCCAGTTGGTCTTAGAATGGATCAAACGGGAAATCAACGATGAATCGCTCAACATGGCGTCGTTAAGCGAAAAGACTTTTATGCTGTATCTTGCAATAGATAATTCGTTGCAAGATTGTTCCAGTCTGCCCAATGGGGACGTCAGTGATTCTGATCTCGTGCAAGATTACAAGAAAATGTCGCTCAAAGGATGTGTGTCCAACAAAAAACCCAAAAAGAAGAGTCTTGGTCAACCCAGTAAACCTCGTGTACTCATTTATTCCAGGTATTTACTTCATTTTTATAACTATTGCATCAGAAATCTTATAATTCATATAATGAAAATATTAAAATATTATTCTTCCTGTTGCGTCTTAAATGTTTTCAAAAATTCATACACTAATATCCAGTTTTTATGTAGACATTTTTTAAATGTTTACACACATTTCTGTAAAAAAGACATAACTTTTTATAAACATCTATAATTTAAAGAACTTTTTTCAATAATTTATTCGAACATCTGCGATTACAAATTAACAAATGACGTGAATAAATACGTAGAAAAATTACCACGTCATATATTACTGAAATATGATTAATTTTATTACACTTTCTGTCTGACTACGATTTATCATTATTTATGTTCAAGTAATATTTAATATAATATAGAACATTTTATTGTTCATAGAGTATTGAAATTATTACTGCATCTAATATTTATTTTAATTTGTTTTGTTAGTGGGGTTTCCACATTTTTTTATTTATGTATTTATTAATCGGAAAAGAAAAAGACAATGACGAATAATACGTAGATACGAAAATAATTATTTTTATTTGCGCACATACATATTGTTTAGATTAGAACTCTGGCCAATTTAACATTAGAACTATAGTAAAAATGAATGTAAATAAAGGTAAAAGCAAAACTTTTGTTTTGTTGTACAGTCGTACCTCATGAAGAGGACTATCGGCTTTCACAATTATCCTAACTTCGGTGACAATATAGTTATTTTCGTAACAAGTTATGAAATATACCAAATATCATGCGAGTGTGAATTGACGCACGACGCGTAGCGGAGTGCAAGTTAATACACACGAGCTAAGATATTTGTATTTCATACAAGTTATGAACATTATTTTTTAGAAGAACATAAATAAATTTTAATTTTTTTTCAAAACTGAAATTTAGGTTCAAACCTACAGACAGTTGACAAATGAATAATGTGTACATATAGCCAGAAAATAATTTATTTATTTATTTATTTATTTATCATTAAGGGAAACCAACAGTGTACAAATACCAATTACAGGTTTCCACGACATAAATAATACAAAAATAGTACATACCTAAGTGATTTAAGTTATATAAGTAATGAAGAAATCAGTGTTATCAATTAAGACAAAACATTTACCACCTCTTTTTTAAATATACATAGTGATACATGAAACAAGTCTATATGCACAAATTTAGAATTATAAGTTGACATGATTCTGTTAATTGGCGAGTTCTTGTAATTGTATTAAGTGTTTGTAATGCAAAAAGATTAGTTGAACGCGTACTTTTTGTGTTTACAGTAAATCTTAATGTTGAAATTATTGAAGGTGAATATATTATGTTATTAAGTAACTTGTATAAAAAAATCATGTCAGCTTGAATTCTTCATTTCCAACGAATGCATATTAAAATGTTTTAACAGAAGTGAATAGTTATTGATATTTAATTTAAATTTATAGTTTAAAAGAGTGACTATTTTTTTTAAATTCTTTCTATAAGTATAATGTATTTTTGATAATAAGGATTCCAAACAACGGATGCATATTCTAGCTTAGGACGAACCAGAGTGTTGAATAGATGTATTAAAGAGTTGGGGTTCTTAAAATGTTTACAGCTGCGGAATATGAATCCCAGTGTCCTGTATGCTTGCTTAACAGAAGTATACATGTGTTCAATAAAAAGTAGTTTCGGATCAAAAGACACTCCCAAATCTTTAATAACATTTTTTCTTTCCAATTTTATATTTTTAATATGGTAATCAAAAATCATAGTCTCACGGTTTCTTGTGAAATAACATAACATTTCGATGCATTTAGTGTTAAGTAATTAGATTCGCAATATTCTTGTAGATTGTTTAGGTCATTTTGTAGCAAAATGCTGTCATTTCTATTTTTTATAGCGCAGTATATTTTTAAGTTGTCGGCGTACAGATGGAAACGAGAATATTGGAAACAAGTTATTATATCATTTATAAACAAAATGAAAAGTAGGGGGCCTAAGTGCGACCCTTGAGGTACTCCAGATGTAGTATAGATATACCTTGACTAGAATCCGTTGCAATTCACTAATTGAGATCGGTTTGTTATATAAGACTGAATCCAGCGCAATAATGATCCATGAATTCCCAGCAACTCTAATTTGTGAATAAGTGTGAATAATGACATAGTAACCTAGCAACCATGTCAACTATTACGATATGAAATATATAGTAACACTAATGTCATAAGTTCAACTTTCAGTGTTAGGATACTACGTTGATATGTCATACTTATCACAATGGTCGTCTAAAAATGTAATTATCACTAGTAAATTCAGTACAAAATTAAACCTTGACAGGCTCAATTACGGGTTTCGCTTAAATATAACGCTTTATTTTTTTGTCAGTGCTGAATCTATTAAAACACCTTCTACAAAAGATTAACCAGTTGGTTTTAGTATAATAAATTTACGCAAATGTATTATATTTGCAAAATATCTGTAGAAGTAATACCATTGACATTTAAAGAGTACTAAATGAAACTCACGTATATTTGGCGACGGTGCTGCCACCAACGGTCTTGTCAGTTGTCAATAATCTGAGCTAGCATCTACTAGGAAACAAGATTATTATTCTACCCTTCAATTTTTTTTTTTTTTATATAGCATTATTGATAAATAAAATGGTGCTATATGCTCGCCACAACATTATTAAAATAAAATGATGCAAAAAAATAAAATAAAATACAATATTTTTCATAATAAATACAGAAATCATTTGCGTGTTTGAATAAAATAACACAAATTTTATTATACTTCGTTTATTAGCTAAAACGTATGGTTCTCCAGGGATATAGGAGAGTGTCTAGAGACTGAATTCGAACCCGACTGGAATGTAATCGCCAGCTCCAAGGTAGGCGAACACAGCTTCCTAGCCCTGGTAACCATCGCGGGAAAGCTGTCAACGTTGTCCATCCAACTGCGGTTGAACATGCCGAGTACACCATCGCCTGTAATGACGCCCGAGGCGTCGCGACCTGCATCCGAAGAAAAGCCGGACCTGTATTGCGTGCTTGCAAATATGACTAGCGGACGGTGTGCTGTGGGTTGCGCCAATATTCATGGAAAACTGCTAGTTTGTGGTAAACGGAAAATATTTGCATTTTTATCGAATATTTAGTCATTAAGTTCCTTTTCTAGAAAGCCTTTACTCATTCTGAAATTATTACTTCTTCAGAATTTGTTTATTTATATCCAAACTTTATTTTTCCGTTTAACGTGAATATGACAAACATCTTATAAAAAACACTTTGCTATATTTATATGTACCTTTTGATATCGGACGAGTTAGAAAATTCCACTTCTGATGCATTAATTTTATAAAAGAAATCACTTTTAATATATTTTGAAGACACTTCAAATTCTAATTATACTTTACTTTCATGTTCATATTATCTAACCACTTTGACTTAGTTAAAGTTGATCTTGCGTTATAATTGGATCAGAATGCTAAGACAAATCAAGATGTTTCATTACACACTTCATTAAAATTCAAAGACAATTTTCTCTGCTAATGCTAAATATATCATATCCAGTAGATATTTATTAATAGCGATTTATTTTATGAGCTTTCATTTTAATTTATTAGCAGTCGATATTACATTAAACCTATTTATATCTTTAATAATTTTAATAAAGAAACAACGGAGCAACATTTGCGTGAGATATTTTCATAAAGAAATTAATCAGTGTAGCGTTTGCATACTTAAATATTGCATATTAATTTTACATGTATTAACTATAAGATTTACGTCGCAATATAATAACAAAATAAACTGTTTTAAAGAAGTAATAAAAAAGAATACATTTCTTGTGGTTTTGTTAAAGTTACATTTTGTTTGAAATAAAATTGTGTTTAATACAAATTCGAAAATAAAAAAATTGTGTGTGCTTAAAACCGCACGACCGAAGTGAAAACTTAAATGGTTGATATTTGGATCGGACATCAATGCCATCTCTTGACTACTTCCGGAAGCTTTTATAAGATGTCTAATCCTGTGAGCATCTAACTAAATTCTAACAAAATTTTCAAGAAAAATTTTTAATTTTCTTGAGAGAAGGCTGGGAAACAACTAAAACTTTATTTTAAAATCCCCAAAAACTCTTGTGTTTTAAAACTAGCGATTAGTGCGCAATTTATTTACGTTATCATTTTTAGACTTTCAAAAAATCAAACGGTTTTTCAAAATTTTAAACAAATAAAATCTACAACATATATAAATGTAAATAATATTTTATTTACTTATATAAATAGCAATATAAACTTATTAGCACACCTAGCAATTAGTAATAACTCATTGCTAGATGTGCTAAACTGCTTGGTACACAGATATCGGTAATGACAGCAGGAATAAGTCCCGCCAAAATTGCGAGTTTAGAACTACAGTTTCTTTTTGACATTCTGAGGTTTCCCGGCCTTATATGAATAACGTAACGTAGGCTAACAAATTTCACAAATTAATTTCAATTGACAGATAAATTATTATTTAAAATAATAGTGCAAATGTTTATAAAATTTTGAATGAGTTTGGCTTTTCTAAAATCTGAAATTGATAAATTAACACATATCTAGAGGTCTAGGAAACTTTATTTTTATTCTTTCTCAATCTCTTTTACATAGGTGGCTACGACCGAATCGAGTGCCTAAAAACAGTCGAACAATACCTCCCCGATTCAAACACCTGGCGCCCTATGCCCTCAATGCGCGAAGCCCGAGGTCGTTTCCAGATCGCAGTACTTGGAAACAAAGTATTCGCCGTGGGAGGGTCCAACGGTACTACTGAACTGGACACTGTAGAAATGCTAGACTTAGAAAACCCCGAGAAATGGGTAAAAGCCACTCGTTTGCCCTTCGCCAAAAGCAACGCGGGAGTTTGCGCCCTTGACAACAAGATTTATTGTGTTGGAGGATGGAATGGACAAGTTGGAATCAAACAGTGCGATGTTTTTGATCCGGAAATGGCAACGTGGGCTTCCATAGCGCCTCTCAATGTTGGTGAGTTGTTCTGTGCATTTTAGTTCATAAGTCCAATGACCTACAACGTTTTATAACGCGGATATGTTTTATGTTATTATCTTGATTTAAATCTATCAGTAAACAAACCAAAGCCGGACGGTGGGCAATTCCAAATTATGCGCCTCATTTTTTTTTAACAATTTTCAATTAAATAGAACAATTTAAAATTTTTGAAAAATAAATCTTTATTAATCATAAAACGAAACAATAAAAAACGAGAATCGAGATATGTAGTAAAAAAATTTAATCAGATATGAATTCTGCGATCACTTTATTATAATAGTGGCATCTATTTCATTAATGTTTGTAACTAGATAATGTCGTCACATAGTAGGTTTACTTGGTATACTAATTTTATTTTAACAACGTGGTACAACTGGAAATATGATACGCAACAAGGCAACAGTGATGAAATTTTAAGAACAAAAGACGAACAACGTAAACAAATGTTATAATCATACGAAAAGATAAAAACGAATAAAAGAACACCAAATGCCGGTCGACAAAATATATGTTATATAAACGTATAAATTTAAATACAGTAGTGCCAACATGTGGTGAAAAAATAGTGAGTTTATCTTGAGACACCCTAGAGGCCTAGAGCGTAAGCAAACTGACACTTGTCTAATAACTTGGATTTTGTTTTCATGGCCTACTGGATTCAAATGCATTGTAGCGCGCGAGAACACAATCCGCTTTTATCGAAAAATTTTAACACCCTGTAACTTGAAAACGAATCAAGGTAGGGCAAAAGTTTGAAGGACTTTTTTTCTTGTTTTTGTTACTAAAACACGTCCACGTATTTGTGACATATCATGTTGTTACACCCTGTATAGTTACTAACCCAGTTTTAACAAATACTTGTACACCTCAAGGGACTTCATTGACAATGGAATAAATTGACTAACATAACCACATCTTTTAAATCAACTTCGCGTATATCGAAGTGTTCTCCATCGGTTATCAGAATCGGTAAAATCACTGCAAACATTTTTCTAAATAGCCTGCATTTTTTGATTTTATTTAATACTTGTAGAACATGGCAAAATCATTGGCTTGTTTTTTCC
The DNA here is from genome assembly GCA_943142095.1 of Ophonus ardosiacus. Lineage (NCBI taxonomy): Eukaryota > Metazoa > Arthropoda > Insecta > Coleoptera > Carabidae > Ophonus > Ophonus ardosiacus. The sequence continues at coordinate 33,841,233 of OW964832.1, read as the reverse complement.
TCAATATCAGTTCAAATCGATTTTCCATTTCATCCAGTCGAATATTCACAAAATTTATCTCAAATAGCTTTTCGGCGTCTAAAATTGGATGGTCACTTGACAGATGAACCCGAAAATGCACCCTAAATTATTTGAAGTGACGCAGTCGGGCCTGTGTGAAACTGGCACGCTAAAATTTAGCTAATTATATTTGCCTCGAAATGTGTATGTAGTTCTCGTTTTATCAATAGGGAATTCAACGTTTTTTTGATTTTTTTATATGTTATAGTATTTTTAAATTCAGAAATTCCCTAATTTTTCTTTTTTTAAAATTCTACTTCTTATGGAAGAAAAAAAAAATGGCTGCTGTTACCAGAGGTTCTAAACTATTTGTCAAAGTTGTGCGGCTAAGGTTATAATCGCTTTATATTTGAAAATTTCATTTTGTTCTTATTTTATTTTCTTTTACTTAAATTAAGTATATTGTAATGGGGAAGTTTAGCATGGTAAAAATTCTACATAACATACTATTTTCTCACAAATATAACACAAATGACTGCTGAAATTGATATTAAAAATTAAAATTAGTGCTCCATTTATTTCTAAATGATACTTTTCGGATAAACTTTAAGTACGTCACAAGTCAGTTATGCGCAAACTCAGACAGAACTGTGAAATCGAACCAATTGAACGTAAGTCGTAACAAAGTGTAAAAGCGCTTCACTGGTAACCGCAACCGCGTCCGTCAGTGTATAAATCGACGTACGTTGCGCCAAGCCTCTACCGACGTCATCACAGCTTAAAATCGGCTTTTCCGGAAAATCTGGGCATTTTTGACAAAAATAAAACATGTTACATCATTTTCCAAGTCATTTCCCATGGAATAAAAAATAAAAAAAAATCGCTAAACTTCCCCATTATAGTTTATTAGTATTTAAGTATTTGTAAAAATAATAGCGTATAGCCGCATAACTACCATAACCAAATACTCCAATGGAACAGACTGGCAGTCACTGGTTTGATGATAGGAACGCCTACTTACAGTGTAGGCAAATAACAGAGAGCCATGTTCTGTAGCGTCATCAATCCCGGAAAAATCCGCCCGTTTTAAAGTGTGTAATACATTTTAGCATTTACAAAAAAAGTGATAAAACATATAGGAAAGAAATTTGCGTCGATAACACTTATATGAGAAGAAATAATTATGTATATAATTTATTTAAAAAAAAGGCCAGCAATATATATTTCTGAAAAAAATCTTTCTTCTCATAGGTCGCTACCAGGCGGGCGTAACTTCCTACAACAACTACGTCTACGCCATTGGAGGTTGCGACAGCTGGAACTGTCTAACATCCGTAGAAATGTACGACCCCCGTAAAAATATTTGGAATTTCACAAAATCCATCATCACGGCACGACGTGGTTGTGGTGTAGCAGTTTTCCAAGGCAAACTATATGCCATCGGTGGCTCTGATGGCTCGCATTCATTGAGTTCAACGGAAGTGTACGATTCGGAAACTCAGTGCTGGGTTGTGGGGCCCAGTTTGACCACGCCTAGAGCCAATGTCAGCGTGGCAGTGGTTGGGGATCGATTATATGCAGTTGGAGGATTCTCAGGTAGGTTGATATTTACAAATAAACATTCATTTTTTATCCTACGGCCGTATTAAATCTGTAAATTAACAAAATCACAACGAAAGCTGTTATCCTCTTGTATAATTTTGTATTAATCAACCAGATTGGATGTGTTTTCGTCATTTTTTACATATTTACTGATCTGTAGGACACAGTTTAGAATAGAGTACGGTCATTTATTATTCAAATCGCGTTTACTAATACTTTTATTAGCGCTAATTTTGAGAACAACTGGACGGATTTTGATGCGGTTTACACTGCACACTTATTTTACAGAGCAGGACGTGCAACCTTTTAAGCAAAAAGATCAATTGCAATTTTTGTGAAATTTTAGCGGGCTTTACTAATTTATTTGAAAGTCAGGGGATATAAGATGTAATGTTCTCTAGTTGTCATTGATGAGATTTGTAATTTTATTAAAGGAAAATTAACAAAAGCACTTCATTATAAAACACTCCGTTGTTGAAAGAAATAACATTTTTTTCAAATAAACAAATTTATATTACGGGCAGTAATAAAGAAGTGTTTTATTAGACTCCGCGCGTTAAAAAAACACATCAGTACAGTATCACTCGCAATAATAAACAACAAAAATCGAAATCAATAAAACTAAAAGCATTTATTGCACAAAACAAAATTACAATTACAAAAATTACATTTTAAAAATACCTGTACGTTATACAGCTCCTATTTGTTCAATTAAAACATCGTAATATCCCTACTTTTACAAGTTGGATTCGCCCAGACGAATTTTGATCTCTGCGCATGTTTTTTCTCTGAGCGAGTGGACTCAATTTTCAATTCCGGCGTATGTGGCATCAAACTTAGCAATGGAACACTATATTTTTTTTATTTTTTTGAAAACTTGTATTAGGAAATAATAAAATAAAATGGAGGACAATAGTTTTGTAAAAAACAAAAAAAAAATAACGATATAGTTAAGTTAAATAAACGGTAGATACCAAATTTTCACCGTAAATTTTCAAACATTTTCAAATACGAGTATTTAATATTTATTTGGTGCGCTTGAATATTTTTTCGAAAATACATACACGATTTTGCATTCGATGCGGAATTAGTTACGAGAACAAAGTAATCACGTAACTCAGAATCGTCAAAAATTGGCATACGAGGTTTTGATTTTACAACAATTTTTGTTCGTGGTTGATAGTTTGTCTATTATCGACTGGCGTGTTTCACAAAACTTTTGTTTCGTCATTCGTCTACTGTCTACTGGCCGAGATCGGGGTTCACAAAACTTTCGTATTTATTGGAGACTGCTGAGTTTCGAAAAACTTTAATTCCGTCTACTGCTGATAGTCGTGTTTGAGGTCGTGTTTCACAAAACTTTCTTTTTGTCTCTTGACGATTCCGTGTTTTTAGTTATTTTGTTCTTTTGGCCAAACTTGCGTTTCGTCTATTGACGATTTCCGTAATTAACTAAATTTTCATTTAACTGTCTTTTGACGATAGTCGTGTTCGAGGTCGTGTTTCACAAAACCTTCGTTACGTCTGCTGACGACTGCCGTGTTTCACAAAATTTTCCCTGCGTCATCTATTGATGACATCCATAGATAAAGGGTAAAATTTAAATGATTCTTTCTAGGAAAAGCTTTCTTAAACACAATAGAGTACCTAGACGCAAATTCTAAAGAATGGACAACATTCATTCCTAAACTTCATTCAGTTGGTATTGTTGACAAAAACCGCCTAGGCAGCGAAGGTTCAGGCAATACGAGTGAAGACAATCAGAGCGACTGCGACGACATCAAGGATGAAGACAAGAAAATCGTTGGGTATAACTACGAATCGAATGACATCAAGATCATAGATTACAACAACATGACGAGAGGGACCACAGAGGAAGCACTGAATCGAGCGTAAAAAATACACAGTTCCATTAAATGATAATTTTAAAGACTTTTGTGTATATTTACTTCCTGCATTTCATTGGCTAACTTTAAAATTATCATTTACCCGAGATCCGTGAGTTATACAAACATACAGTAAGGGAATATTTTGAGCATTTTATTTAAATTTTGTGCCACACATAAATAACAAATATATTTTCCATACTCTTTACACTCTTGCAATAACGGAAGTAATATAATCATAAAATAAATAAATAAATAAATGTATTAGAAATAATGTCCATAAAAGTATTAATAATTGTTAGAGATAAATTTAAAGTAGTGTTGTGAAATTACCGGTGAATTAATTTTAATTATCAAGTTATCAACTAATGATCAAATATATTTATTTATTTTAAAGTAAAGTATATTTTTAAATAGTAAATTAGTAATGATGCAATTTTAATTATTTTGCGATTATTATTTTAATTGTTTATAAGGAATAATTTGCCGGTAAAATTTCCAAACTCACATCACTAATTAAAAGAGATTGGACTTTGGCAAGTGCAAATTTGAATCTAAAAATAGGAATCAAATATCTCATTTTAATTTGTACCTACCAGCCCAAACTCATAATAATTCGGCGGTTTACATTTTCAACATATAAAAACTACACAAATAATTAAAATTTCTACAAATTTCTTTCGGCCACATTAAATATAGACTTCCTTACAAAACTGTGGGCCAAATGACTGGTTATAATAGTTCGACCGACATTTTAAGGGTCATCTTCTAGTCCCAATTTAGCTTCTACCAAAATCTTTTATTTTTGTCACAATGAAAAGCAACTTCGTAAAAATCCAGTGCTTACAGTAAAATTTACCTTGCAAGACATATGGGACAAAATACGCAAAATTTGCAGAGCTTATGGATATAATGCCTAATAGAATTAAAACTGGTCTTACTAATAAAAGCTATGTAACCCAATATTAAATGGCGAAATACTTCAATAACATATTTAGTTCTTGTAAGTTTACAAACTATGTTTTAAACTAGTTGAAAGAAACTTGGAGAAATTTCTCACCATTGAAAATATTATGTGTTTGGGCTTGTATTTATAGTTTTATATTCTGCGTTTATTTGAGATTTGCTGAATCTTCTCTTAAAGACTATAAATCATTGCATTTAACTGCATATTATGTTCTCATTTCATTTATTGCAAGTAATAAATACTTGTTTTTTAAATATTTTTAAATTTTAAGTGTCTTCTGTTAAAAAATACTTATGTTTAAATGATAAAGTATTTATGCAGTTGACAAGTTGAAAATGGAGTATCTGTTTCGCCAAGTGTTGGCCTACTGATTACGTCTGTTTAATTGTTAAGCATCACCTGTGAGTTGCCTCGTAGGAGGGATTCAATTTGTGAAATGTTTTGAGAGGTCTTTATAAATATATGTTTAATATATGGAAATTATTGTCCTTTCCTATCGTCTTCCAGCCAGTCTACAGAAAATATTTTTTTATCACCTTTTGTATAATACGTTTTAGAAGCGAAAACTATTACTTTATTTCTCATTTTCTTTTATTTCAACAAATTTAGAATTGAGCGCTAATTAAATAAAATTTACTGAGTAGCGATGCGGGTCTCGTGTTGCAGAAAATGGTACCTTCTCTGCATAATTTTTTATCCAATGTGTTTTCGAAATATCAAATTAAAGCTATTTCAAATATATTTGAAATCATTTAAAAAACATTGGAAAAGATATCTCATGTATGCATTTTTATACAAACCAGTCTTGTGTAATGAATGCCTACACGTTTGCCATACGACATTCTGTCCAACTGTTTTTTAAATAGTTTAAAGAGTACCACATTTATTATTTAATAGGAGGACCTTTGATTGGTCTTATGCGTCAAGAGATCCGGTGAATTTGGATGCAGCTTTCGAGCCTTGGATTTCGACACTGCAGATCTTCTAAAAGTGTTTTAGTTGGCATTTTCTACGACCACTACAGAAAATTGTACTTTTCCTGCTTTACAAAGCCTGAAAGTCATTCATATCCCACAGTCGTAAGTTAAAGTGCGAGACATTATTTCTCAGATTCCCAAGCTTTACAAAGCTCAAAAGTTATTCATTTCCCACAGTCGTGGGTTAGAGTGTGAGAAATTATTTCTCACAAGTTGCCAACTGTAATATAATGGTAATATTTAAATATGCATTTTTTGATTTATGAATATAATAAGTAACTATTGTAATTATTTTAAAGTTCAATTAATTATCGAAAACATATTGTTCTTTATTAAAAATGAATTAGCAAAGAATGTGGTCGTAGAAAAAGTATAGTGTGCCATTCGTACAGAAACACCTATTGCCCACTTGTGTGATTCCGGCCCTCGACTTCGTCTCTTGCTGTAAATCACACTTCGTGGACAATAGGTGCTTTTCCGCACAATATACTGTTATAAAATATCTTGTTCTCATACTCAAGCATGAGAATTTATAGTCAAAGGTATATGACTAATAATGTCTAAATATTATTCTTGTACTCAAATTCGTTTCTGAGTACAACAAAGAATGACATCGATTATTTATCAATAAAATGAATTGATTGGAAAGTTTATTTTTCCCATATTTGTAAGGTTTATAAAATTTAATTATTATCTTGTTTTCATACTCAGCAGTGGAGAACTTATAGTTAAAGGAATAGGTATCTGGGAACATATGATTCACAATCATCTTTCAGGAATGGGGTATTCAATAAAATGAATTGATTGGAAAGTTTATTTTTCCCATATTTGTAAGGTTTATAAAATTTAATTATTATCTTGTTTTCATACTCAGCAGTGGAGAACTTATAGTTAAAGGAATAGGTATCTGGGAACATATGATTCACAATCATCTTTCAGGAGTGGGGTATTCGACCATAACAAATTTTTTTTTAAAATTTAATTTAACAAATTATGGCTCAATAAACAATAGTTAAAACAATGAAAACATCTTTTAAATAATTACTTTACGAGATATTTCACATTTGCTAAAAGGGAAAATTGACGTCATACAATTGTTATCTTTCTCTCGCAGCGTACTCAGAGCAATGTGTGTGAGAAAGACAAGTATAAGGGAAATGTGACGTTACACTGATTTCTCGAAAATAAAATACTGTTAAACTAGGAACAATTAAGATCTTTTAATACTATGAATTGCTTCAAAACTGAATGAAGTTTTATTTAAAATAATAAAAAAAATTGAGTGGAATACCCCATTATACGGTAAGATCGCTCACGTTGTGAAATAAAACTACAATTATTATTCAATAGATTTATTGAAAAAATTATAAATATATTCATGTAGTATTGAGAACTGGCACGACTGTTGGTGGCAGGAATTACTCGTGCGCTGTCAAATTAGTATGGACTGATGCTCAACTTTTTCCTTTCTCCGCACCCTGACCCTGCGGTGTTACCTCTTCTTCATAACTCAGCATTTTCAACATTGCCCATAAATTGGTAACAGTGTAGAAAAATCTCCAGTCCATACGTATTTGACAGCAAGTATACATTATATATACTTCATTTCACGTAAGAAAATATTGACAAGTTAATCTTTTATTGAAGGTGTTTTAATTAAGTCAGCATTAACAAAAAAAAAAAAAATTGTTATATTCAAGAAAATATGAGAATATAACTACTGCCACATTTAGATTTCTACATGCAAATACTACCTCAGGAACATTACTAAATATGTGCCTATGTATATTTTTTAATTAGGCGAGAACGTAATAAACGCACAACACATGACTGTGTGATTTGTGGAAGAAGTAAGACCTTTTCTTTCATACATTTGTACTGTATACAAACTAATGCACTAAGATCGGCTTCTGATTAAATTGAGATTGTCGACGAAGATATTTATTTTATTGATATTGTAATTCGAAATACATACCCGTTATTGCTCCCTTCACGATTTATTTATAATAAATTGAAATTATATTATTTTTGGGGATACAGCTGTTCGCGCCCGTGGTAAAAATAAATAATAAAAGAATAAAACAAATAGGGGGTAAAGCTGTTCGCGTCCGTGGTAGAATTCCACACGTGCTCCCTGGTTAACGCTAAATGAACACCAAATAATATTCAATAATCTCGACAAATAAGTTCATTCCATCATTAAACTATTCCACGATCTATTTTGTATTTTACAACAACTATTATTAAGTTGTAAACAAATTTAAAAGCGTTTTCAACTCGAACAAATTTACTTGAACGAATAGTTCAACATTTTTGAAAGCGCTGTGTAGATTCATGTGCGCGCGCATACCCACGCTTCCACGTTGCATTGCGAGCACACGCCATACGCAGTGTTGCCAACCGGAGGGATTTTTCCCTTTTTTATGTATTTTTAGTTATGCTGAGGGAAAAAGGGATTTTTTGATACTTTGAGGGAATTTTAGGAAATACTTAACAAATTTACTTAATTCTTATTTTTATCCGTTTTACCATGTAGGAGCATACACAATTAAAGAAATTTAACAATTTTATTATACGAAATTTTAGCTTGCCCTTGCCATCTAGTTATATATTTAGGAACTAACTTTCAGTTACTATGGTTTTTTAAAGTGTTTTATTATAAAATAAGTAAGGGAGGGAATTTTTATTCAAAAAGGGAATTTTAGACATAATTTGAGGGAATTTAACTTCTTTTGGGTTGGCAACACTGGCCATACGCCACATGGCAAGCAAAAAGTTCAATTATCGTTGTAAAATATTAATTTCTTTGGGAAAATTTATGAAGAAAAACGAAATAAAGTGATAATTCAATGATTGAGATAATAATTTTTGTGGGAATTGAGATTTTAGTACAAAAAAATTGATGAGGCGTATTGCAAACAAGTCCAAACCATGTTACGTAAACTTGAATTGAAACGTTTGGTGTAAAAATTCATTTTTTGAACATGTATTGAGAAAAGTTATGGAGAAAAACGAAATATATTGATGAATTAGGAATTGGGATAATGATTTTTACGGAATAGAAGAAAATTCGTGAGGCGAACAAATTTGTAAGTGACTTCTTTATATTTGTGTATGTAAAACATTCCAAATCTGCTTCAAAATAGTTCAATCAATTATTAAACCATTTCACGATCTATTTTGTATTTTAAATACAATCACTATTATTAAGTTGTAAACCTGAACGATTTTCAAGCGCTGCATAGATTCATGTGCGCGCGCATACCCACGCTTTCACGTTGCATGTTGCATTGCGAGCACACGCCATGCGCCACATGGCAAGCAAAAAGTTCAATAATCGTTGTAAAATATTAATTTCTTTGGGAAAATTTATGAAGAAAAGCGAAATAAAGTGATAATTTAACGATTGAGATAATAATTTTTGTGGAAATCTAGATTTTAGTACAAGAAAATTAATAGAATCTTATTGTGAATAGGTCCAAGCACTTGTTACGTAAACTTGAATCGATGTTTGGTGTGAAAAATTCATTTTTTGAGCAAATATTGGGAAAAGTTATGGAGAAAAACGAAACTTGGTGATGAATTAAGAATTGGGATGATGATTTTTTACGGAATCGAAGAAAATTCGTGAGGCGAACAAATTTGTAAGTGAATTTTTTTATATTTCTCATTCTAAAACATTCCAAATCTGCTTCAAAGTTATGGAAACATAGTTTCCAGATATTTTTTCTTTATTTTAGTTTGCATTTTGTATGATTTTATGTATTTTGAGGGGTTTTCAACCATATAAATTTTTCATTTTAAACGTGGATTGATTTATAAAAGAGAGGATAATGTGCATGAATCATAGAAAAATATCTATTCTGTTTATGTTAAAATGCACATATTTGCTGTTTAATATTTAATTGTCCGTATGAAATCGGAATTATAAAAAATAGTCCAAATTTTTATTTAATATTTTATTATCGCATTTAATAGCCATTTAATTAAGCAGGTTTATTATTGAATAAATTAACAAGTACCTAACAGGAAAGTGTTACCTAATCTTTTTATCGTGTGAATATTTTATTGTTTTAGTAGTGATTAATTGTAAACTCGACTTGCAACCGTTGTACAGTACAGAAGTGTTCTGTGTGAACCCAGTTGTGAGTGATATTTACTTAAAAACTAAATACCTACTGTGTATTGTGTGATAGTGTATTAAAACTAATCATCTACTAAATATAAACTGATACATTTACATCTTTCAGTCACTCATCCATTAAATCACTTATTAAACCTACAAGTGCATGTGAAATTTTGTCGAACTCTCCAGTGGCGTAGAGAAGTCAACAAGCCCGCGCCATGGCGCGGGGCCCGATAAAAAGGCCATACATAGACCATGAAGAATTTCCGAACCTACCCAACAACGAATCATTTTTCAACAAAAAGGATAATAATACTGCAGGGAAGTATATAATTGCTATATGTGAGAATGAAAATGCAAACTTCAACAAAACAAACCCCATTAAAATACATTATTTTATTAAAGATAAAATTGGAGAAGTGCTTCACCTAAAAAAAATTAAAAACGGATTATTAATTAAAACCAGTAACGAAAAACAGACCGAAAAATTACTGAATCTTAAAAATATATTAGATATAAACATAAATTCTTCAATACACCCAACTCTTAATAACACTAAAGGTATAGCTTTCTGCTATGATTTACTAAATTCTACTGACGAGGAAATATTAAGTGAAACAAAATCACAAGGTGTTATTCATATACGCCGATTAAAATCAATTAAAAACGGTGAAATAATAGAAAACGGATTATTCGTATTTACTATAAACAAACAATACCTACCCCGTGACCTGAAAATCGCTATGTATTCAGTCCCTTTAAAACTATATATACCTAATCCAGTTAGATGCACAAATTGTCAACGTTTCGGGCATATATCAAATGTTTGTAAATCTAATCAAATATGTATATGTGGTAATGAACCACATAATGGCCAATCATGTAATAAGGATGAATTAAAGTGCCCAAACTGTAAAGAAAAACACCCCGCTACAGATAAAGATTGTATTTTTTTCAAATTTGAGAAAACTATAAATGAATTCAAAATAAATAACCGATGCTCTTATTGGCAAGCACGCCAACATATTGAAAAAACAATGCCAAACCCATACAAACGAGAACACACAAAAGTCACTACTGAACCAACTATAGCTTTAAAAATTCAAAATAATTCTGGCAATGTAAATATTGCAAATGATGTTATTAAGCACATTATACCATTAATGGAGAAAATGTTCGAGAACTTTGCTAAAAAGCAACTAGAATTTATACACTCAAATAAGGTAGAAAGTGCACTCCAAACTATATATTCAGATAAAACACAGAAACCAAAAAGGGTTTCGCAAATAGCAACCCCTAATAAACAAACAGTAAATAATTCACAAAAAGCAACAACTAGTAAAACAATTTTAAATAATAAAGAAACCCAAATTATATCTCCAAATGTACAAATCGAACAAATAGCCATGGATTGTGAGATTACGCCAGAAAATGATGAAAGCGATGAAAGTTTAACTCCAATTAATGATGATGAAGATTTTCAATCTCAGCCAATGCAAAAAGAATATGATACAAAAAAACCATTAAAACTAAAAATTAATTTAAAAGATTCTAAACTACAAAAAGGTATATATCAAAAACAAAATAAAACTAAAATATAACAATTAAAATCCAACACATATCATAATAGAGTAATAATAAACTGTTAAAGAATACTTACTACTTAATAACAAAAATCAAACAAAACTAAAATCACATTAGTAATTAAAAAATAAAGTAATAAACATAAATATACTAAAATAAATTAAAACAATTAATACACATTATTATGACTATAATACAGTGGAATATAAATGGTATCCTATATCATCTAAATGAACTAAAATTACTAATGTGTGAGAAAAACCCAAATATATTATGCATTCAAGAAACACATCTTACAAATGAAAAAAAGTTCAACTTACGCGGCTATGAAACCTATCGTTTCGATGATATTCCCAATCAACGAGCAAGAGGTGGCGTAGCAATAATTATTAAAAATGCTATACCCCACAAAGAATTAAAATTGCAAACAAACCTATGTGCTATTGCAATTAAAATATTCAAACCAATTACGTGTACAATTTGTTCCATCTACTTACCACCACATTTACATTGGTCTTTAATAGAACTAGAAAATCTAGTTAAACAATTAGGTAACAACTACATAATATGTGGCGATTTTAACGCCCACAATAGTATATGGGGTGGTCCAGATGACATAACGAACAGATCAGGAAAATATGTAGAACAGTTTCTAACAATGAACAATGACGTATTATTAAATATCCCAGGCATGCCAACGTACCATAATATCACGAGTAAATCATTTTCAACAATTGACCTAACAATAGCATCCGCAACAGTTGCACCTAACTTCTTGTGGTCAACAAATGACGTCGACCTTTACCATAGTGCACATATCCCTATTATTATCGATGGACTAGTAGCATCTAATTCAGAGTCTCCACCTAAATGGTACTTTGAAAAAGCAGAATGGAATATTTTCCAGGGAAACCTATCACCTGTAAAAGAAATAGAAAAATTAGAAATCGATGCATACAATTATGAGGAAATATTGAATAAAATTAATAATAATATATTTTATTCAGCAATAACAAGCATACCGCATACATCTTCCGTTCATAAATTTTATGATAACCAAAACTGTACTAATTGCAAAACTCCTAATTTTAATACAAAACAAGTTCCTTGGTTTACGGATGAAGTAAAAACTGCTATAAAAAATAAACGCGAGGCATGGAAAACATACATAAGAAACCGAACTGACCAAAATTTAATTGACTACAAAAGAACACGTGCTTTTACACGCCTTACCATTAATAACGCTAAACGAAATAGCTGGAGAAATTTCATCGAAAAGTTGGGAACAACTACCGATACTTCATCTGTCTGGAAAAAAATCAATACTATCAGAGGAAACAAAGTATACAAACCTATAAATAAATTAAAAATAAGAAATAATATTGAAACAAAGATGGACAAAATAACCAATGAATTAGCACAACACTTTAGTGACGTGAGCAGTGATAATTACTACAGCGACAATTTTAAAGAAATAAAAAACAGAATAGAAAATGAAAAAATTAATTATGAATGTAATACAAATGAACTATATAATGAAAACTTTACAATTAGTGAATTATCAAACATTCTACAAAAACAATGTAAACAAGGTGCAGCAACAGGACCCGATCTTCTATCTTACTCAATGTATAAAAACCTACCAAATAGCTACATTCAGATCATATTGAAATATTTCAACGCAATATGGAATATGGGTCTATACCCAACTTTATGGCGAAATGGAATAGTTACTCCGATATTAAAACCAGGTAAAGACCCTGAAAATACCGATAGCTACCGCCCCATTTCTCTCACATGTCACATTGCAAAAATTTATGAAAAATTAATCAATAAAAGACTAATCTGGTATTTAAATACAAATAAATTAATTAATGCATATCAATTTGGCTCGAGAAAGAACCATTCCACACAAGATATAATAAATAATTTTACTAACCAAATACAGAATTCTATAATGCACCAAAAACACCTAGTGGCTGTATCGTTTGACCTAAAGAAAGCCTTTGATACTACATGGAGATTTGGAATAATTAAACAACTGCATCAATGGGGAATCCGTGGAAATCTTTTAAAATTTGTTACCAATTTCCTAAAAGATCGTACACTACAAGTACGTATTGCGTCAAATTATTCTGACAAGATTTCATTTTCAAATGGTATCCCACAAGGATCGACAGTGTCAGTCATTCTATTTCTAGTCGCAGTGAACGGCCTAGTTAAAAACCTACCACAGAAACTGCAACATTACTTATACGTGGACGATTTACTAATATTCACAAGTGGGACTAACCTAGACGAAATAAAAAATGAACTACAAAACGGGATTAATATAATTGCCAATAACGCGGAATCACACGGATTCACCTTTTCCATAGAAAAATGTAAGTCCATAGAATTCTGTAGACTACGCAAACCTCACTGCTGCCCAGATTTACATATAAATAATACCCCAATAATCCCATCAGATTATATAACATTCCTGGGAATAATATTTGACAATAAGTTAACGTGGAAAAAACACATAGAAAATATCAAAAGTAAATGCTTTATAGCCTTGAACATATTAAAAATATTATCCCACACTACCTGGGGAGCCAATGTAAATACCCTTAGATGTTTATACAAATCCTTAATATTATCACGAATAGACTACGGAATCATCGCATATGGTTCTACTAGGAAAAGCATACTAAATAAACTAAATTCTGTACACCATCTAGGCTTACGACTAATAACTGGTGCGTTTCGTACTAGTCCGACATATTCACTCTACATCGAATCTGGAATACCCTCAATCAGGATACGTAGAAACAAATATATATTGAAATATATAGTAAAAATCAAATCTAACCCGTTACATCCTAATTATAAAGAAATATTTCATAATATGAGAAATGAAGCCATTTACGCCAGAAAACCTGCTTCCTGCATATGCCCAATATTTATCGAAAGCATTAAAATGTATTATAAAATGACTGAAAATAAATATAAACAAATTCTTACAAACAAAAGTGAAATTATAAATCCACCAGTATGGAAATGTAAAAATTTATTATATTGTAATACAAAATTAAAACAAAAAATTGATAATAAATTAAATTTCCCGGTTGCCATTATTCAAAATGAGTTTAAAATATTAACTGAAAAATACAATACAAATAAAAAATATCTCAGTGTTTACACCGATGGATCCAAGAAACTTAATAAAGGTACAAGCTCTGCATTTTACATCCCTCAGTGGAATATAACAAGAGGATATACTCTTCCAAAAATAGCAAGCATTTTCACCGGCGAAGCAGTTGCAATTATCAGTGCACTGAAATTTATCAAAAATGAAATAACAAATAATATTAAACATAAAAATATTCAACACATCATTATATACACAGACTCGCTTAGTGTAATTGAATTTATTCGTAACACATATGGCAACTATGATACGAACCTATACCAGTACATATTGAACATTGTAAATGAATTAAAAAGTAAAAACAAAATTGAACTTACCTTATGTTGGATCCCAAGCCACACTGGTATAAAAGGTAATGAAATAGTTGACCGTCACGCAAACGAACTCCTCGATAGTACATATAAAGAAACTTTTCCCTATGTTACAACAGAAGACCTATATCGCCATATAAATGAATTTGTTATGGAATCTTATCAGAAAGAATGGGACGAAATATGTAATAACCACTTAAAAAATATTAAAAAAACAGTTAAGCCATGGGAAATGGACAGATATGCATCACTAACAAGAAAAGAACAAGTTGTTATATCAAGAATATCTATTGGCCATACCAAATTTACACATTCACATCATTTAATAAATACAGAAAAACCTAAATGCCACACTTGCAACATAAATAAAACAATTGACCATATATTATATGATTGCCCAAACTTTAACAATGATCGAATTGAGTTGAAAATAAACAGAGAATGTCTAAAAGAAAATGACTCAACTGCACAAGGAATAAAAAATGTGCTGGAATTCACAAAAAAAATAAACATATACAAATACATCTAAATTAAATAAAACTACCATATAATAATTAATGGCGACTATGTTCGCTGGCACAATAGCCATAGATGCTCCGTGCCAAAAAAAAAGGGAAAAAAAAAAAAAAAAAAAAAAATTGTAAACTATTGTTGCAAATTAATAACAATCGTAAGTTTAAACAATGTCTCCACTATATAGTAATTTACATTGATAATGTATTTCTTCCTATTAAAATCATAGGGAAAAATATTTTCGAAGGTCAAGTTTTGAGTACAATTTTTTTGACCGGTAGTATTTACTCTTAAACAGGGGTTATTAAACGTTGACTGAAGTAACAAATTAAATTGTTTTTTAATCACCTCAATGTATTTCTAAATAGTAGTCAACATTCCTGTCTAAACATACTTCTTTCACCTCGTTCATATAACAGTTCAGCTGAATCACTCCGTTCTCTTAAGAATATTTTTACTAACTATACATTTTCACACCATAATAGTTACGAAATAGTCATCCTTCGCCACATTCTTATCCAGGCACACTTCTTTCGCCTCAGCCACATTCATAATCATATTCATACATGCTCTTCTCTTTCCACTCGGAAACTTACGCTCCTTTAGAACACTACCAATCACCATCCAGTTACACATTGGACGGCCACGCAATCGAACACCCTCAACTTTGCCAACATATATGTGTTTTACAAGCCGTTTACTCGTCATTCTCTCTACATGACCATACATCTCAACTCACTCCAACTCTTAACAACATTTTTCCTAACCATACATTCTTCATATATCAAATTATTCCTCACGCGATCCCGTCTTGTATACCCACAAACACCACGTAAATACCTCATTTCCACGGCAGTCACTCTCCTTTTATGCTTTCTGGTCCATGCCCAACATTCACTTCCACACATCAAAGCAGGCACTAGCACTCCATTATATACGTACACTTGACCTAGCCTCTGTAGATACGTTTACGTTACGAGAAAACGTACCCAGAGCACCCATTACCTTACATCCCGCACTCACCCTCCTATCAATTTCTCGGTCAATTCGTCCATCCTCGACATCAAGCTACCCAAATATACAAACTCATTCACCTGCTCCAATTTCACTCCATCCACCAACACATTGCACTCAGTCACCAATTCACTCCTTTCAAATATTAACACCTTAGATTTATCAACATTCAACATTAAATTCATACTTCTTCCAACTTCGTTTATTCTCTATCATTCTTCTCAGTTGCTCTTCATGTTCACTTAAAACAACGTCATCCGCATACGCCAACGCAGGCACAATACTTTCATCACTATGTACACCATCCAATCCACTCAACGCCTTCCGCAACAACACATCCATATACAAATTAAACAACCACGGAGGCATACCACAACCATGTTTAACACCAACATTTATACGAAACCATCCATCTATTCTCACAGCAGCTTCACTACCCTCATACAACGCTCGAATCGCTCCCAACCAGTTTCCATTCAATTGACCGGTATTAAAATAAATTATTTTCGTTTCAGTGTTGAAACAAAAGTGTCCAGACATGTTAAAATGATATTTAGAATTGAGCTAGAAATGTAAAAGAGCGGACAACAGAAATTCAGCGGTTCGGCAAGAAATTATCAAAAGTAAGTTTTGATTTTTATCTTTATCTATTTTTTCATATTTTTGTGACATATTGGTGTACCACGTAGTATTAACTGGTCCCACTATATAATTGAAGAGCTTTTAGCAAAAATAATCTTTGTCCATTTTTTTTAATTTGAGGTAATCACAGAATAAACTTTCTAGTTTCTTTACTATTAAAAATTTCAGTAAGTTAATTTCATATAGGATCATGTTTAACAGAAAAATATTTACTGGCCATTAGAAGAGCAAGTACATAATAATTTTATATTTTATTCATAGCTTCAATAGTCATTTAATTGAGCTGATTTATTATTGAGCAAATCAACAAGTAATAGGAAAGTGTTACCTAATCATTTATAGTGGAATATTTTATTGTTTGTAAACTATTGTTGCAAATTAATAACAATTGTAAGTTTAAACATTGCCTCAACTAAATAGTGATTTACATTGATAATGTATTTTTCCGTATTAAAATCATACGGCAAAATATTTTTGAATGTTAAGTTTTCAGTACAATTTTATTATTTTTATCTATCAATATTCTGTTTCATATAGACAAATATCATTCAGAATAATAATTTTGTTGTTTATTACAATAAATTATTTTCTTTTCAGTGTTGAAACAAAAGTGCCCAGACATGTTAAAATGATATTTAGAATGGGCCCATAAACCATTTTTTAAAAAAATTTTAAATAAAAGTTCGTTTAATTTTAAAGCAAATCGTAGTATCAAAAAGTCATAATTGTTTTTTGTATAATTGCATTTAATTTTTAAAGAAACCTATAGCTACCTTTCTCACACCAGTTTCTGTAGTAGGCTGCGCGATAAAGATACTAATAGTGTGACGTCATCTGTGGCCCTGGGAATACATTTAAATATCTCGCAAAATAATTATTAAAAAAATGTTTTTTATCTTAATCGTTATTTATTGAGTAGTAGTATAAAGTGTACATTTTATTATTTTTTGTTATGGTTTATGGGCCCATTGAGCTAGAAATGTAAAAGAGCGGACAATAGAAATTCAGCGGTTCGTTAATAAACTATCAAAAGTAAGTTTTGATTTTTATCTTTATCTATTATTTCATATTTTTGTGACATATTGGTATAGCACGTAGTATTAACTGGTCCCACTAAATAATTGAAGAGCTTTTAGCAAAAATAGTCTTTGTCCATTTTTTTAATTTGAGGTTTATTGTTAAGTGTTCCTTGTTCTTATTTTCTGTATTATGACAAAAAAAAAAACTACTTCGTTTAATAATAATAGTTACAATTGTTTTAGTTAATTGTTTTATTTCAAGCCACAGTCATGGCTCACTATTCTCTTTCCAATTAGGTGTATAAAAAAGTGCCCGCCATTTTACTTTTTAATAATGTAACGTATGAATTATTTTACATGATGGTAAAGCAAATTTGATGTACTTTTCAAATTTGTAAAAAAATATAGTATGTCCCATTTGAAATTTCAAAGTTGATATTAATTACTAATAAACCGGAAATGGTATCATGAATGTACATCCCTCATCAAGTAGCTTACATGTTGCTGTATAAATCATGTTATATGAAAGAAATTACTAACTTAATAAATAAGCGCGCTATTTGCTGGGTCCATTAAAATATAACAGCCTGTAGACAAATATAAATAATCATCACGGTATATTACCCATTTCTGGGTGTGCCAGTATTTACAATACATGTTGACGTCGGTAATGATGACGATATATTTTACCGTGTGGGCGCTTACCAGGCGTCACCTCACGGTCAATCATAGCTGGTGTGGAGAGTGCACCACAGGGGTAACTTTTTGTGCCATTTAAAATTGGAAATATTTGGCGTCTACCGGAATCGAACCCGGTTCCCCCAGGTTCGCGAACAGACACTCAGGCACGCGGCCACGGGACCCCAAATATCATTCAGAATAATAATTTTGTTGTGTATTACAATAAATTATTTTCTTTTTAGTGTTGAATCAAAAGTGCCCGGACATGTTAGAATTGAGCTAGAAATGTAAAAGAGCGGACAACAGAAATTCGGCGGTTCGGCAAGAAATTATCGAAAGTAAGTTTTAATATTTATCTTTATCTATTATTTCATATTTTTGTGATATATTGGTGTAGCACGTAGTATTAACTGGTCTCACTATATAATTGCAGAGCATTTAGCAAAAATAATCTTTGTCCATTATTTTTTTTTTTTTTTTAATTTGAAGTAATCACAGAATAAACTTTCTAGCTTCCTTTTAAAAATTTCTGTAACTTAATTTCATATAGGATCATGTTTAATAGAAAAATATTTACTGGTCATTAAGTAATATAAACATAGAAGAGCAAGTACATAATAATTAAGATATTTTTGTAGAACGTTTTTGTAGAAAAACTCAAAGTTTTTACCAAACTGTTTGGTACCCTTGAACGTACATGCTGCTTATGTAACTCATTTTCAATATTTGGACTGCGGTTGTTTTTGCCAAGAGCTCCTCAATTGACAATTGAATTCAAAAGAGTACACTAGAGGTGGGCGCGTTAGTAACTTTTTGTTCACAATCACGCACGTTCACGAAACTAAAAATCTGATGTGGCCAACACATGACCTCCCGCCAATTCCATGTTTAAAATAGCAGTGAGCTTTAAGTAAAGTATCATTTCCGGTTAATCGTTTGTAAATAAAATCTAATTTGTTGTCCAATAAATAGAAAAGTCTGTAATACGAAATTTTGGATTGTTTTATTGTTTTTCCTCAAAAATTTGTTAGAGCTCCAAATTAAGTACTACATCCGATTTATCATATATGGTTAAAAGCTAATATGTTGTTTCAAATTATATATGAGTTTTAAATACCAAATTTCAGAAGTTTTAGATCATATTTTAATAGGCTTTAAGGAAAAATCGTCACACACGTATATTCTTATAAAAATCAGCATCATCTTCTAGGTGCTCTAAAACGCAATCTTTGTAAATTCTTCGCCGTACATAATCCATTTCGTAAATGTGTAGTTGTAAATTTATTTTATTTTATAATGCTGCAAAAATACCAATTAGCAAATTTAAATCAGATCATCCCGTACATCTAACATTTATGTATGATGGAAATTATATTATTTTTACAAACCTTAATAAAATATTTCACTATTATATTCTCATTAACACGGTTCCATTATTAATATTAATATAATTGCTGCATGTGAGTGACATTTGTTTAAATATGTCAAACCTGTCATTAAAATTTTGATTTTGTTTGACGCAAAGGCTAGGTGATACATGGAAATAAATTATATTATATATTCATATTTAAAGTTATTTAGAGTTATTTACTACATGTTATTATCGTAGAATTGAAGATTAAACCATTATATTCCATTTTAATTAGTAAAAGTTGCTAAAAAATTATATTCAATGAATTTTTTACAAGAAAAACTGTTTAAAGCTTGTATAAATGATACTTCCGGTTATCCGATATACACTAAAAACTAATGAGCATATTAGTATAGAATGGGTATACAAAATTTCAAATTTTTCTGATTGATAGTATTTGAGTAATCGTGTCCACAAGATCCACACACACACACACAGATACACAGACACACACACACACAGACACACACACATACATACCTACAGACATCATTGTAAAAATGTTAAAATCGGATTCTGGGGACATCAAAACGTGCTTATTATATAAAATCCCTATACCTCCCTTACCTAGGGTAGCGGGAGGTAAAAATGTAATCGCGATCAACCACGCACGACTTTTTGGCTCGTAGTATGATCACGGTTTTAACTAAGACGCTGTTTCAAGAAGTGTCATTTTTCATTATTTAATAACAATAATAAATAATATAAAATTTATCAAAATATGATTTTAAAGCAGAACATAGTTGGTATTCAAACAAGTATATTTTTTAAAAAAATTGTTTTTTCAACATATCGGTAAAATTAAATAATTAAATTTGAATTTAACATTTCTAAAAACAGTGTTTTAGTTAAAACTGATCATCATACGAGCCAATATGTTTGAATCACGGCGGGTCACTTTCGTGTCACGTACTTTGACACATATCTATTAGAATCAGAGCCATTTGAATGTACAATTTTGGGTTCTCTACAAAATCTATTTTTAAGCAGAAGAACAAATACTATTGATTACATATTTGATATTTCGATTTACTTTTAATAAGAATATAAAGCGAAATATGGAAGTTAAAATAGTTTTACGCGGGTCACATCGTGATCCGACAAAATTCACGGCCCGCGCCCTGCTCTAATTGGGACTTAGTCCTAATAAAACTAAAACAATCTGTTGTGGCCAGCACAAGACTTTCCGTCAATTCGATGTATTTTGTATAAATCCCATACCAAATGTTCCTTGGAAAATATTTTATAAATCCAATAAAATTATAAACACTATGTAAATTGCGCTCGACACTTCTTTCATCTTCAGCTTTTCCCTATTTTATTAGGGGGTCCTTTTCACTCTTTCCTGTTCAACGCATGTTCTTCACACAGTTCTTCCTCTCTCAAGTCTTCTGCGCAACAGTCCTTCCATCTTCTCTTTGATCTTCCTCGTACTCTCGGAACTGAAAGTTCCAATCATGAGGTGAGTCTGCAACTGCATGTCACTTGCGAGGAACACTGTGACTTATCACTTTTTGATCATATACTTTCCATATTTGATTTTGCACTTGTCACTGATATCTATCAATTAGAATTTTTTGTATATATCAGCTGTTTCCATGATAAATAGCAAAGCTGACTAATATTTGAAAGTTAATCTCTTTATAATTCTTTAACTCTATATCTGTTGAATATGAAGGAAAATGTATAATTAACCCGTATAGCGAAGAGCATTTTCTTTAATATTTATAACAAAATCTCATAAATACTCACCACTGAATTTTTTGACCAAAGACAATACCTTCCTTACCTAAAGGCGAGGAATAAATTACAAGAAGAATGGCAGAATATAATGCCATCAGTGGCCTAAAATTTTGTAGATTCAATGGCTCGCCGTTTAGTTACTGGTAGAAAAATTAAAGGAAACCCGTCTTTATAAAAACATATACCGGGTGTTAATACTAAATCGTTTCACCCCCGAAAATGGCACAAACAACTTTTCTTAGTACTTTTTTTTTGTTTCCCGATTCGCAGTTCTTTTTTTTTTGAAAAATCGTCATCTCTCTTATAAGGACAAAAGAAGTCCAATAACTACGAACCGAGACACCAAATTAAAAATTGAAACTAAGAAAAGTTGTTTGTTTTAATGAGTTTTAAGGTTCTAACTACCGTTTTCGGGTGTAACAACTTAGTATTAACACCCTGTATATTTTCTATGAGTTTTCTTGTAATTTATTTAAGCGCTAAAATATCACGTGGTTTGAGATATATGATCATATATCTATAGCCGGCGCGCATTAAGTTGAGACTGTAATAAATAACGAGCCGAATATTTGTAATAATTGTTACCTATTTACTATTAAGTATTATATGCTATTATTACAACGAGAAAAACACTCCATCAACATTTAAAATTGGTATAAAGGGGAAGGAAATTTATTTACAAGCCACAGAAATTGTAGTCGATATTTTCAGATTAGCTAATATGCGCAATGTCAAAAACAAAAAATGGTAACTTCAAATAGTCAGTAGCCCAGTAAAAATCCGATCATCCTGTATTTCAATGAAAAGTATAATTTTCCCTTAATTCGAACATGCTGGTTACGGGAAAATAATCCATGAGATTTAATTTCCAAAATAGAAATTTTTATTTTGATTAGAAATTTGTCATGGTTTTTTCACTTAACCGGGCCTATAACTAATGAACGGTAAAAGATAGATTGACGGGCTTTTGCGCTATTCGATTCTATGGACTTGTACATTTTCAAAAACCACTAAATGGGAACTTCAAATAGTCAGTAGCCCAGTAAAAATCAGATCACTCTGTATTTATATAAAAAGTATCGTTTTCCCTTAAATAGAATTTATTATTAACTCGGTCGGTGATTAGTTCGAACATTTTGGCGCTGACGTCTGAGCGAATGATATGTAGGTTGGATAGTATCAGGGTTACCAGATGTACGATTATAATGTATTTCGTACGATTATTTTAAAAATTGTACGAAGTACGATTTCAGTGGCCTGAAATACGATTTTTTTTATTATTTGATTTTCTTATTTTTAAGCAAATAACTTGTGAATATTGCTAATGGCGCATGCCCAAAATCACGATTGCGCGTGCGCATGAGTTTGTGACTGTACTACTGTGAGTAGTGAAGTAAAAAAAGGCGATTTTTCGCGACAAATACCCTAGATAACCACGTTTACTATGGTTTGGGTATATGACGTCATAGTTTGAATGTAGTTAATGGTACCACGAAAATTTGTTTGGTTAACTTTGACAAGGATGAAGCTTTCAAAGAAACAGTTGATATATTATACATTATTGGACGAAATAGATAGTAGTTTTATAAATCAGAGTGTTCCGACTCCATATAAATTTTTAAATTGGTCTGATAGTATAAACCGAAACGTATTATTATTATTTAATCGGTATAAACATGTAAGAATACCAGATTTCTACAAAACTTGGATTGGAAGACACTTAAATCATGATTTCTTCCTTCACTTTAGAATGTGCAAGAACAAATTTCAAAATTTATATTTGAAATAAAAAAATATTGGATGGATTCTCCATATCGAGGGGGAAATGTACAAGTCCCTCTAGAGAAATGTGTTCTTGTTACTTTATGGTACTTAAGTAAAGGCGATTCCTTGATATCAACCAGTGATCGCTTTAATTTGTTCAATGTTTTCCTTATTGTCCATAAATTGTATGACTATTATTTATTAAAAAATAGGCTTTCATTTTCTTTGATTTCTTTGTTTACAGTACATACACAGTCACAACAGACAGCGCTTCGTGCTTTTCTTCTGACACACACAGTTATAATTGTAAGACAAGGATAGAAATAAAAACGCGTTCAAAACATCCTCTGGAGGATGTAAGATGGTTTGGCTTACTACAGCTAACGACGTTAGCATATGACGTCATCGTTTTCCTCGCGAGAATATCAAACTACAGATAACCACACATAACCACAGTTAACTACTTGTCGCGAAAAATCGCCTAAAGTGTTTATGTGGTTTGTTTTGATCTTTTGCAGCCCGATTCACAAAAAAATTAAGCTAATCCTCATTTTTGGATTAGTGAATTCTATTCTATTCCGGTATTTAAAATTTAATCTTCATAATATTATCAAAAAAGGTAGATACTATAATATATTAGACTATATTTTAAGATATAAACTGTCAAAATTAGAGTGTTGTGAATAGGCCTGTTTATGCTTATGTAACAAAATTGGAATTGGCGAAAGGTATTGTGCTGGCCACAATAGATTTTGCTGTTATGTCCTTATGTCCAGAAGTTCTAGGATTCACATTCAGAAACTTATTTAATATTTAAATTGTTTTGTATTTTTGCAGTGAAAATTATTTATAATATTATTTTTTTCATGTAAATCACGTAAAAATACCTATAAAATAATATTATTTACTAAAATAATATTTCATATTTGACGTATTTTATAACATTAATATGAGAAAATTATGAATATATTCGCTTAAACTTTTTTGAAAATCGGGCAATTGATGTATAAATTTGAAATGGCTAACAATTTTTTATTTAATTTTATGAAAATAAAATCATTTTCTTTAATAAATACATTTATAAATATTTTTTGTGTATAATTATTTTTTACGTTCAATTTCGTAAGTACTATTTTTCTTTTCCAAATTACGATTATTTTGTACGATTTTTTTAATTGAAAATACCATTATTTTGAAAAATAGTACGATTATTTAATTTTTTACATCTGGCAACCTTGGATAGTATAACAACCTTCTACAATCGCCATTTTAGACACGTTTGTTTTCGTGCCGTCTACGCACTTTGATCCATAAAAGTTGAATTACTTCAATAATTGTTCTGAAAATTTGTGAATTTGTTCACCGTTTTATGAAAAATCAATTAGTAAAATAGTCAGTGGTGTATATATTCGTATTTTTGACTAAACATAGGTAGATCAAAGTTTAAAGGTTAAAACGAGCAAAAGATATACTTGATTTGTAAGTGTGATTTTATTCGTGTAAAATACATATATTTGGGGTTTCTTATTTTTGCAAATTAATAATAATAGTTTAAACAATGTTACAGCTATATTAATAGTTTATACAAATGCCATTCGAAATGAATGATTTATTGTATATTACAATGAATTATTTTCTTTGCAGTAGAAATCATGGAATCTGCAGTGTTCCAAACCATTTGAAATATGATTTGCAGAGTCGAGATATAAATTTAAAAGAGCAGCGAACAGAATCCTAGCAGTTCAGACAGCAAAATATCACCAAAAGTAAGTGGATATTTATCTTTATCTCTTATTTGATATTTCTGTGATCATTATTAAATGTATTTATTTATTTGGTTGGAACAGCTAATTTTGTTGGTATTGCAACAATATTTTATAATCTACGAGTCGAATCGTAGAATAAAAATTAACTAGTTCAAATCTAGTTACTAGCTAATACTATTAAAGTTGAATGATTAGTTGAAACAGTTCTATCTCTTTAGTACGTGGAATTTTCATCATCCACTTGTATTGATAGTTATTTATGTTGCCAAATTGTTAATATTTGCTAATGTGAAATTTTCAATACTTTATAAATTGTTTCTATGTACGAGCCCAAACTTATAATAATTCGACCGGTTAATATTTTCAACAAATTATAAAAATTACACAAATCCAGGCCAAATGAGTGGTGATAATAGTACGAACAGTTTTCAAGGGTCATCTTCTAGTCCACATTTAGCTTCTACCGAGACCTTTTACTTTTGGCACAATGAAAAACATCTTCATAAAAACAAAGTGCATACAGTAAAATATACCTTGTAACACATATGGAATACTCATGGGAAAATGTTCGGCGTAGGGATACAATGTCTAATATAATTAAAACTGGTATATATTACTAATACAGGCAATGTAACCCAATATTAAATGGCGGAATACTTGAATAACATTCAGTTTTTATAAGTTTAAAATCTATGTTTTAAACTGGCCGAAAGAAATTTGAATAGGTTTTATAATTCGTTTGTTGAAAATGTTAACCGGCTGAACTAATTTTAAACAATTGTGAAGTATTTGAAATAGTTTCCGTCAGTTCTGATCACATTTTCGTCAGTTGAGAACAATTTGAAATAGTTTCCAGTAATTCTGAATAAATTTTAGACAGTTCAGAACAATTTAAAATAGTTTCTAACAATTCTGAATAAATTTTAGATAGTTGAAATGTATTTAAAATAGTTTCCGCAAAAGGTACGGTCAAAATTCTTTCAAATTCGAACTCCGTCATGTTTCTTTGATATATAAACCAAATTTCATTATATTCTATTGTTTGGTTTGAGTTATTGAATAAATGGTGACCACCAAGGAAAGTAGTTTTGATAACATCATAGTTATTTATGTATTAAGAGCGCAAGGAGGCTTTTATGGCTTGTGGCGGGATTTTGAGCCCCGAGCGTAATCCGAGGGATAAAAACATGTCAAAGGCCATAAAAGCAAGTTACGCTCGTTGTACATACATAACTTTATGCACGGACGAAAATTTTGAAATTATGTGTGTTACAAAAATTGTATCGAAAAGAATTTGTCCTCGTACATCCAGTATCTAGAGTTGCTATGAAAGCGGAAAACAATAGTTTATTGTTTGTTTATTAGTTCTGTCATTTGGGTTTTTATTTTGTGTATCTCCGTGCTTTCCATATAAATATCACAATTAATTTTCATTTTTCATTAAAGAATATAAATTTTTTCGATTTGTCATAAAAACGTTTCATGTTGCCTGTTTAAATTGTTTATATTGTGGGTTATATTTTGGTTTGACGTTTCATTATAACCCGGCGGGCTATAAAATGACATTTATGTCAAAGATATTCGTGTATAATTGTCAAATTATGATACGTCCGTGCATAAACTAAATTATTCAATAATTTAAAAACCGCTTTTTGTGGATATATATATATATATATATATATATATATATATATATATATATATTGTATATAAATTATTATTTAGGGAGATATAGTGCATGTATATATCAAGTTTCATTTACAACTGTTGAGTGGTTTTACGTGTTATTAACAAAAATATAAAAAAATATTTTGAATATATCTGCTGTTTCCATAATTTTAGCAAAGCTGACTGATTTTTGGAAGTTAATTGTTCTTAATCTCTCTATGTATAACTCTATATCTATTGAATATGAAGGAAAATGTACAATCAAACCGTACAGAGAATAAGATATTATTTCATATTGATAACATAAAATGTCGAAAAATGATTTTTAACTGCGTTTTTCCAAGAAAAACTGTTAAAAACTTCAAATAATGGTACTTCCGGTTGACCAATTATAACCAAAATCTAATCAGCTCTTCCTGTGGTTGTAAAGAAGAGGAATATGAAAGAATTATAATTTTTAGAATTGTACTTTTGGAGTTGTCGGAGAAAAATTGTCACACAGACATCATCGTAAAACTAGTAAAATCGTATTCTAGGGACCCTAAAACGTGCTTATTCATTAAAAACTCATCGAATTTTTTAACCAAAGACAATATCTTTCTTATCTAAAGGTGACGGAAGGTAAAATTCGTTCAAAATTTACAAATTTGACGATAATTTGTAAACCAATCACCTTGAATTAATAAAAATGTGTATACATGTCAAAGAAACATGGCTGAGTTCAAATCTGAAAGAATTAAGTCCATATTTTTATCGCATTATTCTGTTTTTCTAAGTTTAAAATCTATTTTAAACTAGTCGAAAAAAAAAAATTGTTGGAATTACTTTCCATTTGCGTAGGTTTTATAACTTGTTTGTTGAAAACTTAAACCGACCGAACTGAGTTGGGCTCGTATTACAAAACGACCGAAAATTATTTGTCGTATTATAAAACATCTAGACAGAGATCACTAAAGTCAATAATTTTTACGTCAAAATCCGTCGAAATCTACTAGAAACTGTTGTTTAAACCTGTATACAAAATATGCGGTTATTATGGAATAGATTTATTTAAATTTGTTAAAAGTGTATTTGTTTTAATTTGATATTTCAAAAGAACATTTGATAAAACATATTGCAAAGTCGTGCGCAGTTACTGTAATGTTAATACGAGGAGAGTTAACATATAAACCGGAATTTAGCTGTAATTTTTTATTTAACTACAATAAGTATATGAGTTTTCCCCATATTGTGCTTCAAGTCTCTGCAAAATATCATTTGGTTTGGCACCCTCATTCACAAGTACATACATATATATATACATAAAATCACGCGTTTCCCACTTATTGGGTTAGCAAAAACCCGAAAACAAGAAAAGGGATGAAAGTAAGAGCTCCACTGAATCACTTAACTCTTAAGAACATATTAATGTGACCGATTTTCGGTAGCGAATAACCGCATCCGGACCACAATAATAGTTACGCAACAATCATCCTTCGCCACACATTCCTATCCATTCACACTTCTTTCACCTCAGCCACATTCATAAACGTATTCATACATAATAACATATTAAAGTGACCGATTTTCGGTAGCGAATAACCGCATCCGGACCACAATAATAGCTACACAAATATCATCTTTCGCTACACATTCCTGTACAAACATACTTCCTTCTTCTCGTCCACATAAAAGTTCAGCTGTCTCTCCATTCTCATAAAACATTCTTACTAACGATACATCTTCACATCACAATAATTACGTAACAATCATCCTTTGCCACACATTCCTATCCAGGCAAACTTCTTTCTCCTCAGCCACATTCATAATCGTATTCATACATGCTCTTCTCTTTCCACTCGGAAACTTACGCTCCTTCGAAACACTACCAATCACATCAATCCACTTACACACTGGACGGCCACCCAATCGAACACCCTCAACTTTACCAACATATATGCGTTTTACAAGTCGTTCACTCATCATTCTCTCCACATGACCAAAGCATCTCAACTGACTCACTCCAACTCTCTTAACTACATTCTTCCTAACCATACATTCTTCATACACCAAATTATTCCTCACGCGATCCCTTCTTGTATACCCACAAACACCACGTAAATACCTCATTTCCACAGCAGTCACTTTCCTTTTATGCTTTCTCGTCCATGCCCAACATTCACTTCCATACATCAAAACAGGCACCAGCACTCCATTATATACACTTAACCGAGCTTCTCTAGATACGTTTACGTTACGAGCAAACGTACCCAGAGCACTCATTACCTTACATCCCGCACTCACCCTCCTATCAATTTCACGGTCAATTCGTCCATCCCTCGACATCATGCTACCCAAATATACAAACTCATTCACCTGCTCCAGTTTTATTCACAAGTAATCTAATTATTATGCGTTGCGCAACGGAAACATGAACTGCCTGCTCTGTCATTTTGACAATTACCAAATAAAAACTATTGAAGGGATGATGACATTATGCCCGCCTTCTACCCCATTGCAAGAATGTTAAGAAGGAATTGCCGCTAGAGCCATTCGTTTGGTTCTAAGAATAAAATTCCGGGTCATATCTGAATTCCGGCTTCGCACGGTTAAAGCTAGAATAACGATTAGCTACACGTGTACCAGTAATTTTTCACATTTACTTCGGAGAAAGTGCTGCGTAGGGAGCCGGCAACCTGCCTCGCATCGTACATTTAACAGGCTCCGCCCACTGCCCACCCGATCCCCGCACCGCACCTAACAGCGCTCTTTTCTAAACGTGTCACGGGTACTTCTGAAATCGTGCCTCATTGTACCGCCTTGAGGGATGATTTTTCAAAAACGCAAAAACATTATTTCTTACCAAAAGCATAAATAAGAATTTTTATATCCCTAACTTGAGAAATGATGGGTTCTCCATACAAACTTTCATCCCCTATTTCACCTTCTTCAAGTTTTATTTTCGCGACAAAAGGTAGCCTATGTGCTTCTCTACGGTCCAATCTATCTCTATACCAAAATTCATCAAAATTGGTTCAGCGGGAGAAATGATGGGTTCTTCATACAAGTTTTCATTCCCTATTTTACCCCTTCAAGTTTTTTTTTTGCGACAAAAGGTAGCTTATGTTCTTCTCCAAGTCCAATCTATATACCAAAATTCATCAAAAATGGTTCAGCGGAAGAAATAATGGGTTCTCCATACAAATTGTCATCCCCTATTTCACCCCTTCAAATTTTATATTCGAAACAAAAGGTAGCCTATGTGCTTCTCCAAGGTCCAATCTGTCTATACCAAAATTCATCAAAATTGGTTCAGCGGGAGAAATGATGGGTTCTCCATACAAACTTTCATCCCCTATTGCACCCCTTTAAGTTTTACTTTCGCGACAAAAGGTAGCCTATGACCCAATGTATCTCTACTAAAATTCATCAAAATTGGTTCAGCGGTTTAGGCGTGAAAACGTAACAGATAGACAGAGTTACTTTCGCATTTATTATATTAGTATGGATGGGTGGCCTTTGTATTATTTTTTATCAAATGTGCTTTCGAAAATTTAAATTATAGCAAATATCAAATACATTTGAAACCATTTAGAAACTGTTGGATATAATATCGCATTGTACACTTAAAAAAATTTGTTGTGGTCAGCACAATACCTCTCGCAATTTTTATTTTTTACATAAGTATCGAATTTAACATTTGTACACACAAATAATTATATCTATTCTTTCATTCTATAAGGAATCTTGTCCTACTGTTCTAAAATGTTCAAAATGGTTCCAATTTATTGACGGAATGGCGGTATTTCTTAAGGATATAAGTACTATTACTATTAAATGTACTTACTTCCCAGAAAAATCTTTTAGTAATGGTAGAAAACTGTTGATTTTTGTCAGTGACATCTGTCAATTACAAACATATGAATTTGACAACTAGTGTAGTCTGGCCTGTTCGATTTATTGCAATAGATTATTCTATATATGCGTATATAAACAAATTCATACACAGACACAAACACAGATACAGACACACATACAGACACACACACAGACACACACACAGACAGACACACACACACACACACACACACACACACAGACAGACTCACACACAGACAGACACACACACACACAGACACAAACAAAGACACACACACAGACACACACACAGACACACACACACACACACACACACACACACACAGACAGACTCACACACAGACAGACACACACACACACAGACACACACACACACAGACACAAACAAACAGACACAGACACACACACACACACAGACGCACACACACACACACACAGACACACACACACACACACAGACACACACACACACACACACACACAGAGAGAGAGAGACACACACACACAGACACACACACACACACACACAGAGAGAGAGACACACACACACAGACACACACCGGCACACACACACACAGACACACACAGACACACACACACACACACAGTCAGACACACACACAGTCTCACACACACACACACACACACACACACACACACACAGACACACACATACACATCATTTTAGCATAAATCCAATATTTCTCTTAGCGAGAGGTAAAAAGCGATAGTTTTCTCAAGTGTCTTCCGTAATGAACACACGGTTGCCATACGAATTTTTTTCCAACAGTTTTTTAAATGGTTTCAAGAATACCACCCACAAACTAATAATTAATATTTAATAGGTGGACCTTTGGTTGGTCTGATGCGTCAAGAAACTTTAGTTTCCAACTTTAGGGATCTTGTAAGGATACCTGAGCACTAGACAAATCTTCGACGTAGGCGACCATCGATGGATGAACTGGTAGGAAACTTTATTTTTCTCATAATTGTAACGTTTATAAAATATTATATTCTTCTTATGATCAGCCATGAGAACTTATAGTCAAAGGAATATGACTATATGTCTAATTATCATCTTGTTCTCATACTCAACCTTGAGAACTTATAGTCTAGGGAATATGACTATGCATAATTATTATTTTGTTCTCATACTCAGCCATGAGAACTTATAGTTTAGGGAATATGAGTATGCATAATTATTATTTTGTTCTCATACTCAACCATGAGAACTTATAGTCAAAAGAATATGACTACATGCCTAATTATCATCTTGTTCTCATACTCAGCCATGAGAACTTATAGTTTAGGGAATATGACTATGCATAATTGTTCTTTTGTTCTCATACTCAACCATGAGACCTTATAGTCAACAGTATATGTCTAAATATCTTGAACTCAAATTCAGTTTTGAGTACTGTAGTAAACGAAATATAACTTTCATAAATGTCCTTATAAAATCAAAACAATTTGAAATTTAAATATCGACTATTTATCAATAAAATCAATATCTGGGAACAAATGATTAGCATTTATCTTTCAGGAATCGGACATCTAGAAGATTAAAATAATAGTAGTTTTATAAGTTTTAGTATCATTTACGTAAGAATGGCATTGCGCGCAATAAAGTGTATACTTGTTAAAGACACGTAATTGAAGTAGTTTTTTTGGCACATAGCTTATAAAATCTGAGGTAACTCTAGGAAATAATTTGAAACTGTCAACATAGTTCGTATACATTGACGGGTGTTTTAACATTTTTGTGTTCAGTGTTGTTTTATCAATTCATGTGCGTTTCTTGATGCGGGAAAAGGTAGATGTCAGCACAGATTATAAAGCGAATTGAACTTGTGCAATGCCATTCGTACGTGACGAATACTATAGTTTTAAGTTCTTGGAAATGTATTTTCAGGTTTTAATTAAACTTTGGCTCATCGCGCCGTCGAGCAAACACGCGTTTTCTTTAAAAATTAAAAATAAATTGATTAATTTGAAGTGCATTCCGTGACGATCATCCTAAAATCGTGCGTCTACGGTTGCAGCGGTAACCGTACGCGTGGCTTACCCAGACGGTAGCTAGGGAGAGTGCTTGGGAAAAGAAAATACGGACGTATCGGGGCATGCTTGCAGGTGGATGGATGAGTAAGTCAGGAAGGAGGTAACAGATCGAAACTTTGATGTGGGTGTTCGGGTTCCTTATTCAATTAACTTCACACGGTCAGAGGGGCTGGGTAGGTAGGTTTCGTGCGCGATAGCCATAATTGAGTGGACTGATATGTACAACGCACCGTCATGTGAATCCTGTTGTTATGGTGGATCGCTTCACACTTGTGTGAATGTTTCTAGGGACATTAATCCATAGTTGACACAGAAAGCTTTCTTATGGCCTTATGTGCTCTCCTCATCCGGAGGCAACGTAATGTAATCATCATTTAATGGTAATGGCAACGAATAATTAAAGACAAGGTAAAGTTTTTGTTTGATTTAACTTTGTTGAGCACACGGGTTAATAACCGCGTTCGGTGTAGGGTATCCGCGAGAGGCGCGGGCGAATGTCTCCGGGAGTAGCTAGGTAGGTTGGCGTGTACCCTAGGTAGTTACATGTAACTGCTACCGTACTCTCTACCTAGTTCGTGTATTAGGCCGTAAATGCTTTGCATCGCGTGGGGTCGGCTTAACCCCCTCGTAAACTTCCGTGAGAACCAACAACGGCGTTCGACGCCACGGCGTTCTCACCATTTGCTTAGCTCGTACACTCTCTCTCTCACACACACACTTCGCCTTTAGCTTAGTTTAATCTAGATATAAGATAGTTCGCGTAGACATAAGATAGCTTAGATATAAGTAGGAAGGGTTGTTTTTAGTTTTCGAGAGAGAGAGAGAAAAATTAACGTAACTTCACATTTTTAGACTTGCTTTTCTTTGAAATCGTTATTAACGTAAAATAGGTTTTTTTAGATTTGTTTTTCTTTGAAATAGATCTTAACGTAAGATAGGGTTTTTGCGCACTTCACTAACTTAATTTGGGGGGGGGGGGGGGGGGGGGGGGGAAACTACAATAATTTAAGTTAGATTATAAGTATTATTGTACACGGAACTGTATTTAATAAATGGTATATATAAGGGAACGTGGGTTTGGCATTTGAGGGCGGTGTTTCCCTTATATATACTAATTATTAAGTACAGGTTTCGTTTTTAGTTCTAAGATAATTTTAAAGTTAAAAAGAACTCCCCACCGCCACTATCGTCAAGATTGCAGTGCCGATTGGAGACGCAGACCATGGCTTCTTCTTCATTTGTTTAAAATGTATGTACAACTATAAAACAAACTTTTATTGCGTTTATTTTAATTTAATACCATGCTCCTTTAGTTTTAAAGTAGGTAGTTTTAGTAAAAATTGTAATTATTATTAAGTATTTAGACGCGGTCAGGGCAAAGTTAGATTTTAAGTATTGTAAACGAAGCTTGGTATTAATAAATATTATATATTTTGGTAAGTGGGAGGTTTGGGTGGTAACAAAATATATAATATAATATAAAGTTTCGGAAATGGTCTTCAACTGAATAAAAAATCTTCGTACCTTTAAAAATGGGAACAAGGAATCTTATTTAGGGACCACCAAGATTTAATTTGTTAAATTAGTATTGTAAACGAAACTTTACTTAATATAGTATTATTTTACCTTAAAACTTAAATGATATAAAGGTAGAGTTTCGTATTAGTTATAAAACTGAAATGTTTGTTACCAAATAAAATTATGGTTATATTATTTGTGTTCAATTCTAGTGCATCTTTATTCAGTCACAGAATAAAGATGCAAAATAATTAACAACAAATAATACAACTATTAATATGATAATTTTATTCGGCAACAAACGTTTTAGTTTTATAACTAAACCATGTTTAACATTATAATAAATTGTTATTAGATTTGTTGACAAATTTAGTAACAATTGTGAACAGAATTATAACACACATGAAACGTAAAAGATATTTGTGTTTAAAAATTCTGTTTATAATTATTTCTTACTAAGTTTGTTAACAAATTTGGTGACAATCTATTAACGTTGCCAAACAGGCTTTAGTTGTAAAAGTGAAATATTAAGTAAAATAATCCTTATTTTGATTGTGAATATTATTAATTTTGCATCTTTATTTTGTAATGGAAGTTAGTTTTATTACAAAATAAAGATGCAAACTAGTTTATAATATTTACAATCAAAATAATGATAATTTTACTTGGTAACAATCATTTCAATTTTACAACTAAGCCTGTTTGGCAACCTTAAAAGATTGTCACCAAATTTGTTAACAAGCTTTGTGAGAAATAATTATGAACCGAATTTTTAAACACAAATGTTTTTTACTTTTCTTTTGTACTATAATTCTGTTTACAATTGTTACTAAATTTGTCAACAAATCTAATAAAAATTTATTATAATGTTAAACAGTCTTTTGTAATAGCAATAAATTAGTACTGTAAACGAAACTCTGCTTAATATAGTATTATCTTACCTCAATACTTAAATGTAGAGTTTCGTATTAGTTATAAAACTGAAATGTTTGTTACCAAATAAAATGATGGTTATATTATTTGTGTTCAATTCTACTGCATCTTTATTCAGTCACAGAATAAAAATGCAAAGTAATTAACAACAAATAATACAACTATAATAATGATAATCATATTCGGTAACAAACGTTTTAGTTTTATAACTAAATCATGTTTGACACTGTCATAAATTGTTATTAGATTTGTTGACAAATTTAGTAACAATTGTGAACAGAATTATAACACAAATGAAACGTAAAAGATATTTGTGTTTAGAAATTCTGTTCATAATTATTTCTTACTAAGTTTGTTAACAAATTTGGTGACAATCTTTTAACGTTGCCAAACAGGCTTTAGTTGTAAAAGTGAAATGTTAAGTAAAATAATCCTTATTTTGATTGTGAATATTATTAATTTTGCATCTTTATTTTGTAATGGAAGTAAGTTTTATTACAAAATAAAGATGCAAACTAGTTTAGAATATTTACAATCAAAATGATAATTTTACTTGGTACAATCATTTCAATTTTACAACTAAGCCTGTTTGGCAACGTTAAAAGATTGTCAACAAATCTAATAAAAATTTATTATAATGTTAAACAGTCTTTTGTAATAGCAATAAATTTTAATTTTTAAGAGCTTTGTAATTTCTAATAATATAAAATATATTTGTATAGTTAAAAATTGATTTTTTTTCTAAGTCCCTACACGTATGTAGTTTTCAAAACGGCCACCAGGGGGCAGCGCCTGTCGAAAAATGTTCCCACTTAGAGTAAATTTAACCAAAAAAAGTTTCATTCGTGAACATACGTACGTACATACATCATTTTGGGAATACCTATTGGCAAATTTAACACCCTAAATATGAAACGTACATCAATTTTGAATTAAATGCCTTAAAATGAGACATAGCTAATGGGAATTTAAACCCAGTATTTAAACATCTTTTTTATAGAGCCTTTTCGTCCCACATTCACTAACTCAAATTCCCATAGTAAACGTCCCATATGGTATAACACTAAAATGATGTATGTACGTATTTTGTTCAAAGTGGCGTAGTATTTCTGGTTGCCTATATTTTAGGCGCAACCCCCCTTCCTAATAGGTACTGCCCCTGGCGGCCGTTTTAAGAACTATACATGTAGGGATAGCACAGGAGTAAAAAATAAACACTTTACAACTTAATTTATATTTTATTGTGTAATATATTGTACATTAAGGGTAGTTACGTGAAATAAAACAATGTAAAATACAAATAAACAATAAATAAAAGTAAAATGTTTACAAACTATTATTTAAACGTCCCTATTTCTAATTTTTCAGGATAAGAGTAAGTAAATTATTTATTTACAAAGTACATTAAGGGTAGTTACATGAAATACAACAGTGTAAAATACAAATAAACAATAAATACAAGTGAAATTTATACAAACTATTATTTAAACATCCCTATTTCTAATTAATTTTTCAGGCAAGGGTAAGTATATTATTTATAAAGTACATTAAGGGTAGTTACATGAAATACAACAGTGTAAAATACAAATAAACAATAAATACAAGTGAAAATTATACAAACTATTATTTGAACATCCCTATTTCTAATTTTTCAGGACTAGGGTAAGTATATTATTTATTTCCAAAGTACATTAAGGGTAGTTACATGAAATACAACAATGTGAATTACAAATACAAGTAAAATTTATATAGACTATCAGTAATAAATTAATTAAAAATTGTTGCTTTTTTAAACTATGAGGGGTAGAAAGGCCAGACAAGTTTTATTACACTAATTACAACCCGTAGAACACGAATTCGATGTCAGATTTACCCTTCGGGCGTTTATTACGTGCTTCATTGTTATATTTCAAGATGTCATTGACCTTATCAACTGTACGAAGTTTAGGGTTAAATATCTCTGAAACTATGAGGGGTAGAAAGGCCGCACAACTTTTATTAAACTAATTACGACCCGTAGATCACTAATCCGATGTCAGATTTGCCATACGGCCGTTTGTTATATGAGATTCATTGTTACATTTCATATTATGTCATTGAATTACGTAAGATCTATTCGTAATTTCACAGTTTGGACGGCGGATTCGTAATTCTTGGGGTCGAATTAGGGGGATGCCATGTCTAACTCAAAATTTTTTTCCCCGATCGAAATTGAAAACCATGGACTAAAGCCTTGGGGTTTTTTTGGCAAAAAAAACTTTTTGACTCAGATTTGTTTCAAATTTGGTATACGTATACTAAGGACAAAGGTCTAATGAATAGCGAAATCTGAGCCCATAGGGGTTGATATTAGGGGAGTTATTCAAGTCTAAAGACTTTTCTTTTTCGAGATAATTGTTAGAAGCGTATAACTTTTATTGCGTTTATTTTAATTTAATACCATGCTCCTTTAGTTTTAAAGTAGGTAGTTTTAGTAAAAATTGTAATTATTATTAAGTATTTAGACGCGGTCAGGGCAAAGTTAGATTTTAAGTATTGTAAACGAAGCTTGGTATTAATAAATATTATATATTTTGGTAAGTGGGAGGTTTGGGTGGTAACAAAATATATAATATAATATAAAGTTTCGGAAATGGTCTTCAACTGAATAAAAAATCTTCGTACCTTTAAAAATGGGAACAAGGAATCTTATTTAGGGACCACCAAGATTTAATTTGTTAAATTAGTATTGTAAACGAAACTTTACTTAATATAGTATTATTTTACCTTAAAACTTAAATGATATAAAGGTAGAGTTTCGTATTAGTTATAAAACTGAAATGTTTGTTACCAAATAAAATTATGGTTATATTATTTGTGTTCAATTCTAGTGCATCTTTATTCAGTCACAGAATAAAGATGCAAAATAATTAACAACAAATAATACAACTATTAATATGATAATTTTATTCGGCAACAAACGTTTTAGTTTTATAACTAAACCATGTTTAACATTATAATAAATTGTTATTAGATTTGTTGACAAATTTAGTAACAATTGTGAACAGAATTATAACACACATGAAACGTAAAAGATATTTGTGTTTAAAAATTCTGTTTATAATTATTTCTTACTAAGTTTGTTAACAAATTTGGTGACAATCTATTAACGTTGCCAAACAGGCTTTAGTTGTAAAAGTGAAATATTAAGTAAAATAATCCTTATTTTGATTGTGAATATTATTAATTTTGCATCTTTATTTTGTAATGGAAGTTAGTTTTATTACAAAATAAAGATGCAAACTAGTTTATAATATTTACAATCAAAATAATGATAATTTTACTTGGTAACAATCATTTCAATTTTACAACTAAGCCTGTTTGGCAACCTTAAAAGATTGTCACCAAATTTGTTAACAAGCTTTGTGAGAAATAATTATGAACCGAATTTTTAAACACAAATGTTTTTTACTTTTCTTTTGTACTATAATTCTGTTTACAATTGTTACTAAATTTGTCAACAAATCTAATAAAAATTTATTATAATGTTAAACAGTCTTTTGTAATAGCAATAAATTAGTACTGTAAACGAAACTCTGCTTAATATAGTATTATCTTACCTCAATACTTAAATGTAGAGTTTCGTATTAGTTATAAAACTGAAATGTTTGTTACCAAATAAAATGATGGTTATATTATTTGTGTTCAATTCTACTGCATCTTTATTCAGTCACAGAATAAAAATGCAAAGTAATTAACAACAAATAATACAACTATAATAATGATAATCATATTCGGTAACAAACGTTTTAGTTTTATAACTAAATCATGTTTGACACTGTCATAAATTGTTATTAGATTTGTTGACAAATTTAGTAACAATTGTGAACAGAATTATAACACAAATGAAACGTAAAAGATATTTGTGTTTAGAAATTCTGTTCATAATTATTTCTTACTAAGTTTGTTAACAAATTTGGTGACAATCTTTTAACGTTGCCAAACAGGCTTTAGTTGTAAAAGTGAAATGTTAAGTAAAATAATCCTTATTTTGATTGTGAATATTATTAATTTTGCATCTTTATTTTGTAATGGAAGTAAGTTTTATTACAAAATAAAGATGCAAACTAGTTTAGAATATTTACAATCAAAATGATAATTTTACTTGGTACAATCATTTCAATTTTACAACTAAGCCTGTTTGGCAACGTTAAAAGATTGTCAACAAATCTAATAAAAATTTATTATAATGTTAAACAGTCTTTTGTAATAGCAATAAATTTTAATTTTTAAGAGCTTTGTAATTTCTAATAATATAAAATATATTTGTATAGTTAAAAATTGATTTTTTTTTCTAAGTCCCTACACGTATGTAGTTTTCAAAACGGCCACCAGGGGGCAGCGCCTGTCGAAAAATGTTCCCACTTAGAGTAAATTTAACCAAAAAAAGTTTCATTCGTGAACATACGTACGTACATACATCATTTTGGGAATACCTATTGGCAAATTTAACACCCTAAATATGAAACGTACATCAATTTTGAATTAAATGCCTTAAAATGAGACATAGCTAATGGGAATTTAAACCCAGTATTTAAACATCTTTTTTATAGAGCCTTTTCGTCCCACATTCACTAACTCAAATTCCCATAGTAAACGTCCCATATGGTATAACACTAAAATGATGTATGTACGTATTTTGTTCAAAGTGGCGTAGTATTTCTGGTTGCCTATATTTTAGGCGCAACCCCCCTTCCTAATAGGTACTGCCCCTGGCGGCCGTTTTAAGAACTATACATGTAGGGATAGCACAGGAGTAAAAAATAAACACTTTACAACTTAATTTATATTTTATTGTGTAATATATTGTACATTAAGGGTAGTTACGTGAAATAAAACAATGTAAAATACAAATAAACAATAAATAAAAGTAAAATGTTTACAAACTATTATTTAAACGTCCCTATTTCTAATTTTTCAGGATAAGAGTAAGTAAATTATTTATTTACAAAGTACATTAAGGGTAGTTACATGAAATACAACAGTGTAAAATACAAATAAACAATAAATACAAGTGAAATTTATACAAACTATTATTTAAACATCCCTATTTCTAATTAATTTTTCAGGCAAGGGTAAGTATATTATTTATAAAGTACATTAAGGGTAGTTACATGAAATACAACAGTGTAAAATACAAATAAACAATAAATACAAGTGAAAATTATACAAACTATTATTTGAACATCCCTATTTCTAATTTTTCAGGACTAGGGTAAGTATATTATTTATTTCCAAAGTACATTAAGGGTAGTTACATGAAATACAACAATGTGAATTACAAATACAAGTAAAATTTATATAGACTATCAGTAATAAATTAATTAAAAATTGTTGCTTTTTTAAACTATGAGGGGTAGAAAGGCCAGACAAGTTTTATTACACTAATTACAACCCGTAGAACACGAATTCGATGTCAGATTTACCCTTCGGGCGTTTATTACGTGCTTCATTGTTATATTTCAAGATGTCATTGACCTTATCAACTGTACGAAGTTTAGGGTTAAATATCTCTGAAACTATGAGGGGTAGAAAGGCCGCACAACTTTTATTAAACTAATTACGACCCGTAGATCACTAATCCGATGTCAGATTTGCCATACGGCCGTTTGTTATATGAGATTCATTGTTACATTTCATATTATGTCATTGAATTACGTAAGATCTATTCGTAATTTCACAGTTTGGACGGCGGATTCGTAATTCTTGGGGTCGAATTAGGGGGATGCCATGTCTAACTCAAAATTTTTTTCCCCGATCGAAATTGAAAACCATGGACTAAAGCCTTGGGGTTTTTTTTGGCAAAAAAAACTTTTTGACTCAGATTTGTTTCAAATTTGGTATACGTATACTAAGGACAAAGGTCTAATGAATAGCGAAATCTGAGCCCATAGGGGTTGATATTAGGGGAGTTATTCAAGTCTAAAGACTTTTCTTTTTCGAGATAATTGTTAGAAGCGTATAATATTATTGGAAATGCAATGAACTGTGTTTAATAATGTTTTTCTTTATGATTACTGGTTCAATAAAGGGCCTTAAAGACATCCCAGGATATAGCTATAGGAACTGTAAATAAATTGTGTTGTATAACATATTTATAGTGATATAATAATGTATATTATGTTTATATTATAATAAAAGGACAGAATATATCAAAATTTAAGTTTATCTTTTAAATCCTATTATATCCTTTTTGTTTAACCCTCAGATTTACCCTACAGGCTTTTATTACATTTCCTGAGGTCATTGACCTCATCAACAATACGAAGTTTAGGGTTAAATATCTTGTGAACCAAAGGGTATACTGCAATTCTGTGAACACTGTTCGAAAGGGTTATTTTCCAGCCGTTCTAATCCTTCAAAAAAGCAACAATTTTTCAATTAACATTTTTTTCTTAAACCTAACTTTACTCAAGTATCAGGATAACAGGAATGAGAAGAGTTCTCATATTTTAAATGTGACACCGGATTCGTGTTCTACGGGTCGTAATTAGTCTAAGAAAACTTGTCCAGCCCTTCTAGCTTTTATAGTTTTGGAGCTATAACATTTTTTTCTTAACCTAATTATACCCAGGTTTTGAGTCGAAAATTTTTGATGGTATCAGGATAACAGGAATAAGAAGAGTTCTCATATTTTAAATGTGAGACCGGATTCGTATTCTACGGGTCGTATTTAATCTAAAAAACCTTGTCCGGCCCTTCAACCTTTTGTAGTTCAGGAGATATAATGAATTTCTTAATTAATAAGTATTGCATTTTGAATCGAAAATTTTTCATATTCCGGGAACAAGAATGAGAAAGAGTTCTTAGGATGGTTATTTTTTTGTTTATAATGTTTAAAAAACAAACTATAAAATTATGGTGCAAACAAAAAAAATCAAAAAAAATGTTCGAAAATTTTCAAAAACCCTTATTAGAAAAATTTTGCCCTACGCCCTTCAAACTTTGGTATGATGTAATTTGACCCTATATTACTCATTCGAATTCCCTTAAGGAACAGCGTTTTATGGAAAACGCTGAAAACCCAGCCGTTTTCGAGATATGGGCCCTTAAAGCTTCTTAAAGGGACTAACACTTAAATTCGTTAATTTACAAGGCTAAAGTGCCGGAAAATATCGTATCGGGTAGATTTAAACCCGCGCTTTTCATTGGCTTGCACAGAATTGATGAAAACACTTTGGTTTACAATATATTTGCCCTTCAAGTTTGTGGCGAAGGGCCTGCGCTAATTCCTGAACTAAAAGAGCTAGAAAATCCGGACAAGTGTTGTTAAACCTACTTGGATCTGCATAAATGAAATCCGTGGTCAAATTTTCCCCAAGGGCTCAAATAAGCCCTTTGCCCTTTACAAAAGGGCGGAATCCTATCGGATGGTTATTTTCGTACCTAGAGAACTTAATACTAAAAGATAGCATAGAAAAATTCGGAAAAAATCCTTAAATTTTAGGATATTTCCCTGTCCCTTCTGTTATTACATAGGAAAGGTAAGAAAACTGCTCTTTTATTTATTTATTCTTACAAAAAATCATATATTATCATCATCATACCAGTGTTGTAGTTACCGTATCCTATTGCTGGGTGTAGTAGGCCCTTCGCAGAACCTGTAAACAAACATAAACATTGTACATTTTGAGCGGCAAAGTACAAAAGATATAATAAATAAACACTTCATTAGAGTGGGGGTATTACGTGATAATATTAATATTATGTTTTTAGAATAAAGACTTCAGTTCCTTTCTTTCGGTCTTTGGTGAAGTGACCATCGTGTGCCTGTAAATAATCGTGTAGTGTACATAGCAAACGAAAAACTTTGAAATTTTTATTGCAATCGTTCTCTATTTACATCGTATAGTTTGCTATATATTTTAAAAAAGTTAGATTTGCCCTATAACTTTCTTAAAATTATTTAAATAACTTTAAATAATTTTTAATTTGTTTAAACTTTGCAAAAGAAATCTAAATTTAATAAGTTCATAGTGCACTAAATTTAAATGTGCATATGTACATTATTATTTTTTACAATAAAATCTAAATATTCAAAATTTATTTTTAACTTATCCAACGTATTTCCGCTTATTATAATTTTCGATATTATTTAAAATGTTACATAAGTCTCTGTCCTCCCGTTAGTGTTCATTGTTTAATCCTTAGTCAAAATTTTATTGTCGTGTCGTGAGTTAGTTTACTATACGGTTGATGTATATTTAAAAAAATCGTCTTTACTATTATTAAAACAAGTATAATTGTTCGTAAAAGTGTAGTGTATTGTCTTACTAATACCAACAGTGGCGTAGCGTACGGTTTTGCCGCCCGGGGCAGATGCCAAATTTGCCGCCCCCTCCCCTCAAAATTAAAAATTCTTAGAAACATAAAAAGAAAATAAATCATGTAAAGGTATTTAAAAAAAGGCGCCGCAGGCGAAATTTTTTTTTCATCAAGGTCATATGCCTTATAATTGAAAGTTATATTTTTTCGAGGGATGTAAAGGTGTATGAAAAATGACCCCCATATTTAGCGAGTTTGAAGAAATGCTCAACTTCATTAATTTCTAATTCCAATATGAATAGAAAAAAATTAAATTTTAATATTTTGTAATCATGTGCATGAGCTTTGTGAATAATTTAAACGTTATTTTTCCGATTTGTTTACATTTTATTTATAATTTAAAAAATTAGAAGTATTAGATCTCAGTTTCTATTAATAACTTACATTGAAATTTGGTATGTTGACTCAAAATATTTATTATTTTATTTTATTGTTAAAGCACACCATGCGCATAAATATTAAAAAAGTAATAAAATT
Organism: Ophonus ardosiacus; assembly: GCA_943142095.1. Classification (NCBI taxonomy): domain Eukaryota; kingdom Metazoa; phylum Arthropoda; class Insecta; order Coleoptera; family Carabidae; genus Ophonus; species Ophonus ardosiacus. The sequence goes on along the minus strand of OW964832.1, from coordinate 33,797,158 downwards.
AAACTAATCATTTTTGAATAAAAATTTATGAATATTTTATATAAAAATGAAAGTGCGATTGATATTTTTATTTTTTTTTAAGAAAGTTATTGTTTCAAATTCAACTGACTATAATTATTTCCCTGATAGTATTCTTTTTAATATTATGTCAACGATAAGGAATTTGCCGCCCCTAGCAAAGTGCCGCCCGGGGCGGATGCCCCCTTTGCCCCCCCTACGCTACGCTACTGAATACCAAGTGTTATACAAGTTATTGTAATTGGTGTGAGTGTTACGTAATATTTGCTACAAAGTGTATTCTAATCTGTGAAAATCGCCGATGATGATATATTACAGTGATGATATAACAGCGGATGATATATTATGAAAATTCGCCGTAGGTAAGTACAAACCTTTGATATTACATTTTCATTTCTTCTAAGTTGTTCAACACAAATGTGTCTGTCGTATCCAAATAGTGAATTTTATGTAAAATATAAATTTTTACTTCCCTATTTACTATCTTTATTCTTTTTGTAGTAATAAATGAAAATATGAAACAAGTGTACAGAGAAAATTTGACTAAAATACATTTATTTTAACGCCCTGTAACTTCTGAACCAATCAAAGTTAAAATTATAATTGGACGTATCTTAAAGAGAATTTTATGTAGATTCCAAATTTTCATGGCGCAAGTTGCTATCTATAATTGTGTAGGAGTAATAAATAAAAATGTAAAATAACAACGCATGACATAGTTTAGTGGAATATACAGTTTAACTTACATTTATATTTCACAGAATTTGAAGTCTGGAGACCAGGCAACCGGGTTCACGACTTCACGATAGCGCAGGAGATGGTTTCCTGATCCAACAACGAAATCATGTCCATCAGGTCCGGAGAGAAGTCCCAGGATACTATAGATACACGGACGGCTCCAAGTCACGACGTTTGTGTCTCTTACTACTGGAACGTCGAAAACGTGATCATCTGCAAAAAGAAATGATTTAGTAATAAAATTATAAATGTAATAACTTATTTATTGTATCTGCAAATTGTATTTATCTGTATTATTAATACCGCTTTTCTCTATTAATATCTAAAGTTGAAATTTCCTGTAGAAAAGTATTTGTCAATATTTCAACAATTTTAAAACTATACTTATGTATACAGAGATGAATGCTCAACACAAAATTGAAACGTACAAATTCTTATCTTACTTAGTTTCAGAAATTTTGAGCCCCAAAGTTAAAATTTTCAATTCGAATTCATGAAACGTGTTGTACATTCAGAAACAACCCCCTGAATTCAAATTTGAAGACTTTAAGTCGCTATCTCACTTAGTTTTTCAAATATTTTACTTTTATCATGGTATACACAAAAGACATTTACCTATCTTGAAACAAACATGATAGAATTTTTTTTCAGTAATTCGAATTGCTGAAACTTAGTGTACATGTCAAAAACACCCCCTGAATTCAAATTTGAAAACTGAAAGTCGCTATCTCACTTTTTTTACCTTCCGTTACCTTTGCTTTAGGTAAGGAAGGTATTGTATTTGGTCAAAAAGAGGATGCGTTAGACAGGAATGAGTGGAAGAGAAGAGTAAGAAACAGTGACCCCTAATAAAATTGGAGAAAAATGAAGAAGAAAGAATGAATTGTCAAGTGCAATTTACATAGTGTATGTTCATGTTACAATTTTATTGGATTTATAGAATCTGTTCAAAGGAACTTCTGGTATAGAACTTGTAAAAATAGTATGTGTTCGTGTTATAATTTTAATGGGTACGTAGAATCTTTTCCAAGAAACTTTTTTATAACATTCATCTATTTTTGTTCAAATACTCTAAAAATGCGTACACTTACGTAACATTCTCTTTACAATCAAATAATATTACTACCAAGTTTATATCTGTACCCATTTTTCAATTATTGCCCCAAAAGTCAATACACCCCCCCCCCCCCCCTCATTTACATAAAAACTTAAAAATTTTCAAAATTCTAATTTTTATTTATCTAGATACTTTTGCGCTGATTCCAAATTTGGAAACCGCAGGTTGATATCTCGTTTCATTCTCGAGATATTTAGATTTAAAGTTTTGTTCAAAACTCCCCATTTTTGGGTATTAACCCAAAAATAGGTCAAGATATGAATTTGACGACATCACCATTCGATTCTACGGACAAAAATACGTAAGTACAGCAATTTTCATAATTTGTGTCCAACCGGTTCATTTTTTATGAATAAAAGCTTGAAAACCCCTGAAAATGGCCAAAACCTGAAAAGAGATTGTATGCGGTGTTCAAAAATTCTGAAAATTGGTGTACTTATATAATTTTGCCCGCAGTTTTGAGCAAAACTTTTAATCTAAATACCTCGAGAACGAAAAGACCTGCGGTTTCAAAATTTGAAATCAGCGCATTGAGAAGTATCTAGATACATAAAAATTAGATTTTTGAAAATTTTGAAGTTTTTATCTAAATGTGGGGTATATTGACTTTAGTGGCAATAAATCAAAAATGGGTAGAGATATAAACTTGGTAATAATATTATTTGATTTTAAAGAGAATGTACGCAATTTTACAATATTTATATATAGGTCTGAGTATATATAATGTATATCCATGTGATAATTTTACTGGATTTATAAAAATATTTTCCGATGAACTTTTGCGATTTGTACAAAATACATCAAATTAATGGAAGGTCTTGTGCTGGCCACAGCAATTTTTTTTTTCAGGATTGAATAGCACCCTTTCTATCAACCCTAAAATTCATAAATTATATTTCACGTGTAATCCATAGACCTTGTTTACAAATACTAATTTAAAAAAAAAAAAAAAAAAATTACGAGCCACTACAAAATTATGTAATACATAGACATCAACTATAATTTATAATTACTCATTATTTTGATTGTTGACTATTATTTTTTTATTATCCAATGCCTCACTGTTACATAGATCAATTTTGTCAGTTTGTCAGTTTCATTGTTACAGTGCTAGTGAACAGAAGTGTGGTGTGCTCCTGTACTGTGCCTTCGAGGCCGACTTCCTAGTGCCTGGAGAGGACTTTTGGACATCTTCAAGACTTAGACTTATACTTAGGGAAATAATTTATTCATAGTAAGTTTTCTTTTAAAATTTTTAAACTACTTTTTGTAACCATTATTGGGTATATCAGCCATTATTTCTAAAGATTATTTCGGGTGTATACGAGTATATACTTTATATTTGAATAATAATTACTGATGTGTGGAAAAGAATTTGAATTAATTTAGAGTTATTTATAGCATTACTACCATACACAAATATCATATATTATTGGATGTACTACGAGTATATACATATTTTACTACAAATATTTCATATTTAAATAATTAAAAATTTAAATATTTTTTTCAATATTGAATTTCTCACACTTACTTTCATATTAGGTATTTTATTTTTAATAATTACAAGCGATTGAAACAGTTCTAAATCTATTCATCTGTAACCACTAATCCAAATATTATTTCGAATATATTTTTATTGTTACAGAAACATGTAACAGAGATGAGCTACAGTGCTGTCCTGGCCGAACCGTAGAAGGATGTGAGTGAGCTGCAGAAGGATATTTATGCTAATTTCAGCGTTGGAGATGATCATATTGTTGCAGAGCATAACACTGAAGACACCCCAACATGTTTTGGTGCCCCTCAAGACTTATTTGTAAGATTTATGTAAATAAATAAATAAAAGTTATCCTCTTAAACATTAAGAACTCGAATAACATGTCATTAAGCAACACATATATCTTCATTTTTCACTTAGTTTTTAAATTATCTTAATTTTTATCATTCTATACACAAAAGACATTTAGCTATCTTAAAACAAATATGAATGTTTTCAGCAATTCAAATTCCTGCAACATTACGTACCTGTAGAAAACAACTATTTCACTTAGTTTTTGAATAATTTCATTTTAAAGTTGATATACACAATAGACATTTAGCTAGGACATATTTGTACACATATGTAGAAAAATACATAGAATCTAATGGCGCAACGCCCATTTATGTATCTTTTCCATTAAAAATAAAAAATTCTGTTTTGGAAACTAAGGCCTAGAAAAATTTTCCATTATTTTTCCCATGAACAGCGTGTCCGAATTAAGGGAAAATTATACTTTTCATTTAAATACAGGGTGGTTGGATTTTTACTGGGATATTGACTCTTTAACGTTACCATTTTTTTTCATTTTTGCTTACTCATACTATACTAGCTAGACCCGATTATACCAACTTTGTACACATATGTAGAAAAGTCCATAGAATCGAAACACGCAACTCCCGTTAATGTATCTTTTACCATTCATTAGTTATAGTGCGTCAAAGTCAACAAATATTGTCAATTTTGCATTATAAATAAAAATTTCTGTTTTGGAAACTAAGATTTTTCTCATTATTTTTTCCGTAATCAGCATGCTTGAATTAAGAGAAAATTATACTTTCCATTTAAATACAGGGTGGCTGGATCATTACTGGACTAGTGAATTGTTTAAAGTTACCATTTTTTTCACTTTTGCTTACTCTTACTATACCGTGAGTATTTTTTAACGTGAAACATTGGGTTTGTGAAATCCATGGTTACGACTTGATATTTGATTGACAGCAATGTATTTGTGTGTCCCATTTAAAATGAAACATAGGGAATGAATTTGACATTTGACAAGACGTCAATTGAGGTTAATTTTGTTTAAATAATTGTACCTGCTTTCTAAATTAAATTTAGTCATAGAAAAAATATTGTGTGCACCTTGTGCCCCAGTGATTTTCTGACTTGGCTAAATTTCTTACAATATTTAAATATAATCAGATTCATTCCCTATGATTTATTTTAAATGAGACAGACAAACACATTGCTGTCAATGAAATGTCACATTGACAAGATGTCAGTAGTGGTTAATTTTGTTTAAATAATTATACATGTTTTCTAAATATTAAATGTAGTTGTAGAAAAAATATTGTGTGCACCTTGTACCTTGTGCCCGAAATATGTTTAGTGCTCTCGAGTGGTTTTCTGACTCAATTAAATTTCTTACAATATTTAAATATAATACTTCTGTCAAATTCGTTCCCTATGTTTCATTTTAAATGGGACACGCAAATACATTGCTGTTAATCAAATGTCGTAACCATGGATATGACACACCCAATGTTTCACGTTAAAAAATACTCACGGTATTAGCTAGACACGGTTATTCAAAATTGGTAAACATATGTAGAAAACTCCATAGAATCGAATGGCGCAACGCCCATTAATGTATCTTTTACCATTCATTAGTTAGAGCCCGTCAAATTAAAAAAATATTGTCAATTTTGCATTAAAATCAAAAATTTCTATTTTGGAAACTAAGGCCTAGAGATTTTCTTCATTATTTTTCCCGTAATCAGCATGCTTGAATTAAGGGAAAATGATACTTTCATTTAAATACAGAGTGGTCGGATTTTTAGTGGACTACTGAATTGTTAAAAATTACCATTTTTTTCACTTTTGCTTACTCTTACTATACTAGCTAGACACGATTATTCGAAATTGGTAAACATATGTAGAAAAGTCTATAGAATCCAATGGCGCAACGTACGTCAATGTAACTTAGTTATAGACCGTCAAAGTCAAAAAATATTGTCAATTTTCATTAAAACTAAAAATTTCTATTTTGGAAACTAAGACCTACAGAATTTTTTCATTATTTTTCCTTAATTAGCATGTCCGAATTAAGGGAAAATAGACGGATTTTTTGTGGACTACATATAGTTTTATATTGGTTTTTTTTTTTTTGTAGAGATAGTCTTCATGAAAACGAAGATTTAACAGGTGGTCCCCATGGGCGAGAGTACAAGAAATATTTGCTATAATGTAACTCACCATTGTTAAGTGCTTCTGATTACAATGTCGGTACTCCAAGTCGCGAAGTCTTCAACACCAGGATGTCGGCTTTTCACACGGCTGCATCTGAAACGAACATACATATTCAATATAATTTTATAACAAAAAATATGTAATTTTGTATTTTGTGTACTCAAATTTTTTCGCGCTACTTCTACATTCATAAAATTCAAAACACCGTGAACGAATTACATAATACGTGAGAAGCAATTATTATTTATAATGACTCGTTATTATTTAATTGTTGAATAGTATTTATGAGGGGTAAATTATTTAACAACCTAACTATTACATGGATTAATTCTTTCAGTTTGTTTGTTACAGTGCTAGTGTAAAGACGTGTGTATAGTGCGCTGGTGTACTGTGACCACGAGGACGACTTCCTAGTGCTTGGAGAGGACGTTAGGATACCTGCAGGACTTGGAGTTATATCCATAGATTTCATTTATTCAAAGTGAGTTTTTTTTTTTGCTTTTGTAATACTTCATTCATAGTTTTATTTTTTATTTGATATATTAACCATTAATTTGGAGGGATTATTCTAGTATAGATACAAGATATAAGCTGTATTTAATAATTGTTCATATTATATCGAAAATAGTTTGCATTAATTGATAATTAATTAATATTTCTACCATATACAATCTTTTAACATTTCATTCTGTAAATACTATGTATAAAGAACCCCATATAGTTTTACGGCAAAGATATTTAAAAAAAAATGTTTTCTAATGTTAAACATCTATGTCACGAATTGTGTTCACCCTGTATATAATTTAATATATCATTTCATTGTATGTCCTATATATTTTACTACGTATATTTTATTCCATATAAACGTAATTATGAATGTGTACGATAGTACGACAAATGGTGACGTCATTTTTTATTGGGGAAATTACGTAACTTATACCTCATTTTTAAAATACTTGAATATCGTACACATTATGCATTAAAATCTATAATTGATCGAATGAAATATTTATTCATTTTTTTTGTAATATTGAATATCTCGCACTTTCTTTCACATTAATATTTTTTTTTAAATAATAATTATACAACTTGAAACAATTCTTAATAATCTACAAGTAAAATCATATTTTGTATGATCATTAACCACTAATTTATATTTGTTGCTTTCGAGTATATTTTTTATTGTTGCAGAAAGATAAGCTGTACACTTAAACGGACAATACTGCAAAAGTACCCGAGAGAGTTGCAGTTCATGAATCCTGATAACCGCATTGGAGATGGTCACCCTGTTGCAGAGCATCGCACCCCAAAACAACCCCAACATGGATTTTGTATACCCCAAGTCATTTATCAAATTTATGTAAATAAATAAATAAAACCAGCTCACCCGTATAAAGTACTTATATGATATAACCATTTAACGTGAAAAATCATCTGCTCTACTAATAAAAACTTTATAAACAAATGTCGAAGGCACTCATACATATAAGCATTTTTAAATCATGTCATTATACAATTCACATATTTTCATTTTTATAATTATATTTCAACATCTCAAAGCGTATTGCGTTAGGGTTACATACATACATACATACATACATCCATCACAAACACATATTACATACATATTATTTGAAGTGTACAAAAAACGGAAGAGTTAAGTCTAAACATTACTGATTTTTTCAGCGATTCATACATTTGGAAAATAATTATACATATTCAAAATAATCTCCTACATTCAAATTTGAAAAGTACAAGTAGCTTATATCTCATAGTTTACAAGACATTAATTTTTAAACTTTAAATTTTCAAAAGAAATGTACAAGTCTGGAAACTAGTATTACTAAAATATTTTTCAGCGATTTAAATGTTCCATAGTTAAGTCTGCATATAGTAAATAAATTTCTTAATATCATTTTAAAAAGTACAAAAATACAATATTCGTGATATTTATTTTCAAAGTTGTTATTTTTAATAAACATATACATCTTGAAATAATGATTACTGAAGAAAATTAAGAGATTTAACATTTTTAAATTAAGTATACATATTTGAAAAGTGTAAGTCACTCTTAGCTTCATAATTACCATTTCCAATAAACATATGCACAAATAAACATTATTGATTTTTTTAGCGATTTAAACCTGAAATTAAGTAAATATACATATAGCAAAAGACCCCCATTATTCATATTTGAAAAATACAAGTCGCCATTTTTCTGTTTTCTTGTTATTAATGAAAAAAAAAAAATTCAGCGGTTTAAACCTTTCGAAAAAGTATTCATAAATAAAATTACTCCCTATATTCAAATATGAAAAGTACAGTTACCTATTTCTCTTAGTTTTCATAATAATGCATTATAAAATTTGCCATTTTCAATAACATATACACGCCGTAAAATAAACATTACTAAAAAATATTAAGCGATTAAACCTTTTGAAATGATGTATAAATATAGTAAATTACCCTCATACCCATTACATCAAAATTTGGGCAATACAAGTCTCTTTCTCTTTTAGTTTTTCATACTCAAGTTGCTATTACGTTCATATATAAAAAATAATCCTTTAACAAAAAATGAGTTTTGGATAATTCGCTATTACTTAAAGTATTTAATTTTAAAGTTACTATACTATAACTATAAAATGCAGTATCTCGAAATTATATTAGTAATTGGGACTTGGCGATATTTCTCTGTACCATCATTTGCATCCCCCTACATACATATGAGTAAACACTTGTACTCTAATATTTTGAGAAACTTAGATCGTTCTAAATAAAACATAGTTAAGGGAAAATCGTTTTATTTATATTATGATATTAATTAATAACTCATTTAAACCTTTTCATACACCAGTTGAAAAAGACTTCATAATACATTTGTACTTTGCAAAATAGTTACTTATTTGTGTAACTATAGCGGAAAGTGATACTTTACGTTCATACATTTTTCTACGTTCGTTGAGAATACTTTGGTTTCAAATCTTACTCTGAATAATTACATTTTTTCATTTATCCCTGTTGAAAATTTACTCTCTACTTTTAAAATGAAAAACTGCAAGTTGTGCTGTTAAATTCAATTGTAGATTTTCTGCTCTAAACTGACAGATTAAAAAGCTTACTTTCAAAATGGACATAGAAAAAATTACATTGTGTCACTTAAAAAGAAATTCATATTCTATCGTTAAGAAAACATAGGTACATACACTCTCATATTATTTATCATTAGTATACTTTATACACTTAGGAAATTATTTATTTGCATATTTTTATATACATATGTATGATTGTATTCGTAATCGTATTGTTGATATTGTATTGTTGCACACACATTAAAAATGCATATAATATACTTTATATATCCATATTTTTTTTAATTGTATATACGAATATACTTCCCATATTATTGACCACACTTATCTAGTTATGTACAAATATAATCATCGCGAAACTGTATATTGAAAAAGTATATTTTAATATGTTATGTAAATGCCGCAATAAAACTTATTCCTCATAAAAATTATACTACATATTCTTGTTAAAAACCTATCATTCCTTATGCATGTATCTATGAGATAAAAAATATTATGTATATCATTTTCAAAGTCAAATTTGACCTAATCAGAGCACATATCACCATCTCTGCATTTATGAAATTTATCACAAATACATAGATCAAAAATTATTTGTTTATATGATATATTCTCATATATATAATTAAAAACAAACCTGTATTTCAAATATCATCTTTCACAGTGTTACAGATCAAGATACATTTATTTATGTATATAATTGTCATTCACATATATCTCTGTATTAAAACAATATCTTTACAAAATATAGCATTAAAGTGTACCATATATGTATTATATTTATGATCAATAAATACCTATAAAATTATATAATATTTCATTACAATATCCTATTTCCAAAACAAAAAAATTGCAATCCAAAGATCTAAGTTCATATCCCGCTTAGAAACCAGTTCACAGCCTATAGATCCACAACCAGAACGGCAACCAACAAAAATCTCCCATCCTAAAGATCCAGGTTCGAATCCCGCATACTAGCCACGAGGAACCAGCCGAGCATCCCATCCTAGCTACCAGCAACCCGCCCTAGCCATCCACGAGCGCGCCTAGGCTACGAGCCGAAGGCGAGCACGTGGGTGCTAGGCGGGTTGCTGGGAGCTAGGACCGGATTGCTCCGCTGGTTCCTGGTGGGCTAGCCAGCAAAAAATTTCTAGAAACCTGTATATAGTTTGGTAAAGACGTTATTACGTAATTTCACGACAAAGAGTATCCGGTAGGAAGCCAACGCTCATGCTGCACGAATGACTGTAAATTCATCAGACAGCCAGTATTATACACAGCTAAAAATCTGTGGTGGGAGACCTGAGATTCATGTTTTGCTCACCAGGCCTTACTTCAGCCTACCGCATTATCAGAAATTTGAATTTTTGTGGGTGAATAATTTTCGATCGGCTAGAGAGCTCACAAATTCTCGTTTTCGTGAGTAGTAGTCTTGCTACAGGCCGTATATCGCCGATTCTACACGATTTGTTAAATTTTGACAGCCAGAAGTCTAGCAACAGCACTGCGATCGATGGATTTCTGATTTTTTTGTGGGCAAATGCCTTGCGATCGGCTGAAAAACCGTCCGAAACCTTAAAAATGCTCGTAACGGCAGTAAAGTGCTACTTTTCGGCCGCTACGGCTCTAAAACGTCGATTTTACACGATTTTTGAATTTTGTCGACTAGAAGCCTTGCTCGCGGCTCGAGTTTTGCTAGCTAGAAATTTTGTCGTAGGCTACATGCTTATCTAATCTGCTGTGTACTAGGCAGGAATTCTGGCGTTAAAATATTTCATGCAGGTTGCAGATCGGCGATTTTGCCCTGGATCGCTTTGGGGTGCTCTTGGATCGAATTTTGGTGGTTGCTTACCTGCAGGCTGTAAATCGTTCATATACTACTGAGCTAATTTCGATGATCTAGTTCGTATTTTGGTGAATTGCTGGGTGCTGGAATGCAATTTTTGAGAATGGAAAAATAGGTTTCTGTATTAAGAAATTGTATTCATTTTACTGTATTTATTGGTCATTTACATAATACATTTTATTTGTGTTACATATTATAATGATCTTATTTTAAGACTTAAACTTTTAACTTAAAAATAAATAATGAAATATATATCGTCAAATAAATCTTAAATTGTATTGTATCAGTTGTTATATAATATTGCAGTTTTTTGCGAGTATAATACATAACATTTATTTTTAAGACTTACATTTTTAATATGAAGATGTACTTTGAATTAAATAGTAGTTATGGAAGGATTTATATACAGAGATACCATTAAAAATAGATTAGTAATTTAACACAGAGTTTTTTAAACAAATGTTTGTGCAATATTAAAATTCAAGCTGCTATAGTGTAACTATAAGTCTTAGAAAAAACTGTAACATTTCGACAGAAAATAAAGTAGATCAAGTCCATCATAATACAGGATTAACTAAATAAATAAATCTGATACGTGCACTATCAAATATTAAGTTGATTATTTTTTCACCCAAATTACATTTATTACATCTGTGGCTTAATGAACAAGAACAAATACTAACGTATTTTGACTGATATGACGAAAGGTCGTTAGTATTCAGCATGTATTTAAATAAAATATGTAAAAATATCTCGAAATATATATGTGTTAAAATGTTTCACGCACAAAGCTTTTATGACTTTAATGGCACTAAAATCCCTATGAATTTAAATACTGCAAATGAATCTTTCCAAAGCAATATTTTAAGGGTATAAATATTAATAAAAGAAGTTACAGCTATCGTTAATGTTTCGTGCAAAACACTTTCTGTTGAAAAACTTTAAATAGGTAATAACCCAAAAATGGGTGAAGATACATGCCTGACAACTTCGCCAATCGATTCTACGAGCAAAATCAAATAAGTACATATATTTTCAAAAAAAATGTGCAATATATACAATATTTAGAACAAAAATAAACTGAAAATGGCCAAAAATAGCAAAAAAATCGAAGGTTATTTTGACCAATTTCAGTTTTTTAGCTATACAAACTAATGGAATAAATTTCATGACAATTGGTAAACTCATGTAATATTGTCCGTAGAATCAAATGGCGAAAGCATTTAATCTATTGTCCATTATTTGTCATACTTCAAATACGTTTAAATGTTTAAAATTATATAATTTTAATTTACGAAGTAGAATATTTGACATGCAGTTCTCTAGAGTGCCTTTATGCCCCTGATTTATTTTAGATGTTAATATAAATATACGATATATAGTTGCGTGCAAAAATTTTGATCGCACACAAATTTTATTTCTTTTAAAAGAATATTTATTTTGTAATACATTTATATAGTACACAGCTGTTAAGAATGTGAATACCTTATAATTGATATAATTAAAATATTTTAAAATTTATGTACATTGTATTTTATATGCTCAAACGAATTTGATCGTGCTCATAAATATTGCGTCATGTTGTAACTGACAATTTATACACGTTATTTTATTGAAATTTTTCATCAGATTCCAAAACTAAATTAAATTTCGACTATTATCTATAAAAATAGTAAAATACATCCACCTTTTGTTAGAGAATCCGTAATAAACTTCTTTCGAGAAGGAAAGGGTTCTCGCTATAAATATAAATAGCCAAAATCATCAACTGACAAGCAAAGATGCGATAGACCCTGTAAATCAACACAACGAACAGATAAAATAATTAAACTAAAATTTATAGCAGATCCAAGAAAACTACCATACATATTTCAATAGAAAACCTTGCCTCTGTCAGCCGAAGTACTGTGTCTCGAAGTCTTTAAGATGAAGAACGTAGTGGATGCCATTTTTAAAAAACTTTTAGTCAGTAGAAGAAATAAAAAGGCGATACTAAATGTTGCAAAACATATTAACATTCTAATGAAGTCGACTAGTAAAAGTGTTACTTTCAAATGAATCAAAATTATATTTTATACTTCAAAACTAATAAAGAAGTTTATAAGTCAAAAAAAAGTCCGAATTCTTGACGGGCTATGCCAATCTCCGGATCTAAATTTATGGTAAGACTTAAAAATATGCGTGGATAAAGAAAAACACTCCAACGAGGGTGAATTATGGAACCATTTGGAAAATGAGTAACAAAATTTACCATAAAACTCCATAACAAATTTAATGAAATCAATATGCCTCGACTGCAGTGATTGCTTCAAGAAGAATGTCTACGAAATATAGAATACAAAATCCGAAAAGATTGTATAATTTTTTTACTACTTTTAAAGTATGCATATTTCCGACGCAATACTTTTGAACAACTTTATAAATTATTTTGTTATCACATAAGTTTATTTATGTAGTTTTTGCTTTATAATTTGAAAAAAAAAATATGCACAAATACATATGTTTAAAAAATAACTGCTTCATTTCTTATCACTTTTTACAATATATGATATACCTAGAGTGAAAATGTGCGTGGCGCAAATCTTTGGCACGCAACTTTATCCAATCAAAATGCAATGTTAGAAATACTATATTTATAAAAAATGTTTTCGTAACTGTTTTATGATGAATTTAATACATATATAAATATACATTTAGAACTTGAAGATATAGTAGCGTCAATAATTGATATTTCAATATGATTTTTGTCCTTTAATTTATTACAAAATTAAGTAATTCCATTTCCAGTTCCATTTCACAAATATGTAACGTAAATGTACAACCAAACATTGCCAGCTTGAAACACATTACGTTTTTAAGTTTGTTTATAAGAAAATGTACGGAAATCCTAAATGTAATAATATTATTGTTATTATTATGAGATAATTAAAAACAGATCATTATTTTAATACAGTCGTATTTGTGAAATAAATGTACATTGTATTTTATAATATAAATAGTGAGGTTGTTTACAAGTCTTAGAAAAAAATTATATCATTTTGATAGGAAATAAAGTAAAGTCCGTACAAGCTAACTTCAAGCCACCTACGTCATCAATCGTCCAATGCGCGGCAAAGGGAGAGAGTGTGACGTAGACGTTCATCGTTGGCTGCAGTCGATTCCATAGACTCGTCATATTTGTATAAAACTGGGGGCTAATTACGTTCCGTAATAAAGCTTTTATTTTTGGTCGTATATTGAAGAATATTATTATAGGAATTTATTTAAAGGTGATTCAATTAAAAATCCATATTTCAATTGATTTAATTTGATTCCGCATGCGCTTGAGACGCGTGGCAAGCGCTTGGCGTTCGGAGTAATATTCCGCACGCCAATGGACAATTTGTTGGAGGCGTGGTCTCTAGATCACTATTATGGTACAAGATTGACTACAATAAAATATATGTATGTGGAATCACACATAAAGTTGTACTTTAAAAGTTGTTAAAGTTTGCGTACGCGTGTATGCTCCGTCCCATGGGAAGCCAAAGGATCGCTATAAACCTTTGAAACGTCTCTCACTTAAGATAACAAAGAAACCTAAATTTACACCCCTCATAAAAATAAGAGTGTGAATACGGTCACTGCTTTGCACAGAGTTGGACTTTTATGAAGTAAAACTTTTTTCATGTTACATAGGGTGACCAGACGTCCGGCTTTTTAACAAAAATATGAATGTCCGGCTGGCTTTTATTTACGTCCGGCTTTTTTACGAAATAATGAAAAAAATCGTTTTTACCTCACAGTACTAGAACACAACTTTTTTCCGCACTCGCACGTGCTGAATTCGTCGCACGCATTGCCGTCTAATAAGAATCGGTTTTGTTCGTTGAGTCTCGGTACTCGCGCTGTCGACCAGCTATATTGTTCCTAAGTTCAAAAAAAATGTTATTTTTTATTTCTTTTCAAGTGTTTAATAAAATATATGTTTGTATTTTGCTATTATTATTTTGTCATCCTTTTCTACTAAAAATCATCCTTTTTTGTCTGCTGTGTCCTCCTTTCGTGATCTAAGATCTGGTCACCCTATAGTTACACTGCTTTTACATTAATATTTATTGAAATAATTATACAGTACTCGTATATTACACTTATGTATGTAAATTGTGGTTTTACTACATGCAATAAAATGAAAAATCTTAGCGAGACAACAACTTTAAGTAGTAATTTATTTTAAAAGATATTTGTTAGCAGCAAAAAAAATATTTTTTTCTTTTGACTACACCCTCAAAAAACGAATCAAATGTAGAAAAACTTTGTCGACGCACTCGCTTTTCCTCTTATCACTATTGTCCAAACACGATACTCTGACAGTTTACAAAATTCTGATGCTTTTTTCAAAGCTTGAAACTCTCCGAATTCAGTTACACACTTATTATACACATTTAACACAATCTGCTGCCCATGTTCATGTAAATAAATTTGATCTAAATTAATTTCATAGCCTTCACTGTGATGTCCCACTTCAGTCGTATCTTCTTGCACATAAACGTCCAGTTCGTTATCATTACTACTTGCACCTACTACGTCACCATCATTCGAAACCCACAGTTGCCACATGAGTTTCTTAAAAATATTGTGAAATTTGCTAGTACAGAAATTGTAGGAAATTAAGTTTTTCTTATAATGAACCTAACTTTTATATGGGGACAGTATGGCAGGGGATGATATAATTTGAAATATTTTACCAGTCTTTTAAAAATTACCAAATTATAATTTGTCGTTAGTAAAACTGATACTCAAAACTGCATAAGTTAATCCAAGTTAATTTACATAAATTCGAACCATAGTAATACAGCAATAATCATTTCTTATTTTTGTAATATGGAGACCCCCTCAATGGGGTCCCGTGGCCGCGTGCCCGAGTGTCTGGCCGCGAACCTGGGGGAACCGGGTTCGATCACGACAGACCCCAAATATTTCCAATTTTAAATGGCACAAAAGTGACCCCTGTGGTGCACTCTCCACACAAGCTATGAGTGCCCGTGAAGTGACGCCTGGTAAGCGCCCACACGGTAAAATATATCGTCATCATTACCGATGTCTACATGTGTTGTAGATACTGGCACACCCAGAAATGAGTAATATGCCGTGATGATTTATTTATACCGTGAGTATTTTTTAACGTGAAACATTGGGTTTGTGAAATCCATTGTTACGACTTGACATTTGATTGACAGCAATGTATTTGTGTGTCCCATTTAAAATGAAACATAGGGAATGAATTTGACATTTGACAAGACGTCAATTGAGGTTGATTTTGTTTAAATAATTGTACCTGCTTTCTAAATTAAATTTAGTTATAGAAAAAATATTGTGTGCATCCTTGTGCCCGAGTGGTTTTCTGACTTGGCTAAATTTCTTACAATATTTAAATATAATATGTACTTCTATCAGATTCATTCCCTATGATTTATTTTAAATGAGACAGACAAATACATTGCTGTCAATGAAATGTCACATTGACAAGATGTCAGTAGAGGTTAATTTTGTTTAAATAATTATACATGTTTTCTAAATATTAAATGTAGTTGTAGAAAAAATATTGTGTGCACCTTGTGCCCGAAATATGTTTAGTGCTCTCGAGTGGTTTTCTGACTCAATTAAATTTCTTACAATATTTAAATATAATACATCTGTCAAAGTCGTTCCCTATGTTTCATTTTAAATGGGACACGCAAATACATTGCTGTCAATCAAATGTCGTAACCATGGATATGACACACCCAATGGTTCACGTTAAAAAATACTCACGGTATATTTGTAATATGGAGAGGAATTTTGTTTTCGCCTTCTCAATAAATAAATATATCATCACGGCATATTACCCATTTCTGGGTGTGCCAGTATCTACAACACATGTAGACAGAGACGCGATCAAGTTGGAATCCCTTACATTAATAGTTTGAAGGTGAAGTTGTCTCTAATTCTTGAAGTTTTAAACGCAAACATATTCCAGATATGATTCTTGGGTCAATATGTAAACAATATATTAATACTAGAAAAAACATAATTTAATTAAATATTTTAAAATTGCTGATGATGAGGGCCTTGGGTCCCTTGAAACGTCCACAACTGTAATAAAAACAGTGTTTTTATTTAAAATTATTCCTCTCCATACATTCATCATCCAAGGTACCAACCAAAAGAAAAATATTTTTGTAATACATATCTTTGCGTCTTTAAGTAGGATTATGGATGATTACGTAAGCGTATTGTCCCATAAGATATTTATATTTTTCCTTAATTCCAACCCTGGGAATTGCAGGTATTCTGACAAACATTAGGCAGTTTGCGGTACACTGCACTAAACTGTTCCTTTGTATTTTTATAGTATTCGGGTGCTTAAGCTGTTTATAGCGATCCTTTGGCTTTCCATGAGACAGAGCATACGAATTTTTAAGATCTAATGGACTGGTGACTAGAGAAAAACTTTTGTGACCGTTTCAACGCGGAGAACATGGATTTATTCACAATTTTTATTCATTTTATTGGCTGTTTTTTCGATATACAAATATTCTATATGAAACAATCTATTCTTACAA
The DNA here is from genome assembly GCA_943142095.1 of Ophonus ardosiacus. Classification (NCBI taxonomy): domain Eukaryota; kingdom Metazoa; phylum Arthropoda; class Insecta; order Coleoptera; family Carabidae; genus Ophonus; species Ophonus ardosiacus. Next base: position 33,779,751 of record OW964832.1, on the reverse strand, counting down.
CAAACACTTACGACAGTTTTCAAGCGTTTTAAATCGTGATACAATGGATTCTGTGTCATGTGTTGATGTATTAAATTATTAAGAGTTTCTACAGTAAAATGAATGAATAATAATGATTTATAAGGGTTTATTAACTTTATTACAGAAGGACACGTAAATAACCTGTAGTTATATAATTATGATAAATTCGCCAACAACACACTAGTTGAAATTGTACAATAAATAAAGCCATTATTTATTTAGTTTTTGCATTATATCAAATGAATTTTTCTTGTCAAATATACCTACTAATTAAAAATGAGTACCAAACTAATATTTAATGATGATTTGTATATTAGACGATAATTTTTTGTATTATTTTTAATCGAAATCTAACATCTTTGAAACCGGGAAATTGGGAAAAACAGCATTATTTTCAAGAAAAAGTATTTATAAAATTTAGCTGTTTCACAAGGAATAAAAGAATATCCGAAAACCTCGTTTTCATCTATGTACTTATAGATAACTTCTACTAAAGTATAGAATAATAAGTGAATTTATCGGGTCAACAAGTGATGATATGCACTTTTCCATCAAGATAGTTTTATTAGTAGAGTTCGGTTTATGATGAGAATTTAAAGATTTATAATTTCAAAATGTCACATAAATATTCGTTTTTCTCTATTAGAATACTACCTACTTTTATTTAAAAGTTCACTTGTACGATACGAATCAGGCATTACATCATCACATTCTAAAATAATGAGTGTAAAAATAAGCAATTTACCTTGTAAAAATCAGCTCGACTTTTAGTTCTACTCATTCATTGTCATTTAAATTTGTTCAAAACACATTGCAAAGTAAATACAACTATTAAATGCACTAGAAATCACAAAACAAATATCACACAGTAAACAAATGTCAACGTACTTCAGCCATTTTGAGAGCAAGTAACAAGCTACAACGTAGCCTCTTGTGCGCATGTGTAGTTATTCGGAACATTCCCTGTTAGGCGATATTTGAAATAAATTATTTTCCAAAATAAATCGTAAATTTAGATAATTTGTTATAAATTATCAAAAACTGTATTGAATTCATCATAAATAGCCTTTTATTTTATTAAAACGTAGTACATGAAATATTTTACGAATTACGGACCACTACCACTTATTTTTGTTTTAAATTAAAAAGGTATAAAGTGTTTCTCAAAGTGTTGTGATATATGCATGTATACGTCCAACGTCCGATGCCAATGCTATAACTACAACAATATGAACATATATACTGCATAGGGAATATTTTTATGATAATGGAAAATATAAATCAGAAATGAAATACATATGTTTGGGAAGGATTTGTTTATTTATTTATTTATTTATTTATTACTTAATGAAAATTTTCTAGCTAAGGGTGCAAGGTTCACAATATATATTGGGGGTTGTTTAGGAGTTGGCTAGCGGAAAAAATCCTCTCCATGTCATAGAAACTCGTTCAGAACTAGCAGAAATTTGGCACTATATCTGCATAATAATTTAACGCATATTCGTCCAGATCCTTCTGCAACTCTTCCAGGTCCTTCGTTGCTTATCCTGATCCTTTGTATACGTACAGCATATTTCTCCAGTGAAAAGCCTGGAACAATTAAATATTTAATCAAAATTAGCTTATTTTTATTACTGAACTTTTTCTGGCACATAAATTCATTTAAATTTAAATTCTTTAATTATACTATTTTATAAATATGAAACGGAGGGAGAGAATTTCATTTCCAAGAAAAAAATTAAAATATTTCAATCATCTACTTTATATTATTTTTATAAAATAAAAGCAAATTTTTAATGGGGTTATTTTATATAATTAGTATATCAGGAAAATTATCGTATCGTATGTCGTAAGCAAGATTGTAAAATCAGGCTTTTTATAATTATTCTCTAAGGTTTTTTTCAAAATGACTAGGCAAATTGTAAAATGATGAGTTTTATACTTAATAATAATTATTTGTAATCAAATGTAATTATTTAAATTGTAGAAGTAGGTTATAAATAGAAACAAGGAAATATTAAACCAACGAAGAAAGATTTTGTGTAAAATTCACGGACCTCACTGGGCAATACGAAGGTCCTGGGTTCAAATCCCAGTGAGGTCCCGGATTTTTCTTTGTTATTTTAGTATTTCCTTGATCCAAGATTTGAAGTTTTATACGTATTTAGTTTGAATATATCTTTAAATTTACCCAAACATAATTTAAAATATTACCATTTTACCCATTTCTGGGTGTGCCAACATCTACAAAACATAATTTAACGCATAAAATTAGACCTGAAAATTCCAATCGAAAATATTCAAATACTCATTTTTCGGTTTGAAAAAGCCCTAGGCGTATTATTATATTAAAAGACTGTTTTTACAAGTTGTGTACTACTATAGACCTATAAATAATATAAATCTCTTGTAAATGCTTAAAAGAATGTACATACATATGTACCTACACATTGTTAAACAAAAAAATAATAAGTATAATATGTAGTATAATGTATACGCCCCGCCATTTATATTACACATGTACAGAATGTAAATCTGAAAGTGAGACAGGCGTTTAACATGGTAAATCAGTTTTTCTTTGCGCAAAACGTTACCTAATTATTTTATGCAAAAATACTTCAAACAAAAGTTATAGAGATTTAAATTCTGCATCTAAATCATGCGAAATGATTATTCTAGCTCTTCATATAAACGTAAAATTATATATAGTCACAGGTTTTTTTTAGAGCTATTACTCTATTAGCATAGGCAGACATGGATTTATGACAATGACAAAACGATCAATTATATATGGATTAGAGTTGTAAATTAACAAAAAAAAGTAAAGTGTTTTAGTTGTAATTGACAGTTAAAACTTGTTTATTTTTTGTCATAAATCCATGGTTACCTAGACTAAAAGTTCATAAAAATTGTCGTTTATATGAAGAGCTAGATTTTCACATGATTTAGATGCAGAATTTAAAACTCTAACTTTTATTTGAAGTATTTTTACATAAAATAATTAGGTAATCTTTGCGCAAAAAAAAAACGATTTCCCATGTTAAACGCCTATGTCCCACTTTTCAATTTACATCCTGTACAATTATTTACACAAAGTAAATATTTTTAATTATGCATTACATTCCACAACTGATACAACCAATAATGGATAATATGTATATGACCGACAGTCTACAATGTAATACAATAATAATAAAATACAATCCTACCATGAATAAAAAATCTTCAGGCAAACAGCAAATCCTCCAGGTGTCCAGAAGTCGTTTCCAAACACCAGGACGTCATCTTCAAAACAGCAATACAAGAGCACACCACAAAAACGTTTGTACACTAGGACTAGAACTACAGCTATGAAATGAACAAAATTAACTATGTAATAGTTACACATTAGGTAATAAACTAATTAAATTTTAAATTATAAAAAAATGAACAAATTAATGATAAGTAATTGACACCTGCCATGGGTTATGTAAGTTTTTGATTGTTCACGTGCATTGTTTAGGAAAAATTAATAAAATCACTAATTTCCAATCGAGGTAAATTTATTGGTCCACAATAGTACGAACGTTTTCCAAGTGTCACCTTACGGGCACTCATTACTTGGGTGGAGAGTGCACCACAGGGGTCACTTTGATGCCATTAAAATTCGAAATAGTTTTGACGTCGGTGGGGATCGAACCCGAGTTAGAAGGTTCGCGACCATTTAGGAAGTCACGGAGGAATTATTACTGATATTTGCGGTTTTTTTTAAATATAAATAAAAAGTTTATAAAATTATTTTATTATTGAAATAATTTAACATTATAAACTTATTGATTAAAATCAATATTAACATTTATTTTAAAAGATACTTAGGTTACTTATATCTTTACACAATGACAGCTGTCATCTACGGCTGATAAAACGAGTTTGTGCAGTTACTAGCATCGGAATTAAATTCGACGATACTGCTTATGCTTGTAAGAGAATATGTTTTAAAGGAAGGTCCTAATTTTCACCTATTTTAATTTTTTTTTTCTTTCAAATAATTCCCAGTGACAGAAAATAATTATTGTAGATATTTTTTTAATAACAATATAACAAAACAACAACCATTCCAAGTTCCAAGGGCTACTTTATAATTTTAAATAGTATATCTACTGGCAAGTCAGTGTCAAACGAGGAACGAAAACATAAAAATGATTTAAGAAGTTTTAAAACAAGTGTTAGATAAAATGTTGTATTATACTCGTGTGGAATACATATAGGTCACTCGTCCTCCGGGCGGGCCTCGTGGCTAAACTTTTTCTTTCGTGACTAATATGTTACAGAGTCTCATATAATAAATAACTATTACGCATTGCGCTGTTATTAATTATAGATCTTACGCATTAGGACAATCGGCGGAAATGAGGCGTAAGGGTCATCTTCTAGTTCAGATTTATCTTCTACCGTAATCTTCGTAAAAATCTAGTATGTATTTGTACAGTAAAATCTACCCTACAAAACATATGGAATAATACTCCCAGAAAAATGTGATGAGTGCATGGCTTAGGTATTCAATGTCCACTAGAATTAAAGCTGGTATTACTAATAAACGCGATGTAACCCAATATTAAATGACGAATTACTTGACTAACATTCAGTTTGTGTAAGTTTAAAATCTATGTTTCAAACTAGTCTAAATAAAGATTTGTAGAAATTTTTCAACATTTGAGTAGGTTTTATTATTATAATGTTTACCTTCCGTCACCTTTAGGTAAGGAAGGTATTGTCTTTGGTCAAAAAATTCGGTGGTGAGTTTTTAATGAATAAGCACGTTTTAGGGTCCCTACAATACGAATTTACTATTTTTAAGATGATGTCTGTATGTATGTATGTGTGTGTGTGTGTGTGTGTGTGTGTGTGTCCGTGTGTGTGTGTGTGTGTGTGCGTGTGTGTGTATGTGTGTCCGTGTGTGACAAATTTTTCTCCGACGATAACTCCAATACTATAATTCTAAAAATTATAATTCTTTCATATTCCTCTTCTGTACACCCAAAGAAATTTTGCTTTAATACTTATTGAATTGCAGGTTAAATCAAAAATTTTTGCTTTTAAAAAGGATCCAACAAAGTTTAATTTTGATTTAAAAGTACCCTTGCTTTCAACCTTTAATTAGGAGTTTGAAACAAAAGTAAATATTTTTATATCAAAAGCAAATTTGTTAAAAGTATTATATTCATCTTTAAATCATATAGTATTTAACTGAAAAGTATTTAATTTTAAATTAAAAACGTATGATTTCAGAACAACTTTTTTAAAACATTAACTCAAAATAATCGATGCAATAAAATCAAATGCAGTAGTATTTAATTAGAAAAAATATTTATTTTATTTAATTTTAGTCTACTTATAATTTTTTTAATTATTCGAAATAAAATATTGGTGCACTTAAGGAAGAAAAGTTTTAAATTTAAAATTACGTAGTAAGTACTCAAACTCGTGATTTATTTTAATAATTATACAAAAATTAAAAAAACATGTCGGGCCTTTATGTAAAAGAAATACTTTTATTCTAATCTTATATGGTACAGACAGGGAACTTATTTCTAACAAGATATTTACAGATAATAGTATGTGTGTATATTATTTACAAAACATATTTATTATGTTGTCTACGTTAAATCTAAATGAACTTATTTCATACAACATATTTACTTGTACTTGTAATTTTATATTTGGAAATACATACTAGATTTTTTCCCTTACAATATGTAATTATGGTTGTGATTGAAGGCGGTAGTTGATTTAACCACTCTTGTACCTTTGTAGAGTTAGTTTCATATGTATTACATCATTCACCGAACTACTAACAAAAACATTTTAAATAAATAAGTAACAATAGTAAAAATAAAAAGACATACTTAAACAAATTTCCAATGATTCAGCTATCTCCATTCTTATATCCCTAATCTGATATGCGAGGTAGGACACAATTTCTTCACATCAAAGTTGTTTAACTTATCACGAAATGCAGATTCCACAATTAGTTGTTTTCCTAAGAACAAATAATATTATATACGTTTCATATTGAGTATACGTTAAATATTCTCACCTTAAAATATTAATAAACAGTCTCAATTTTGTTTGCTGTATCCATAATTGCTGCTGTAATATCGGGGCACTTACTACTCACTTGCACAAAAACACTGTCAATGACGATCAATGCAGACAAATACTGGCAACTAGATAGTCATATAAAATTAAATACTTTTGAATTAATATTGCCCATAAAATAATTTAAAAGTAAATATTTTAATATGTAAGTAATAATTTTTGTTTTTAAAGTTGATATTACATTTAAAAGTATTAGTATTGTGAACTGAAAATATTTGACATTGATTTTAACAAATATTTTATTTGAAATAAAAAATAATTTTTACTTTCAATTCAAAATCTCAATCTTTGAACACAAATAAATTAAGTATTTATTTAAAAAGTATTAACTTTATTTTAAGTAAATTTTATTCACACCAAAAGTAGTAATATTGAAGTTAAAAATATATAATATTCCTCTAAAAGTAAATTATTTTGAAATAAAATTATAATGGTTTTAAAATTAAAAGTATGTTTTAAAAGCAGCGTTTTTTATTTTTACCTGCAATTTGTTTAAGTTTAAAGTAATTCTTTTGATTTTCAGTGTTTTTAGAAACAAAAGTAACTTTTGTTGTAAATAAAACTTATATTTTTTTGAGTGTACATCCATATGAAGAGTTGATTAGATTTTGGTTATAATTGATCCACCGGAAGTACCCTTATTTGAAGTTTTTAACAGTTTTTCTTAAAAAAACGCAGTTAAATATTATTTTTTGACATTTTGTTATTATATTTATTAAAGAAAATACTCTTCTCTATATGGTTTGATTATTCATTTTCCTTCATATTCAATTGATGTAGAGTTAAAGCATTATAAAGAAATTAATTTTCAAAAATTAGTCAGCTTTGTTATTTATCATGGAAACAGCTGACATAATTATTTAAAAAAATTTAATTGACAGATGTCAGTTGCAAGTGCAAAACCAAATATGGAAAAAAGTATAGGATCTAAAATTGGTATGTCATAATGTTGCTCGCAAGTGACACGCAGAGAAAGGCCAAAGAGAATATGGAAGGACATTACTTAGTGTGGTTTATGTTATAATTTTATTGGATTTATAGAACCTTTTCAAATGAACTTTTGGCATGGAATTTGTAAAAAATAGTATATGTTGTTACATGATATTATATAGAATCTGTTCCAAGGACCTATTGGTATGGGATTTGTACAAAATACATGGAATTGACGGAAGGTCTTGTGCTGGCCACAACAGATTTTGTTTTATTGAAAATGTGAACCGGCCGAACTAATATGAGTTTTGGCTCGTACAGTGAGAAAAAAGCAGTAGCATATATGAAAATGAATTTAATTTATGAGGTTATTCGTCATTCGAACACCGGAAACGAAATAGGGGCTTTTAATTGCCTGATTCTCTACAAATGATGAACCTTCCCCACTAGGTGACCAGGTGAGAGATATAGAACACCCTCTGCACTATATTTCATCCATATACTGAAGCGTAATTTAAGACTTTTAAATAAGTTTTGTTTATGATGATACCTGGCAATAAAATATGGATCAAACTATGGGGTTCAAATTATAACCTATGTACCATATACATATACTTAAATACTGAAAAATGAAATTTAATAAGCATTCATATGCATAAAATTTCAAATCGTAATTTATAGGACGAAAAGGAAGTAATGAATATGTAATATATTATTATTGTAAATGAAATGAAAACACACGAAACGATTATTAAAAACCGCACATATGATTGAGAACACGTGTATCTATTTAGGGGCAAAACTGAAATTATGTTTGGGTCAGGGTGTAATTGGTGCGTAACCATGCATGATGCATGAAGACAGAACTGTATTTAAAAAAAATTGTTAGTGGCAGTTTAATTTAACATACTTATTACTTATTCTTTTAATCGTAATATGGTCTTTTCGATGGTTTTTAACCTCCCGCTACCCTTGGTAAGGAAGGTATAGGGATCGTGCTAAAAATGACCACGTTTTAAGGTCCCTAGAATCCAATTTTAACATCTTCTCGATGATGTCTGTATGAGTGTATGTATATGTAAATGTGTGTTTGTGTATGTGTGTGTGTGTGTGAATTTTGTCAACACTCTAACTCACATACTATTATTCAGTAAATTCTGAAACCTTGTATCTCGATCCTATTCTAATATGGAAAGAAACTATATTTGCCGTCAAATAATTATGGACTGGAGATTTCTACATTGAAACCAAATTTTTTAAGTGTCTACCTGTACAAATATCTGTAATCTGTCAATGTCATTTTATATTCTGACATTTTCGTTAGTACTTGCGTGCGCTTTTTATTCCCAATCCCAATTAATAGTCCTGGTTCTTATAACAAAACGTTTAGGAAAGCAAGTTTAATTGGGCAGGCAAAAACAATTATCGCCAATGTACACATTTTTTTCATAAAATTGGCGTTACATCCTGAAAAAAATTATAATTTACTAAATAACAAGAAAACTTTGGATTTGACTGCAGAAGCATGTTGTATTGGCAGATCTACTGTTTACCTAATAATCAATGGGGAAGTTTAGCATGATAAAAATTCTACATAACATACTATTTTCTCACAAATATAACACAAATGACTGCCGAAATTGAAATTAAAAATTAAAATTATAGCTCCATTTATTTATAATTAATATTTTTTGGGTAAACTTTAAGTACGTCACAAGTCAGTTATGCGGAAACTCAGAGAGAACGGTGAAATCGAACCACTTGAACGTAGGTCGTAACAAAGCGTAAAAGCGATTCACTGGTAACCGCAACCGCGTGCGTCAGTGTATAAATCGACAATCAAGCCTCTACCGACGTCATCTCAGCTTAAAATCGGATTTTCAGGAAAATCTGGGCATTTAAAAAAAAAATAAAACATGTTACATCATTTTCCAAGTCATTTCCCATGGAATAAAAAAATTAAAAAAAATCGCTAAACTTCCCCATTACTCTTACCTTTTATTTAGATTTCACCGGTTATCGTATTTTAACGCAAATGCGACCTTAGCTTGATGTGTGGAAACTTTGGTCAAAATATAAATATAAATTTTCCACAGAGACAATTACGTATTACTGTCTTACCTTACTTATTTGTTATAATATTTTCTTCATTTACGATGTATCAAAATTTTTACTTAGTTTTAAATGTATTATATGACATTTGCGTTCATTCCTGGTCATGTCAAGTTACAAGCGGCAACACCGCCGGGCAAGGGACAGGGTGCGGAAAAGTATAAAAGTTGAACATCAGTCCATAATCATTTGACGGTGAGTATATTAGATTTTGGAGTAAATCGGATAACCGGAACGGACACTTCACTTGAAGCTCATAATAGTTTTTCATCAAAACATACCATTAAATGTCATTTTTTCGCATTTTATGTCATTATGAAAATCAAAAATTATTGAATTCCTTTGTTACACAGTTCATATTTCAAATGCATCTAACTTACAGATAAATGTCACCGCAAAAAACTAATCATTTTAAATTAGCAATGGCGACATTTTAAAAAGAAAATAGTAAATATAAATAAAGCAATAGGTAGTTATTTGCAAAAGGACTTAATAGTTTGCAGAATTAGTAAATATGTTGGCATGTATTTAAATTAATAAAAATTAAATAGCGGGAGGTATTGTGTTGACCAAATTCGATTTTTATTATTTTTAAAGGCGTTGCTATTCCCAACATTGCAACTGAAATATTCATTTTTTTATTAATAAAATATAAGTGCATCCAAAATTCATGCATTTTTCATATTACATTTATTTTATATTCAAATATTATTTGAAATTCCTGCAAAGTCTCGTTTCCTGGCTTATTAATTCTATAAAAATATATTGCACAATGTTCATTTGCGCTCGAAATATACACAAGATATTTTCTACAGTCGCCACAATGGGGTCCTCCACCATAACAAAAAATAAATAAAATTTTTACCTACCATTCAAACACCAGACTTAGTAAAATAATGTTTTAATCAGTGGCACCCGTTTATTAAATTCATATTGCTTGTAATTTTAATTTATTTACAATTTCTAATTATAAATTCGAGAAACTCGAGACTCTCGAGTCGAGATCGAGAGGAAGTAAGAAAAAATATGACGAGACGAGATGCAGAGAAATCTCGTTTCGAAAATTCGAGACGAGACGAGAGTAAATTGTTTCTCGCCATATCTTGTCTCGCGGCATCACTATATATAATATACCGACAGAGCAGTCATATGTTTAATCTAAGCATTTTATATCTTCGTTTTTGTAAATGAATGTCCTATTTTATTTCTGTATTCCTTTACACAGGCAGTACGGCATTTTGTTTGGTTGTGTAATATGCTGACAGAGCAGTAATATGTCAGATTGACTTGTGGAGATGGTAAATGTGTAAGTAACTACAGCGCCATTAGTTCCTGATTAAATGTTCCAATTAAGCATGTAGACAAGTGACATTTCTCAACATTTTATAGTTAGAAATTCGGACAGCGAGCGTTTTTTCTATTTCGCGTTGACAAAAGCGAGCGTCAATGCCTACTTTGTATATAGACTGTAGAAAAATAAAATAATTATTTCTAAGATTTTTTATATCGAAGAAAGCGTAAAATCTCGAAAGCCGTAAGAGATAGGAGATTTTGAGAGAGCTTTTTTTGTACCTTGCATAAATTTTCTAAAAATCTAGTTCCGATTTCAATTTTAAATTCAAAACCCTTTCAAATAAGTGGTTGTGAAAGGAATGAAATACAGATAAAAGTATGTTTCCTATAATGTATCCACGCCCTACCTTTAACACCCTGTGAGTATTGTATTAGCATGCGTTAATTCGGAACAAATTTACAAATAATCCGCACTTCATTGTTTCTCTGTAAGGGCTGCAGGGGATGAAACATCCAGCCACTTGTAGGGTGCAACTGCCTGCACCCTTCGATACAGAAACATCACGGAGACAACCATCAGAAACACCCAAAAGTTTTTCACTTCTACAATCAATTAAATTTCTTTTATCATTCTACATTATTTTGGAATATAAAATTCTTTGAATATAAAATAATTTACTAATCATTCAGTATTAATAATACTGCGAATAACTTTCTGTGAAACTGCAAAATTTACATTTTCGTCCATATTTAATGACCTATGATTTTTTTATACCTAAGAGGTATTGGATTCAAGCTAAAAATCGCATACCCACACCTAGATTTTCAAGACCCCTACAATCCAATTTTAACACTTTTATGATGATGTGTGTGTAGATGCAGATGTGTGTATGTGTGTGTATGTGTGTATGTGTGTATGTGTGTATCTGTGTATGTGTGTGAATGTGTGGATATTGGATAGACGATTTCTCAAATCGGAAGTATTAATTTCTTAAAAAAATTCTTCTAAATATTATTTTTTTAAATTTATGTTATTACAAAAAAATATTAAAGAGTGTAATGGTGCGATCATCGACCTTTAAACTAATAGACGCAACGTACGAGCAAAACGCTTGTCCTGCCATAACGGTGCAGACATAGTATCTCTATCAATTCAACAGTACGGAAGTTAAGAAAACGCAGCAAAATAAAAAATTTGATTTGTCCCTAACTTGTTATACTTGTTGCATAATCGCTAAGAGTATAGATTTAATTTTTTTTGTGCATAATTAGATTCATTATATATTTTAATACAATATATTACATACATATTATATTATAGGGGACAAGTAATAATTAATAAGAACTTACATATGAAATGACACAGCTGAATCGCGTACGTACTGCTACTGCTGACTGCACGAAATACACCGTTTCCCCATTATTTTGTCGCATACACACCTCACAACAGATATACGTATTGACAGAAATAATTGTAAATGTTCTCCAAAAAAGTAAATAATACACAGTCACGAAACGTCAAATGTAGATTTTGACAACTATTTAGTGATAGAGAGCGATGTATAAGTATACTTTAACTGAGAACTTCCGTGCTGTTGAAAGACAGAATATGTATTTCTATCCTTTTATGTTGGAGCATTATTCTAACAATAAAAGAATAGGAGACACTTGGTCCATTAGTTTAAAGGTCGATGGGTGCGATTCTGTAATATACCACTATAGAACTGTAACTCTCAACGAAAGCGTATAATTTTTTAATGTCATAAGATAATAAATGCATTTAGTAAACAAAAATTGTTGCGTTTTTGTTCACTTTTACATTTCTATATCGTTAGAGAAAATTACAGAATCGCACTATTAAATTGTCTATCTGATACATTATATATATATATAGATTTACAGATAAAGAATTATGAATATATAAAATATTCTGTTGTAATGAATCTCACAGCCCAAACAACTTCATAGAAATCAGTTGAAAAATTTAAATGTTTGTAACTGACGGATAAATGTCAGAGTCAAAAATGCCGAGATATTTCTGAAGGCTTTTTTCTGGGAAGTACATTAATAATTTCTTATTTTATTATTAACTGAATATTTAAAATTATAAATACATAATATGCATAATATATACTATTTAGAAATACAGCCAATGAATTGGAAGAAACTCGAACATTTAGAACAGTAGGAGAAAACAAACAGATGTAATTAGAATTTTTTGAAAGTACCAGATATGTTAAATACAATACTAATATGAATATGCAACAGGTTTTGTACTGGCCACAACAGATTTTACAATAAACGATATATCATTAAAATGGTCTTCCTCAGATAAATGAAAAAATATAGAAAATGTTTAGAAGTACTGGGTAAGGACAAACATTTGTGTGTGAACAGAACTAATGGAAACATATGTAGCATGAGAATCAAAATGTGCAACTAAATGCACCGAAACACAACGCATCAAAATGCTATTAAATTTGTTTACAAGGAAATTACATACTTCAGAATTATTTATCTAAAAATTCTAATTTTACCTTCCATCACCATTAAATAAAGAGGGTTTTTCTTTGGTCATAAAATTCGATGGTTAGTTTTTAATGAATAAGTACGTTTTGGTGTCCCTAGAATACGCTTTTACTATTTTTACGATGTGTATTACGATAAAGCTGTATTCTAATTATTTTTTTTATCTCTCGCTAAGAGAGGTATTGGATTCATGCTAAAATTCGCATATCCAGATTTTAGTGAATAAACACGATTTAAGGTCCCTAGAATCCTATTATAACATTTTTAAAATGATGTCTGTGTGTGTGTGGGTGTGTGTGTGTGTGTGTATGTGTGTGTATGTGTGTGGATGTGTGTATGTGTGTGTGTGTGTATGTGTGTGTGTATGTCTGGTTGTTGTAGAGACGATTCCTCAAAAACTATAAGACTTAAGAACTGTTTAACTATGAATTCCTCAATCTGACATTCCTGGGAAGAGCTGAAAAGACTTTGGTAAGTCTGTTCGCTCCTAGCTGAAACAAGCCGATAATGTATTACCCCAATAGATATTACCACAAACAAATAGAAAATCCTCAGGTAGTGTAGAACAGGGACGTATTCGAAATCTGCATAAGTAAGGGAAAATGTCATTATTACAATATAACAATTGAACCGGAAGTAGTAGTTTCTGAGAAAAATTCTTCTACCTACATATAATTTTTGGAAATTTTTATTATATCTTGTATAGATTTAGAGATAAAGATACTATAATATATAGAGTAATTTAACCGCAGAGGCTAAGGCACTAAGGAAACCAGTTGACAAATTCCAATGGTTATAACATAGTTTTTAAATGACACATGTAAGTGTCAAAAATCAACAGTTTTAGTGACATTCTGATAGCTTTTTCTGGGAAGTATATTTAATCATTCTTATTGTTTTATTAATTAAATATTTGAAATTATAGGTAAAATGCATATATCCATCAGAAATACCGCCAATCTGGTTAATGAATTGGAAAAATCTTCCACATTTAGAAACTTCCTCATACAATGAAAAATAGATATAATTAGAATTATATGTGTGCAGAAGACATGTTACATACAATAAAAAACAGTATTTGGGTAAAGTTCTGTAATTTTTTGTTATAAAACGACGGTTCGAAAGGGAAGTGCAATACAATACTTATATAGCCTAATATGGAAATGGCGAGAGGTCTTGTGCTGGCCACAACAGATTTTTTTTTTTGTGAAATTTCCATAAACTTGAAATACAAATGTGAAATTTTGACATTTTCACGATGTGTATAGGTGTGTGTGTGTGTGTGTGTGCTGTGTATGGATTTTGTCTCCGCTCAAATACTAGCATTCAGAAAATTCTGAAACCTTGTATTTCGACTCTATTATAATATGGAAAGAAACCATTAGATTTTGGTGTAAATCGAATACCCGGAAATGAAACTTTACTCGAAGCTCATAATGGTTTTTTCGAAAAATACCATTAAATGTCATTTTTTCGCATGTTGTCATTATAAAAATTAAAGATTATTAAATTATGCACGTATACAGTAACACGTTTTCTATATATTTCACAGATAAATTTAAAATACAATTTATTTTATAAATCTCAAAGCCTATGATATAAAGATTCCTTTGTTTCACAGTTCATATTTCAAATATATGTAACTGACAAATAAATGTCACTGTCAAAAAACTAATTATTTCAAATTAATAATGGTGATATTTTAAACAGAAAATAGTAAATAAAGTAATAGTTATATGCAAAGGAACTTAATACAGTTTAGTAAATATGTAGATATGAATATATTTAAATTAATAAAAATTAAATAGCGGGAGATCTTGTGTTGGCCACATCAATTTTTTTTTTGTGTCATTTTGCACACATCTTGGCAGTACAAATACAATCGGTCATCGTTTGTTGCATGGCTACGTAAATAACATAAATCACTCCTACAATATACCGTATAATCACCATATTGAAAAAAAATAGTAACACACTTATCAACAATTAATTGCCATAATAAATCTTTTTTATCAACAATCCACAAAACAATTAAAACCCATCACAACTATCAACCCCTACCCCTCGATTTCCGATCTACGCCGAACATATCCGAGGATAAAACATCCTCACATCTCCACCAACATCGACGCATCGGGACGCAGTTACATTTTACGGGGTTTGAACGACGCATCGGTATACATTGTTACACTAGCAGACACACGACTGACACGTGTCGTAAGTGACAACACGTGCCAGATTGTTTACTTGACTAGTGCGTGGTTAAGTGGCTGTAAAGTGGATGAAGACGCGTGGCAGTGATTAGTGGATTAGTGACTTTGATAAGGGGTAATTTCGAGGGATGAAAAAGGAATTAGAAAAAGTGAACAAAAAATGCGTTATAAAATTAATTATAAGAAAATTAAATCACATATAAAACAAATTTTAGCACGAGTATAATTTAAATATTAAATAAAGCATATTTCAAATAACAGTTAAAACGAAAAATTTTAAATTATCGTTGATTTGCAAAAATAATAAAATGTAAATATCCCTTAAAATATATATTAAACCAAAGAAAGTCTAGTCCTTATAAACTAATGTACAAATAATCCTATATTTCGTTATTATTAATTTTCATAATTTACATTTATTTTTTTTCTCACATAAATGCCCTGAAAGATATCGATTTATCGTCATTACCAAAATTTGATGAAATATTTATTTATTTATTTATAATTTGTAATATATACTTGGGAAGTAAATTTTAGTATTCAAAGCAACGGTATTTAAATATATGTATATTAAAAATTATTTTAAAATAAATTACTGGATAATTATCAACCATTTCTTTGTACAAGACTGAATAAAAATAGCATTATTTTTTTTAAACAATAATTGCTCCTTATAAACAAAATAAAACAACAAAAAATTGTAAACAATTAAACAAAACTTAAAGATTTGTAAAAGTATTCTCTCAGTGTGAATTACAAAATATTTTAGTGTTCAATGCAAAAACAATTTCTGTCTATCAAATATCTAGTCATCTATGAAAAAAACATTCATGGCGCCAATTTTACCCCGTTAATCCCTTGTTAAACAATGATTGTATCAAACGAACAACTGTAACCAAAAAATAAAACATTTCCCGGTCGTTAATGCCTACTTTGATTGCCAATTTCGGGTAGTAATGTTCAGCATGGAAAATCTGGATCTCGACGCCGTGAACCGGCAATTGTTTTTCGACGCGTCGGCGTTTTTAGGAGGCGGGATAGCGACGGGCGGTGGAAGTACCGGTTCAACCAATAGTAGCGATTTGTTCCTCTACGACGACAGTTCTGATTCGGGCTCCTCCTACTCCTATGCAAGTGACCAGGAAAATAGCTCAGGATCCAAGGAGTAAGTATACGAAAGGATAATAACAAATTTCATTCGCAATCATTATAGTGTTGTCGATTCCTAACATTTTAGAGGGTAGACGAATAAGGGCTGGTTTATGATGAATTTAATTTATAAATTTACATTTAGAAACTTTATTTTAAAATTCTCAATTTTCTTTCTAGTTTACGTTCAATTTTGAAATTCTAGATCTGACCAATAAGTATCTACCACATGACTTGTCACTACTTGTTATTTGACGTTTCACCAATTATCAGTTCAGATTATAGGTTACAATTTTATTCGCATGGCCATGAATTTGTTAGACGCTTATGAACAAGATGATTTTTTAATAATATCGGGAATGATATTTACTATTGTTGTTTTGTATAATAAATAAAACAAACAAAAAGTTAAAAAACGTAGAGGGTCTGTTATATAGGCCGTGGTTAGGACTATGAACACATTGATTTGTCAACGGGCAGTATCATAGTTTGTTTCTGAAAGTAAAATAACAAGATCATGAGCAATAATTCTTCAAATGTACTCGTATGAGTGTGCATGTATTTAATTCCTTGCTAAATACTTCGTTGCATTGAAATTACGCAAACTTTTTTAATTTTGTACAATTCATTTGCTTTATCGTACAAATTACGATATTCACGAATACTGCTTATTACCGAAAAACTAAATGTCCATTTGTTTCTGTGAATCCATCTTTCAAACTGTCAACAACTCAAACACAGAAAAGACAGCTGACGGATGAAGCAAAGTTATACATTACCGTCATGTTTAATAGTTCTCTCTTGTGGTTGGTCGACTTTGAAATTTGTAAATCGTTCATAAACCATCGTATGCGTTTTAAGTGAGTTATATTTTAAAATCTAAATTTTAAATTAAATTCGCAAATCTATACGTAAATAACTATTCCGTAATCGATAATTAAACAATTCTCGTATAATGTATAAAAAGTAAACAACCACTACTCGAGTTCTAAACTTGTGTAATTTTGTACTTACAAATTTAATATATTCATATCTTTGTATCTCTTCAGCGTGCATTACCCGTTGCAGGTTTTCTTTCAAGTGACTTAAAAAGTTTTCTCTCTCGCACAAGAGAGTGCAAGACATATTTTTAACGAAAAAGTCCCTACAAGTTTTGACTGTCAAGTAACTATCAAAAGTCATTTGTACTTAATTTTTTAAGTGTACAATAGTAATAGGCAAAATAGGATATAGAGGTAATTAAAATCTTGATATACGAAAAATTCAAGTGATGAAAATTCAATGACAATGTAAATAAACTTGTAAGGTCACTTATAAAGACACTTTTGAAGTCACTTGAAAAGAAAAACTGCATCGTGTATTGTACGCTTTAGCTTTATGATTGAGAAATTGAAATTGAGAACCCAATATTTGTAATTCTGCATATCTGACAACCTGTCTTTCTTACAGGGGTCGAATTCGCCACCGACGTCGTTCAAAGTGCCCCCAGCAGCAAATCCAACAACGTCAAGCTGCCAATCTACGCGAGAGAAAAAGAATGCAGAGTATCAACGACGCGTTTGAAGGTCTTCGAGCCCATATCCCAACCCTGCCATACGAAAAACGACTGAGTAAAGTGGATACTCTTAAATTGGCGATAGGGTACATCAACTTCCTCAGCGAGTTGGTGCGGACGGACCGTAACGCCAATCAGGAGGGACTTGGAATCACGAGGAATCAACAGAGAGAGGAACCCAAGAAGATTATTGTCAGAGGTAGAATGTAGAATAGCCTTTATAAATGCATGAAGTGGAATATATTTGTTGAAATTATGTAGTACAGCCTACTCTCTATAAATTGAATTCGCAGGGAGCATTTTAATTTGTTCGAATTAGAGATAGAAAAATGAGATATACATGCCTAATATAGATACACAAATTGAAACATTATACCGGGTGTCCCATGTAAACCTTTACATAGCCGATTAACATGGGAAAACAGTTTTTTTGTAAATAAAATGTGTCCGGCAGAAAATAGTACATTACATCTTGTACAATATTTAATATTAATTACTTTAATATTATTGCATAAATTGCAATAAATTATAAAAATTTCAAATAAATAATTGTTTATTGTTTCACTTTTCACATTTCAGATTGGGGTTAGATTCCCCGTTAGGGTAATTATTTTCTTTTTTTACACAAAAATTGTTGAATTTTTAAAAATCTGTTTTATATTTCGTATTACAGTCATTTAAAAATAATAATAACAATGGATTGTATTTTCTTCTGATGTTAATAAACAATATTTTTTATAAGTACAGTAAAAACATAATAACTACACAAATTAATTATATTTCAGTTATCTGAATCTAAATTCGATTTAGAGAGGCCAATTTCATTAAAATTGATGACAAATTAATGCCCAAAATTTAATTCGATTAAGGGAAATTTCAAATTAAGAAATTCGATTTAAACAATAATTTTTACATATAAAAGCATAAATACAGTTGTACATGGCAAAAGAATAATTCGATTTAGAGAAAAATTCAAATAAGAGAGAGTTTGATTGAGAGAGAGTCGACTGTATTGAGTAATTAAAGAATTTTTACATTCTCATTATCGCCTTAACTTGACTAGTTTAAAATTGTGTCGTTTTGAAAAACTGATCTGTTATCTACTTATAAATTATACTTTTGACATCACATGCAAAAAAGAGAGAATTGATGTAAAAGTTGAGATGGTAGATCGAAATACAAACAAATCTTCGCCATTTTTATAGTTCTGTCTTCTGTCACTTGTGTTTTATTATTTGAGTTCTACATAATTCCATGTCTTCGGGACTTAAAAAATTTCTCATTTGTCATATATTCTGGGTACATTTCATGTTTACTTTCCTATTTATAAGAATATCTGTTTCCATATATTGGTTACGGATACGGAGTCATTTAGACTTCATACGATTTTTTTTACACTCATAAAAGTCAATCATTTTCCACTCAGCACAAACAACATAATCAAAATGCACGCCCGCACGTTTAAAGCAAACACATTATATCCTAATATCTCAATATCCATCTTTCAACAATGGTCTTTAATTACACAACAATCACCACTTGTCGTAAACCCCACAATATTATACCCTGTACCCTGTATACTGTGTAAGAGCAGTGTGCAATCATTCGGGACCCTAGGTCCTATGTCACGTGATCGATTATACATGGGGCAAACGAAGAGAAATGCCCTCGTGGTCCTGGTAGATTCGTTATGCAAGCAGATGTAGATTTAATATACACCGTGAAATGTAGAAAAATTTCTAGGGATGGCGGTAAATTTTGTTAGATAATTAGTGTGCACTTTAAAACATACATTTTTAATATTTGGGTTTTAAAAGTTTAAAACATGTTAGTTAAATGTCCTGTGTTTTCTATTGATTTTTGCTACAATTATTTGCAATATACGAAACTGAATTTACTACAGATAAATTTCTATTCATAGTTTTTGAAGAGGACGAAATTCTTGATCGATAAATAACGATCTTTATATAGGTAAGATAAATTTCTTAATAAATATCTGTCAAATAATTATGGAAATCAATTAAACGAAAAATAAGAGAAACGTAAAAAAAATTAAATGAGTTTAAAAGTGAAAAAATAGATTAAATATTAATACCGAAAAAGTTATTGCATGTAGTTGTTATTTATGACTAAATCAATATTACAACGTATTCAATATCAGAAAAGTTATTAATGTCATATTTTATGTACAAGCATACAAAAAGTCTCCGTACGACAATAATTTCAATCTATTTTAGGAAAAATAGCTATCTAAGACCCAATAGTTTTTTAATCCAAAATGAAAAGAATTATTTTACGTTATTATACAAACAAATAATGTAGTTATTTATTTTATGGGGTAAACATTGGTAACACGATAACCAAATCATTTAAATAATAAACCATGCACTTATTTATAATTTATAAAGAAATATGATATTTCGATGGGTTTCCTATGATTTTTCCACTTGTAACTAAGCGACGAGCCATTGAATTTACCAAATTTTTGGTTACGAATGGCGTTATGTTCTGCCATTTTTCTTGAAATTTATTGTAAATTCTTTTTCGGTTTATATTCTTGTTTCTTTCAAGAATTTTCCTGACTTTCTGAATTTGGTAAAAGTCCGGCAACTGTGAGAGTTCATAAATCTTTTTTCGATATTATATCACAGCCAAGATGCGACTTATTTATTAAAATTGTCTGCTAACCCTATTTTGTGATACTTGCTTTAAATTTATTTATGATTGCTGTAATAATTACTATAATTTTCGTACTTCCGCCAACTAAATATACCCTCAAAACATAATGTTGTCATAAATGGTTTATTATTTAAATGTTTTGGTTATCGTTTACCTCAATATAAATAAAATAACTATATTATTTATTTATTTTTCATATATAATAATATAACATAATGTTTTCATTTTGGATTAAAAAAAAAATATGAAATATATTGAATTTTAGACAACTATTTTTCCTAAAATACATTGAAATTATATATTGCCGTCCGAAAACTATTTTGTATGACTGTATATCTTTTTCTCCATAGTTTTGATTTAGAAAAAAAATCGTACATGAAAAACACTTATAAGTAAAGATCATTTATAATTTAGACATTAATGAAGGGTTATATGACATAACTGACAAAAGCATTAACGTGTAATTCATGTATAAATACTAGGTGTGTGAACACGTGTACTCGAATATATAACGTATATTTACGTGCTTGATTTACTACATGCGACGCAATATATCACGTACAGATTATATTTCCTTTTACAATTTTACTACATTACAATATATTTGTATATTTGTTAAGTTTCTTTTGATCAATTTTGTATTCATATTTACATTCATTTTATGCTTCTGTAATTCGTGATACATACATATTTTTAATATATCCATAACTGCAAATATTGTATGTTCACAGTTTTTCTATTAAATAAATACATAGATACAGGGAAATAATTTCCAAATGAAATTTTTATTCTGACTATAAAACAATATTAACTTCAATTTTATAAGCACGAATTATTCAATTTGGAATAGTATTACTGATAGTTCCAGTTCCGATTTAACAACTAATTCAAAACTTGAAAGATGAACTCATATTAAATATTACTCGTATTAAAAACGCAGAGCCCGACTTGAGACACTAGCAATTAAATAAATTCTTTAGATTGATGCCCGGTTTCACCACTGCCGAATACATTCACAAATAATCATCTAACGAATAAATTTTATTCATCAATTAGTCCAAGTTCCGTTTCACCAATCAAAATCGCTAAATAGAATTCGTAGAATATTATTTTCCTCTCGTTTACTTTTTAGATTTGTCATTGAAATCAAATGAAAATTAGTGAAAATATAAATTAGAAGATGCAAAGAAGCAAAACCTATCTCGAGGAAGAAAAAAATTGTTTAATTATAGTGGAAGAATATTTGCATATTATAGAAAATGAGAAAATTGACGATGTGCTGTTGCACGAAAAAATTAAAGAATAACATACTTTTGCACAAAAATGTGATCCTTCATAGAAAAAATGGCTTATTATTCTTGCATGTATTGGCACCAAAAGATGCCGAATTTTATTTAGAATATCATGAACACATCCTCTTGATTATCAGAATCGTATGCGATATGCGAAAATCTACTTCGTCAATTTATTATTATTATAGATTATAGAAAAATTTTCTTTTTCACCTGAATCTTCATCGGAAGATGTCAATAATGATGAGTATGACATGCTAATATTTAAGAAAATATATTAATACATAGCAAATGAAGATAACCTAATTTCATTTTCCATATATTATCTATATTATCCATTTTAGATTGATGCCTATAGACCATTCCAGAATGACGTCACCTGCCCTCCACAGGAGTGATTTTAACCTCACTTTTGAATATTTTTAGTAAATTATGTATGAAATTTATTTGTTCTGGATTGATCTATTACAAATAATCTTTTGATCACCTTACTGAACAATTATAAAATTATTATAACAAGCGCAATAAAAATGTCAAATGTCAAAGTATTCGGTGTATAATTATTTAACTAAGCAAAAATCTCCAGGTAATTTAACCAATGATTTATTCGTCGAATAGTTGCTAACTGACGTTGGTGAAACAAAAATATGCTTTTTTATTTGACGAATAGTTTAATTAATGAATAAAATGTTTATTCGTCAAAGGAGACACCGGGCATAAGTAAAGTTTTATACAATCTAGAAAAAATTGTGAAAAATTATAAATTTCTTCAAAACATTCATCTTTGACACTTCACTAAATTTATAGTGTAAATAGAGACGTAGCTTTACGTACCATTATTTTATAATTTTCGTAATAGTTCAGTAACGGCCGAATTCACCATCCCTGAATCAAATTTGATTCTCTGATCAACAAAATTTGACACTGTTGCTTTGTTAAAACTGTCTCCAAGGTAACCCAGAACGTGATTCACAGATCAGTGTTGATCAGAGAATCAAGATTTGATTCACGGTTGGTGAAGTTGGTGGTAAGTAATTTTGCACACCATGGAAATTTATCTCAGAATATTGGAAAATTTACTTGAACGCAAATATGTTATGTTCCAGTTTGTATACGGAATACCAAATTTATCATATTTATAAGTTCTTTATTCTATAATTAAATTTATACAAAGGTTACAAAAAAAAAAATCAGTTAATACAACGATGAATTTAAAACGAAGCTTCACATTTTTTATAAATGTCTTGTCAAAAACAATTTTCAATAAACAAAAAATTAAATCCTACCTTATTCCTGCAGATAAAGGCAACCACTTCACAGCGCACTCCCTTTCCTGGTCCAGGACCAAGGACACCAATCCCAACGGCACGATGTACGCCAAGGTATGGACTCCTGAAGATCCGCGGGCCAATAAGTCTAATTCCGCTAACTCCACCTTCATCAACAACGACTGAACCACGAGGAAGAGGAAGTTACTGCGAATATAAAAAATGTGGATAGTAAGTTTAAGACAACAATATGTTATTGCAATATTTTAGTTTGCCGTCCTTGATTTTTATTTTGAAGTAGAGTAAAATTCATATAAATGAATAATGCCCGTATTCATAAACACTCGTAAAAATTTTAAACGGTTCGTTATAATATTTATCCAATAAAAACAGTCGACATTGAAAGAAAAATCAAAATTTTGTTTGTCAAGTTTGATTCTATTTGTCAAAAATTATAACGAGCCGTTTTGAAACTTTACGAGTGTTTATGAATATGGGCATAAGTATTTTATTAATTGAAGTGAAACTTTTTTACGGAAGGTGTAATAAAAAATCACATTGCGAAAGTTGAAACACTCTGAGTGTGTTACATGAACGGTAACGCTGGCGTCACGACTAGAACATTATAGTGCTTGCGCAGTTCCTCTCTCCCGTTCTCTCTTTCTTCAATAGTACAAGTTGGGGAGTAAGCTAGCGTGTTCGTGCTAGTGACGGGCAAAACTGTTCCGCTTTCGGATTCATTAAGGAGTTTCACTTCAGCTGTGCGTTCTACGCACACAATTTTTTTTCTGTTTTAAAAATTTCCGATCAACTCACAAATTATATCGAGAAAAAGTATTTGTGTGCAAGGTTTACTTTTTATGAATTTTATTCTACTCTAAAAATGTAAATATTTCATATATTGTAAATTACTAGTTGCTAGTGTAATTTGACTAAGTTTAATTTATTAACAAACGTACTATAGTATTATCTACGTAAGAATGGCATTACGCAATAAAAACTATGGCTGGTAGCACAAGCCTTGTTCTAACTACGACGCTGTTTTAAAAAAAAAAGTCAAATTTCAATGTTTAATTTCACCCTTATGAGTAAAGAACGATTTTTTTAAAAATATTTGTTTGAATACAAACTATGTTCTGTTTTAAAATCATATTTTGATAAATTTAATAGTATTTATTATTATCATTAAATAATGAAATTTGACATTTCTTAAAACAGTGTTTTAGTTAAAACAGGGCTTGTGCTACCAGCCTATATGATTCTCGAAAACACATGTTCAAATTTTTGCCACACAGGTTATAGGATCTATTCATAAGGCGACGTACGTCGTAACTCTGTTCCAGAAATCATTTGGAACTGTCAACATAGTTCGTAAACATCGGCGTATATTTTAGACATATATGTCTCGTGTTATTTTTTACGTGATTTATCAATAATGTCAAGAAAAAAACTATCGAAAATTGCTAAAATAATTGTCTTGTCTGCATGTGCATTTTTTGAGCACAGATTCTAAAACTAATTGAAACATTATTGCGCAGTGCCAATCTTAGTGAAGAATGCTATTCATTATTATATTCATTTATGAAAGAGAAAGGCCGTACCCCATTCTTTAAAACTTTCTTGTACAAATGTTAGTAATTTAATTGAATACTTCTTACAAAATTTAAACAATAATATCTCCCCGTTCACACAATATTTTGTCTCTTCATTATTAATACTTTATTTTCAAAATAAATATAAATTCCCTTTAAATATTAAATGTGATAATCAGAAAAAAGTCAATAGAATAAGTGTAATTATAGTTAATAATGCACTGCTAAGTACGTATTAATTATTTAATCTAAGTTGTAAATTTTAATATTTCATATACATACAACGATACAACCTATATATATATATATATATATATATATATATATATATATATATATATATATATATATATATATATTTCAAATAGCGAAATGTCGGTTTTGTATAAATACTGTATGACTGAAATTTCGAGTATTTGTCAACAGCTAATAAAATTTAAATATAAAATAATATTTCTAGTCAATTGAAATGGTTCTAATCATCTTTGTTATTTATATTGTATATTTTTGTTATTTACTTTTATTACTATATAGAACAATATTTATTTATAAAAGTCTTTGTATGTACATATTTTTGACTAAATAAATATATTTGAAATATATAATGTTATTGATTTTTAACATGAACAACATAAAATTTTGTCATTTATTTTGCTTAATAAAACATTATTTTCATCACATAAAATTACAAAGTTCTCACATAAAAGTCCATTCAAAATGATTTTTTTCAAAGAATATTTATATTCAGATTTTATTTTCAAAATTCTAGCTAAAAAATTATGACAAAAAAACTAGAAATTCTTGTCTGAATAATACGAAAATTACCTTCAAATTTATTTACACACCATCCTCATTTCTGCAAGAAATATCAGAACGTGGAGACAATCCTGCCATCCTGCGTCAATAAAGCAGCAGGAGTGTGATTGGTTACATCCTGCACATTCCCACGCACTGTCAAGATGGCGGAAGAAGGCGCAATTGTAGCATCTATGTCATAGGGACATAAAGTCCAAGATTGCTTGGAATAAGAACTTACAGAAAATGAAGTGAAACTTTCATGACTGTTATCTACTTTCAGCGCTCCATCGATCTTTTCAAACTATGAATATTATAATTTTGTTTAGAATTTAGATAAAGTTGGTTAATAACAGAGGTTGCTTGCCGTCATGAATTTTATTAATGTATTAACGATGGATTTTCATTTTTACGATAATTTTGTTTGTTCTCATTGATAGGATATCTTTACAGTTTTACAATAAAGATTTGTCTTTTAATTTTGAAGTACCTACTTTATTATCTCATAGTAATATGCATTCTATATTTTAATAATTTCTGTGAGTAATTCATTTTTACCTTCCGTTACATTTAGGTAAGGAAGGTATTGTCTTTGGTCAAAAAAAATCGGTGGTTAGTTTTTAATAAATAAGCACGTTTTCAGGTCCCTAGATTACTATTTTACTAGTTTTACGATGATGTACATAGACATAGTAATCTAGGGACCTGAAAACGTGCTTATTTATTAAAAACTAACCACCTATTTTTTTGACCACACATAGGTGTATGTGTGTGACAAAAAGTTCTCGGTTTGATTATACATTTTCCTTCATATTCAATAGATATAGAGTTAAAGAATTATAAAGAGATTAACTTTCATAAATAAGCCAGCTTTGCTACAGTCATGGAAACAGCTGATATATTCAAATAATGCTAATTGACAGATGTCAGTGTTAAGTGCAATTTACTTAATGTATGTTCGTGTTATAATTTTATTGGATTTATAGAATCTTTTCCAAGGAACTATTGGTATATGAATTGTACAAAATTCATAGAACTGACGGAAGGTAATGTGCTGGCCACATCAGATGCTTTAAAGTATATAATATATTTTCAAATCATGATTTAGAATTTGGGAGCTTATACCCGAGACAGACGATAAAAATTAATGATCATTAAAGGTTAGATATAATATGCGCACTTGAACTTGAGACTATTGACAGATGTCAAAATTGCGTCTATTAACAAACCAGAAAATATTGAATGTAGTAAGCTCGTGCTATTTATTGTATTGTACTCGTACAGTACAAAACAATAAGTAACACGTACTTACTACAGTCAATATTTTCTGGTTTGTTAATAGACGCAATTTTGACATCTGTCAATAGTCTCAAGTTCACGTGCGCATATTATACCTAACCGTTAATGATCATTAATTTTTGTCGTCTGTCTCGGCTATTATAGTCGGCCAGAAATAAATTTGACAGATTAAATCTCCCAATAATAAGTTTGACAGCTTTGTTTGACAGTTTAATTTTAAAGAATTAAAAAAAAAATGGTTCATCATTTTACCGTAAGCATAATACCAAAACATTTACTGATGAAAACTGTACACATTATTTTCTTTTTTGATTTTTGTAAATCAATCTATTGTAGATATATAATTTTCTTAATCTAGTAGTTTTATTATAAAGAAAATATGAATAAAGGAAAAAAATAACAATATCGTACACCTGCATACTGTAGCTAAAGATAAGTTATCACGAAAGCGAAATAATTTGGTCGATATAGCAATAAAGCACACAATAACAAGTTCCCCACCATAGTGATGATGTTCAGGTGTTCGTATATCATACATGCACCTGCATCTGACATCCGACATGAACCTAGACCTTGCTAACATGATATGATGAGTGTTTACAACATGTCATTTTCATATGACTCATATCATGAGGAGGAAATCGGTATGATTATCATTTTATATGACCATTTTACAAAAATACATTTGTTTATGGCAAGTCAGAAGAACAATATAAAAAATACAATTTGGTATAAACTACAAAATATTATAAAAATATTTTAAACAATGCCTGTTTCAACAATGTCTCTCGTCTTTTCGTTTTCATTCAAATGTCGAGGCATTTTAGTGCTTTCAAATTATTTTCATTTAATGTGACATTATTGATATTTATGTAAATAATTACAGAAAATTTACGACGCCTATGTTTGAATATCCTGGCAAAGACTGAATTACAAAAATAAAAAATAGGAGTTTCCATTTTTTTGGCCTCTATAGTACATCTAAGATTACTCTAACTGCCTGCTTTTGTAATTAAGATGCCGATAGCCATAGCGTGAGGTGAATTGCCCCATAAAACAATTCCATAGCTTATGAGAGAGTAAAAAAGATCATAATAAGATTAATGTTTCGAAATTTAAACATCGTTTTAGATTTCTTATAGTTTGATATGGTTATAGAACTATATATGATATGACCATTATATTTTCTCGAGATAATGACCATGAAAAACGCAGACTGTTATGTTAAAAAAAAACTTTTAGAAAACTACGAAAATGCACCACCATGTTCAGTGAAACAAATGAAACTGTTAAATCCAAATACAGCTGTTGACATCGTGATATACGACATACGATCGCTCGCTCCATCTAAATCACTTAATGATAATGTTACTATTCCAACATAGGTCGTACTCCATACAATTTGTAACTGAATACATTTTTATAACCGGTAGGAAAAGTCATTTGCAGCCTTAAATAAACATGATACTTTAAATCATTCGAATACGATACACGAAAGTAAATAAGAGAGTCACATTTACAATCATTTATCAGTTTTAAGTGAGGATTTTATTATTTACATTCTAATGTTTAAAGTATTTTTAACTGGTAGCAAAATATTAATAACCATTATTCCAACCGTACAAAAAATATTAAATGTGAATTTTATATTAACAGAGTATTATGAGAACATGACGTGTAATTTTTCATTTTTTAGACGGTCATAAAATGTTTAATCAAGCAATGTTACCTGAAAAAAAGAAAGAGAATTTCAAGCTGAATATAGACTTTCGTCGTCCGTTATTCTATCTCTAACCGTGTATGAGTGGTGCATGAAAATATGAGAAATGAGCTAAATAATTTAGTTCATTTCTCATATGTTCATGCATCACTCATACACGGTTAGAGATAGAATAAAGGACGGCGAAAGTCTAAATTCAGCATGAAATTCTCTTTCTTTTCATGTCACGCAAAACTTTTTTACAATAACGGGTCTCGTGTTACAGCAATTTGACGTTACATGATTTTTCAACGGAATATTCTATTATTGAAAATACAAAATTTCAATGAAAAATGATATAACTTCAATCGTGTGTGAGTGGTGCATGAAAATATGAGAAATGAACTAAATAAAATGAAGCAGAATACTGACCCAGGAATCTACATTCTGGTATACATACATATAGTTTAATATTGAATAATAATATTTATAATGAAAACAGAGAGATGTCAGAAAACTTAAAGGCGACATGGAATAATGATCCTCAAAGTAGCATAGACACTTAAAAAATACATGTCACCAACACCGCTTTATTGTGCCCGTTTCTTTCAACAAATTCAAACCAACTGACTGCAGGAAACTTTAATTATATTTCATAATATCATTGAGAAATTAACTTACAATAATTTAATTAGGTAGCTTTAACCAATGAATAAGTATTGCATAACCTGTTTGTCTATTTGTAAAAAAATATATTTTATTTAAATTTTTCAATGCTATAAAATATAGGTTAATTATTTGAAATAAAATGTATCGAGAAATTTATTAAATTATTTCATGATTTCTATTTTTTACTTTCCGTCTCCTTTAGGTAAGGAAGGTATTGTTTTTGTTCAAAAAATTCGGTGGAGAGTTTTTAATGAATAACCACGTTTTAGGGTCCCTAGAATACGATTTTATTAGTTTTACGATTATGTCTTTCTGTATATGTGTGTGTGACAGATGTCAGTCTCAAGTAGAATTGACATAGTTTATGTCCGTGTTATAATTTTATTGGATATGTAGAATCTTTCCAATGACCTTTCGATACGGAATTTGTAAAAAATAGTATATGTTGTTACAATTTTACTGGGTATATAGAATCTTTTCCAAGGAATTTTCGGTATGGAATTTGTACAAAATACATAAAATTGACGGAAGATAATTTGCTGGCCGCATAAGATTTTTTTTCAATAATAAAGGAATAAATAAAAACTACATAACGTCCATCTAATTCTAATCTAATCTAGATAGGAAGAATTAATTCACCATGTCAAAACTCAAAATCGAAAACTCTAATCCTGATAGAGAAAAAACAGCTTAAGCTTTCCGCTATGGTTTTAGATCTGCGGATAGAATCACCCCTCTTCATTCTGTAATAACTCCCTAGAGGGTTGCACTATCCCAATATACTGAATCTCATTCAAACCGTATCATCTCAATTGCGTATTGTAATATACACGCATTTAAAATCAGGTACCGTGGTATTTATTGTCATTGTAAGGATGAACATTCGATTATGAACTTTATGATGATATATAATAAGGTGTAAAATAGGGGTGATTTTAAGGTTAGTTGTTTAATATCAGATATGCTAATATTTAATTATTAGATTGTTTTAAAAAGGTAAATAATTTTGTTTGACGATTTCTTTTTTAAAAAAAATTTAAACTGATTTTTGTAATACTTTACGGAACTAGTTAGGAAATTATCGTATTTTACACTAAAATCACAAAAAATAAAATGCGTTACTCAGAGGTGTACCCAAGGGGGTGGTTTTACGAGTAGTACTCAGAAGAATAGCGGTGGATCCAAAAGAACCCGCTCACCCGTTTTTCAGAGAATACGGATCGGAGTCGATTCTTTACCCATAATACCAGTAAGGCCCATAAGAACCGTACTACCCGTAAGACCCGTAAGACGTATTTGACCGCTTTTAACTTCACATACAGTTATACAATTAATTTTTAGTTTTAAAAGTTGAGTTAGTAATTTGTACAATAATAGAAGTGAAAAAATCTCGATTTGTAACAGGAACATCATTATGAATAATTTAAATGTGTATTTAAATGCAATAATATAGTCAGTCTACGCTTTACATATAACGTCAAGTCTTACGGCACGATTCTTACGGGTAATACGGTTCTTATGGGTCTTATCTTACGGGTCTTATGAGTGAAGAATAGACTCCGATCCGTATTCCATTTGGTCCGGGTGGGTGGGTTTTTCCTTTTTAACTAAATACCCAGTTCTAAGTCCTAGCTCTAGTTAAGAGAGTCACGGTTTAGTTAAAGTTAGTTATATAAGCTCAAGTTAAAAATTTTAACTGCCATTTGCAAGAGCGCATCTAGCGGGAAAGAATAGAACTAAAGGTTGCTATGGTTACCACGTCCAAACAAAGACCTGTCATCAGCCGTAGATCTCTACACTTCAGCCATCATTTTAGTTGAATAATCGAATGATCTTCGATATTATCAAACAAAAAAGTTTGCCCCACGCACATTTTGTGGTTTTAAACTCATTTTTATTGAACACGACGAACAAATCAAAAGGAATTCGGTTAACACTGAATGACAGATGCAAACATAATAACAGATAGAATCAGGGAGCGGGACGTAAGACAACGAGGGGAGGTTTGTTTGGAAGTATGATCTTCTATCTCTCTCTCTCTTGCATATGACCTCAATTCTGTAAGTGTCTATTGTTAAATAATAGATATTTACACACAAAGTGAGCTAAGGTAATGTTTATTCCTGAGAAGAAAGTTTAGCTCACGAGCCCGCAAGGGCGAGTGAGTTAATTTCTTCGAGTGAATAAACATTCTTAGCTCACGTGGTTTGTACAATATTTTATTCAATTTTGACGAAATAGTAATAAAAACCCTTATAATATTTAATTTTGACAAAACAAAAAACTGATCAGTTAGTAGACTGTGCATGACAATTGTCGATGATAGATGTCAAATCATCTATTTAAAAAGATTTATTGTCTGTCATTTGTGCCGTGAAAAATAATGAAAATGGCTGATAATGTCTGATAAATATTATGGTAAGTGTTAATTTCGTGTCTGATGTTATTTTAAATGCATTATTTGTTGCAGGGTGAATTAAAAAAAATGTTAGAGTGATTTAAAAAATTTTAATTCACTTGTGAAAAAAGTGTTACTTATAATTGTTGCTATGGAGTTAATAATGACAGTTTAAAACGTCAAAATTGAATAAACAAAATTAATTGTTAAATAACAAAATTTATTATTATCGTCAATAATCCGATTTACAGGGCTATTCTGTAAGCGATCGTTATGACATATCGAATCGTTATATCGTTAAAATAACGATAATCGTTAAAGTGGTATTCTGTAAGCAAAAATTCAATTGTTCATGACGACAAGATGATAACGATTTTCGTAAAATCGTTATTTTTCAACGACAAGAAAAAACTGATCGTTATGTTAACGATTTGTTGCATTTCAATCAGATTTCAATATTCTTGAAATATTAATTGCCATTATAATGAATGGTGGTCCCGAATTATTATTATTTCTTCACTTTTTCGAAGAAAATAATGAAAGGTAATTATACATTTCAAAAATATGTCAGATTATATTCCAATTTTACTAAATATATTTAACAGGAAAAATCTTCGAAAAATTCATAGGGCTTTAAGAGATAAAAGTGATCCTTTTACTATCCCACAGGAAAATTTAGAAAATTATTTAGATTATCACGAGTCGCCGCAAGAGATTTTACTGAACTGTTGCCATTCCTAGAAGCAAATACAATGATAACTGCTATACCAAATCTCCTAAAAGTGCTCTATATTAATCATAGTTTTACATATGCTTTATTTTACTGAGTGCATTTAATCCCCTAGCCAATTCAGCATATGCTTCTTCAATCTGATTTGGATTCTCTGGATTATATTTATTTGTTCTCAGAGCGACATTACTTGCAAGAAAGTCTATATAATAACATATTGTTCTTTTGTAGTTTTTGAGGCCCTCGTTTACTTATCCATATCTAATATAATAGAGAATAATAATAAATAGCCATTAATAAAATGAAATAATAATATAAATCTTCACCAACAATTTTCAAAATGAAATTTAAATGTCAGTTTTAATAGTGAATTGAGTAAACAATAGTACCAATCGCAAAAAAATTATAACGATTTCGTTATCAATGAAATTCAACGATAATGTTTTAACGATCGATCTTACAGAATACAAAAATAACGATTTTCGTAAAATACAAATAACGATTTTCATAACAACGATTATCGTTATGATAACGATTCGTTAAGCGAATGTTTTACAGAATAGGCCTGTTAGTCCCGTTATGTTAATCTCTTTTTAAACTGTCATACTATCGATGTTTTATTTTTCTTTAACCAGAAAAGAAAATACCGGGCCTTAAACAGTTATTTACCTGTCATTTGAAAACAAAGTCGCAAAAGTTAAATTAGAATTTTTTAAAGTATCGTTGCGAGAGAAACTATAAAATTAACCCCAAAGAGAATTTTCGACTCATAATTTATACATAATTTGTCAGCTATGATAGTGTTTAAATCAGCCGGATATTAATATGGCAGTTTTTAAATCTCCCAGTAATTAGTTTGACAGTTTTTAGGCCACTAGAAATTTATTTGACAGCTTTGACACTTTTTCAGTAGGCATCTCAGAAATTAGTTTGAAAACATTCCAAAAGAAGATTGGTTGGGAGCTTTTAATAAATGAAAAGAAAGAATGGTGAAGTGTATTATTATTATTTTTTTTACTTTGAAAGATCTAACTACTATTTTTATGTTTTAAAACTTATTTAAGATAAAGGATGGTAGCACAAGCTTTGTTTTAGCAAAAACGTTGTTTTAAAAATTGCCAAATGTCATTATTTAATATTAATAATAATAATAATAATAATAATAACAATAATAATAACAATAATAATAATAAATACCAAATTTATCAAAATATGATTCTGAAGCAGAACACTGATTGTATTTAAACAAATATGTTTTAAATAATCGCTCTTTAAACATAAGGGTGAAATTAAATATTGAAATTTGAATTTGTCATTTCTTAAAACCTTAAAACAAGGCTTGTGCTGCCAGCCAATGTGTTTTGTATCCAACAATGGTATTACGTAATATAAAACTATATGAAGAAAATAATACAAATAATATATCACTCAATTTCAAAATTAAATTCATAATTAATATTTTATCGTCAAAATTTCCGCAAACTGTCACGTATCCGGAAACGCACATTTCCTCCCGGAACCACGTGGGGTCAACCTCTCAATCCCCTTACAGAGGCGTGAACTACAAGGGGTCACTAATTCCACCCTTAAAAAGAGGGTGCTTCCCAACCCCAACCTCGACCCAGCAGTCGGCGGTGTATTTAAAATTAAATAAACAACAGCACGCAGCTGGATATTCGATAGCCATTATATCTAGTCCACCCCTTGCAAAATTTAGGGCACCTGACATAACCAAGTAAGAAGTAATGAACCCGGGCCCTTTCAACAAGAGGATGAATTACAACTACAATAATACACGAATGTGAAATGGAATATACGAGCCCAAGCTCATAATATTTCAACAAACAAATTATAAAACCTATGTAAATGCTGAAATTTTTCTACAAATTTCTTTCGACTAGTTTAAAATATAGATTTTAAACTTACAAAAACTGAATATGTCATTCAAGTATTCCGCCATTTAATTCTATTAAGCTTTAAGCTTGATTTCCACATGCAAAGATTATTGGCGTCACTAGACTAGCGCCAATTTAATTGCATATGGAACCATAATAATTCAATTGGCACCATTAAACAATGAACCAGTAAAAATATGAAGCAGTTATACTCTTTATACTTTTCTGCTTAAGAAAAAAATTATTGACAAATCTGAGCTCATAATGACATAGCATTTGACAAAATCAAGTGTAGACAACAACATCTTGCATGTGGTGTTCATTATCATTAACTCATTTCTGGAGGCGTTCTACAGTTTGCAAACACTCTTTTCAACATCGCTCTGTCAATATGAGCGACTTCTACACGAATTGCTTCTTTCAGTTCTTCCAATGTGCACTGCACACCCTGCGAATAATTTCAAAATTTATTGCATTAAAATGTGAATTATTTAATTGATTTGATCTTAATGATATACAAAATATAAGAATATTAATACAATTATGGGGCAATAACGAACAGTAGCGTGTTTGGTTTGCCTATCAGCGAATTTGTAAATTGCCGGGCAAGTGCAGATCTCCACACTGCACTCGGTGCGCAAGTTTTACACAGGGAGGATATAGGAACAGTGTATTTGCGCAGACAAGGATAAAATATTAGAAATACGTATCGCCCCATCGCACTCTCCAGCGTGCAGCATATTTTGTGCGCGTATCGCCGTAATATTACTTTTGGTAGTATTCACAAACATAAACAAGTTCAGGCAAACAATTAATTATTAATTTTTTCTACTCCCGTGCGTGAAGTGCGTACTTCACGTATCAACTTTTATGTGTGAAGTTTGATTTTATGCACACTGTGCGTGAAGTAGTACTTCACGCACCGTTCATTATTTTAAATATTACAAACTGAATTGTATTTTAATAAAACAAAGCTGTGAAACACCCGTAACGTTGGTAACCATGGTTACACAAGTCGATAATACAGAGGCTTTACGTTACGAAAATGACAATGTGAAAAAAAAATATTTTATTGCAAGGTCGTAGAAAAAGTATAGTATGTAACATGTGTGTGAAGCCTATTTTACATTCGGGTGGTTTGCAACATTCGCCTTCGGCTCGTGTCGCAATCTCCACCCCCATGTAAAAATTTCAGCTTCACACACTTGCCACATAATATACTATTAGGTATTTGGTATATAATTTATATATTCTTTATTTAACTTATATTTGTATTTATAAAAATTTATAGAATGGAAATTGCAAGTGAATTTCTAATTGCGGATTTACTGAAGAAACCATTTTCTAGAAGGGACATAATATAAAAAAATAAGATAATTCTGAATTGTTAACCTAAGATTCTACCAACACAATACTTTTTTTAAAAAAATCTGCACACCCAACACAGAAACGCACCGCACGCCACTGCGAGGAGGCCAATGATTGTCACCAAACCTGGAAATAAGGCGATCGGGAAAGAGATTGATTCTCTGCTGTGTGGGCTGTCGCCTCACCATGCTGGAACCACACGTCGGATAGGAACACGGCTTCTCCGTAATTCAGGCAAAAAGAAGTTGTGTATCATCTCAATATAGCGCTCCGAGTTCACGGTAACAGCAGTCCCATTATCGTCCTCGAAAAAATAAGGGTCGATTTCCACACTTGATTTTGTCAAAAAACTAAATAATTTAGTTCATTTTTCATATTTTTATGCACCGCTTATACACGGTTAGAGATAGACTAACGGACGATGAAAGTCTATATTCAACATGAAATTCTCTTTCTTTTGATGTCAGGCATGATTTTTTTTACTTCTTCGGACCTTGAGTTACAGACGTTTGAAGTTACATTCATCGAAATTTTGTGCATTTTCAATAAAACGAAATTTCGATGAAAAATCATGTAACTTCAAACGTTTGTAACTCGAGATCCGATGAAGTAAAAAAATCATGCCTGACATGGAAAGAAAGAGAATTTCATGCTAAATATAGACTTTCATCGTCCATTTTTCTATCTTTAACAGTGTGTGAGCGGGGCATAAAAATATATTTTATATTCAACATGAAATTCTCTTTCTTTTGATGTCAGGCAGGATTTTTACTTCATCGGATCTTGAGTTACAGACGTTTGAATTTACATTCATTGAAATTTTGTGTATTTTCAATAAAACGAAATTTCGATGAAAATTCATGTAACTTCAAACGTCTGTAACTCGAGATCCGATGAAGTAAAAAAATCATGCCTGGCATGAAAAGAAAGAGAATTTCATGCTGAATATAGACTTTCATCGTCTGTTATTCTATCTTTAACCATGTATGAGTAGTGCATGAAAATATAAAATATGAACTAAACAATTTAGTTCATTTTTCATATTTTTATGCACCGCTCATGCACGGTTAGAGATAGACTAACGGACGATGAAAATCTATATTTAGCATGAAATTCTCTTTCTTTTGTTGTCAGACATGATTTTTTACTTCATCGGATCTTAAGATACAGACGTTTGAAGTTACATACATCGAAATTTTGTGTTTTCAATAAATCGAAATTTCGATGAAAAATCATGTATACAGAGGACACTGGCAAATATATATACCATACCTAACCTTAAATTTGCTGTTCTTACCACCTTTTGTTATATTTAATTATGAAACAAAATTAAAATGAACCACAAATATTTTTTAATCTTTAAATGTACTCCAAATTCATTATTTAATTATTTTCACATGTTTCCTTATGGTAACTGTTATATTTTGTTGAAATTGCATATTATTATTAATACTTGTATTATACAATATACATAAATCACTTTAGCAATTAATTATTGTATTATTGTTAATAAAATATGTAAAAAAAAACTTACCATGTATGCATATCAATAACCAAAACATTCTTTAACACTAGAAAATTTCAGCAAACTAAACAGAACTGGCAAAACACAACTTATATACAAATTCAACATTCATTTGTTTAGACTTGTTAATTTATTCTAGTGGCACTGAAACATTTCTTGTGAACTAAATATACACGAAATAAAAATAATCTATTTTTGCATATGTGTGTAAATAATAATTATGCTAAAAATTGCATATCAATATTTTAGTGAATAAGAACTTTTAAGGGCCCCAGAATTTGTTTTTAACATTATATTATATTATGATGTACGATGATTGTGTGTGGAATTCACCATTGTCAGGGCGATTTTTTACGAGTGCACTTTTATAATAAAAGCGCTTTTATGGAGCGCGCTTTTTCTTTATATTCTTTTGGAGTATGCTTTTACATTATAATCTTATGAAAAGTGTGTGCTCCATAAAACCACAGCATAAAACCGCTTTTATTATAAAGTGCACTTGTAATACGAACCTAATAAAATGTATATTTCTCAGTCTTTAATATTAATAAGAAAAGCATGATGTCTAATGACTTGTAGTTTCAATAATTATATTTTATAAATAGTATAATAATAAATTGTAGTTTTCATTTTATATAGACTATTATTATTAACTCTGTCACTATTTTTATTGTTGTAATTAAAAAAAAAAATTACACTGTCTACCAATCGGCAAAATAAATAAAATGTTTTTGAAAAGTGTCTAGTTTAGTCGAAAATATTGTTTTTGTAAATTTTAATGCAATATGAGACCCTCAGCGACATCTGTGAGTAATAACCTATACTACATACGTAGAAATTTTTAAAAATAATAATTATTAATTTTATGTTTTATAACATATTCAGAAAGGTTAAATATCTTGTAGTTTAAATTCTTTTTTAGTAATTTAATTTTTTTGTTGAGTAAAACCAATAAATCGATTGATTTTGCTTTGGATTAGCAAAAATCAATACCGGATCTGCCATCTGTAGACAATGACACGAACTATGATTTATAATTTTTAAATATTTTCAAATTGTGACTAATAACAAACAAATATACACCGAAGGAACAAAAAAAAACAAGTCATTTTTTTTAGATTTCATTATTTGATAGTTATATTAATTACTTAAACAATGGATATACGAATAAATGCATTTCTTGGTGGTTTTTCATTAAACTGTAATAAAATGAACCTTTTGGGCAGTACTAATTTTAAAAACATATCAAACCAACTTTTGGGCAGAAATGATTTTAAAAATAAAGTATCAAAAGTTCTAATACAAGACAAGCTTATTTAATTTTTATGTTGTAACAATTTTTTTTCTACAGCACGTAGAAAGAAATACAGTTTATAGTTTGTCTCCCAAATTACTCAAATAGATGTATATTGTATATTCTACTAGTAAGGATTGTATTTGTTCGTATAATAATCAATAGGGGGTATATTTATTACAATATACATATAATTTACAGATTTGTAAATCAACTGTTGCTCGTTTTTTACAAACATGAACATTACAAAGGTCTGGAGTTGTTTAGCGAAGAAGATTGTTAATTAGGGGATGAAATATCGTAGAATAAAGTTATAAGA
Organism: Ophonus ardosiacus; assembly: GCA_943142095.1. Classification (NCBI taxonomy): domain Eukaryota; kingdom Metazoa; phylum Arthropoda; class Insecta; order Coleoptera; family Carabidae; genus Ophonus; species Ophonus ardosiacus. Next base: position 33,740,989 of record OW964832.1, on the reverse strand, counting down.
ATTGTTGATTTTGCATTGGTTACTTGATTTTTTATTTAGATTGACGACAAATTATAATGAAGGCGCCATATTACCAAAGTTTGGACTTTGGATTAAATATTCTTTGGTCTGAAACTTAGGAGATATTGGCTTGCCGCAACTAATTAAACTAATTTTTTTTTTATTACTGTGAAGTGGTATAGAATAAAATTTGGTGGATAAATGAAAATAATATATCATTATAAAGTGTATATTACAAAACCTATTCGAATAAACAATCAGACTTGTTGATTACAAAATATACATACAAATATATAACAGCACGTTCACAAATTCACATATTGAATTATAATTATTTTATCTGAACTACTCACAGTATATAAACAGTTTCCTAGTTTCTACCTATGTTATAAAAGTCTTACAAAAAATCCCAAAAATATTTTTACTGATAAAAATAGGGATTTCATTTGAATATTAAAATAGTTAATTTGAAAACACAATAACCGAGATGTCTGCAAATAAACTATTTTTCTTTTTAGGTTAAAGTACGAGCGAAGGTAAATATTTAGTGCTGAACGAAATTCACTATTGACTACTTTATTTCATTTGTACTTTTGACAACTCAAACTACATTTTCCCTTCATGGATTTGTTATCGACAAATATTTATCCATCTATTTAACACATTTTTACAAACTAAACAATATTTACAAATTCCTAGCCTTATTCTAAGTTCGTTACATTTATTTACACATACTAATATTTGTCGACAACAGCAAATGCCAAATAGTCTTCCAATAAATGGTCTAGGACTTGCTTCAAATTATCTAGTAGCTTCTTCAACATTTAGCATACAAATACTCCCAATTTAAACTAACATCTATCGTCTTCGTTAATATGGCTAAACTTCTATTAATAGGCTATTATTTAAAATTAAAACTAAAGCCTTGAAGTACCAAGTTATTTTATTCTGTTTATTGGCATTACAATATATGAATATGGGAACAGTGAATTAGGTTTGGATTATTGTATAAAATCTTGATATGTCCTAGAAATTGTAGTTGCAATATTAGCCTTAGTACTAAAAGGCAATGAACTAAAATAATAAAAAAAAAAATTATAAAGGACTGAAACGAAAAATCAATGTATTTAATATTTAGCTGACGGCTACTAAATTATTATCTTAAATGTAAATGAAAATTATTCCCTGAGTTGTATGCGATACACTAAAAATTATGTACATAAATTCAAAAATCAAATGTCTACATCGAAAAGCTCGTAATTAGCGTAATTTTAGAATTTTGTAAGTTATTTATGTACACGTTAAGTAAAGTTCTACAGAATTTACATTAATGGCACTGTTACATTCTAGTTTGTAAATTTCTTAAATTTAGAAAATGCAGTTTTTAACATTTAACAAACTATGAACAAGCGATTAAGAAGGAACACTTTAAACTTTGAGAGACAATATTTGAAAAATACATTCAAATTTTAAAGAATTCAATTTTAAAAAAGAAAAACTGACGAATATACTGCTAAAATATATAAATAAGAACACAAAAAGTATCGAAGCTATAAAACTAAAATTATCTAACTTACATGTAAATTTTTTGACATAGGTACCTACTACCTATATAACATGTAAGAACAATTATTATTGCTGCTAATTTACGGCATTAATACCTGAATTCTAAATCTTAAATTTATCCTTTCATATATTTTTCCACATTATAAATTAAAAATTTGATGTACACAGTCCTGCCATAAATACTGTCACAGACTGCTAAAAATTTATAAAAAAAATAATAATACATTTTGTACTGCAATTAATTTATTGACTCTAGTATTTACAGTAGTAAGAAAAATATATCTATTGAAAATGGCCGTCTTTGGCTTTAACACAAGCTTTTAAGACGGTCTGGCCATTCTCCCACGGCAGCACGGACCGTATCTATCTACTAAGAGAACATTCTAGAAGTTATGAAAACCCTGAACAATATAATCTTTCCTCGCAAACACTGGATCTTCCAGCAGGATTCAGCCCCGGCACACAAAGCCAGAACGACACAATGTTCCAGTTTTCATTGCGGCCAAAGACTGGCCCTATGGCAGTCCAGACCTCAGCCCTTTGGGCTACAAATTGTGGTCAGTGGCAGAAGAGAAGGCATGCGCTAAACTCCATCGAAATTTGGACCAGCTATAGAAAAGTTTGAAGAAGGTAGAAAGATACGGTCCGTGCTGCCATAGCGAATGGCCAGACCAGTTAAGGCTTGTGTTAAAAGCCAAAGGCGTCCATTTTAAATAGAAATATTTTTACTACTCAAAATACTCGAGTCAATAAATTAAATGCAATACAAAATGTGTTATTATTTTTACCAATTTTTAACAACTTGTAAACCATGTAACAGTGTTTATGGCAGGACCATGTATGACACAGTAAATAATTAAAATGGTTAATGATCACTTTAAATAATAAATTAATAAATGATTATCACAGATTAGACAATTTTTAAGTATAAATAGACTATCCTAACAATTTGGCACAAATAATGAAACTGATTAGATGTGAAAACCATTTTTGAAGTAATTAATTTTTAACTTATAATATGGAAATATCAATTTTCTAACGTTTATAATGAATGATCCTTTATATTTCATATAAAGGGATGAAAAACATAATGACATAACTTATTCTTAAGCCTGAAATGTATTGCCATTTATAAAGTCACATTTATCAACAAAAACTGATAAAACACAAATTTTGAATTCTATAATAAAATAATTACAATTACCAAACATTTACTTAAATATGTAAGTATTTTTTTATAATCTCATATAAAAAGTAGTACGTAGTGAACAAAATTAAATGATTAAATATCAAATATAAAAACCCAATTTATGAAAAATCAGTTTAAAAGTGTAATAAAAATTTTAACAATTTCAATAACCGAAAACAGAAAATAATGAATGAGGTCAACAACACTTCAGAAATAAATAAAATATATTTAAAAATTAATAATCAATATACTAGTAAAAAACAAAAGGCAGTGTAATAGCTGATTATCATCAAATACAATAAAATATTTGTACTACATTCTAAAAGTAAATCAAAATGAAAACATTTGATATCATGAGCAATTTTCATCGAACTCAGTCTCGTGATGGATGTATAATTTGAAAACTGAACCAGACGCACGGTAAGTGTGTAAGCTACTTGCATGCGGCGAAGAGCTTAGTTGACCAGGTCCAGTAGGCAGTTGATGGAGAAGCTTGATAAAGCTCCTGATTGCTTGCCCCCTCAGCTAGGCTTTGACGACGGCATTTGATGATGGACGTCGGAGTCTCGACGCATTACCATCTATAATTAAATCATTCATTTCCCACTTATTTTTCAGTAATTTACATTCATTTTCTACGTCTAGGTTTTGCCAAAGTGTAATAATTCGTCTTCATAATTATTCTTCATTAAACTTCTAATTTTCTGGCATTATTTTCTTTTAATTTTTGTTTCAGATCTTGAAACGTATGTCTTGGTGTAAATGACGTCACATGCGCCATCGATTTTCTAGGGTCACAATTATTAAAACTTTATACTAGTAGTCACGATTTGGCGCAATTCGAAAAGCTAATCGGACCTCACTGATTTGAAGACAAAAATGGTACTACTATTACAACCGATATCGAGCAATGCTGCAAAATTTTGTATACCAAGCAGTGGAGTGCATTCTTCAGATAATATTCTGCCAGTAAGATGGGGCAACTGCTCATACGGCCAGGTAGATTTTCAAATAATTTCGCGAAATTCATATTTCAAATGGCTTGTACGTTTGCCCGATTTAACAGCAACGGCCTTTTATCATCAGATTGTCATGAACTGCTCTAAGAAGGATTTGTCCATCAATAGGTGTCCCAGAAAACACCAAGAGTTTTTATAAGAAATTAAATGCTGTCTCTAGTTTTCTCTCTTTAAGAGAGTATAATCAGAGTTTGACTCTGACTCCTTGTTGCATTATTCTTGTTGTTTGAGGCTTCTTGTTTACTTATTATATTTTTGTTGTTCGTGTATTTGACTCTTTCAGATTGAACTTGATATTTCTGAGTGAAATAACCAATTAAATTGTAAAGAGTTGTAGATTCTGTGCCCCTTGTAATAAATAATACCGGTACTCCACAGGGAATATTAAAAAGCATTCATTCTCTTTATCTTTATTTATGTTACAAAAGTATATAAGTAATCTGAGAAGGATACTGTTGCTAAAATACAAATATAAAAATTCTGTGACTTATACACCTTATTCCACAAATAAGACAGACAGAGATATTTTTTTTTTTTTTTCATAATTCATAATTTAATAGTTATTTATGTATCAAGGTACTGAAGTTCTACTTTCTATCATGAATATGGAATTTAGTTGCCGAGACCGTAAGGCTGAGGAAAATAAACCATATGAGTGATGAAACGGAACTTTAGTGCAAATTTGCATATTCAATTTTATTTGAAATTGAAAGGAATATTTGAGGAGCAACATTTCAAAAGGAATAATATTCACTTTAAAAAAATTTGAGAAAAATAACATTTATTACATAAAAACAGATGTTTGGGATAGGTTTTCTTCAAAAGTAACTTTAGGTAATAGAATATTCAAAATGTTCTTTATCTGTTTTTATGTAATTAAAAATATTATTTTTCTCAAATTTTTTTAAAGTGGATATTATTTCTTTTGAAATATTAGCTCCTCATTTTATTTTTATAGGTTATGGTTTTGTAACTTTCAGGCATATACTCAATGGGAGGAATTCAGCACTCTTCTTTAGTCCAGTGATCCTCTCTAGTAACCATGGAAATAGCTTGCATCTTTTTCTTACTAATGTATTATAACCATAAGTCTGTCTTCATTTTTTTATTTTTAGATAAGTCTCATTAGTTTAAGAAGGGTGTTGAATTTGGGCCAATGTTACTAACCTTCGAACATTGAGGTATCGCAAAGAACACTCAAAATCATGTTTTATTTCAATCTTCTTGATCGGAATTGTTTAATTCGTTCTTCTTGCACATATTTTTTTGTCATTTTACGTACAAATTTACTACTATACATAGTAGATCTATCCAAATTATTATCCAATCGTCGTGTAATGGATTACTTTAGTGCCGATTTCTGAACTTTAACAGCCCGATTCTCAAAAGAGTTTAAGCTAATCCTTATTTTTAGATTAGTGAATTCTACTCTACTCCGGTATTTAAAATTTAATCTTCATAATATTATCAAAATAGGTAGCTAATAGGAATAGAAAGACTATATTTTAAGATATAAACTGTCAAAATTTGAGTAGAATTCGCTAATACAAAAATGAAGATTAGCTTAAACTTTTTCGTGAATCGAGCTGTTAATTACTAATTTTGTGCACTTTAGTGACGATTTCAAATAAAATTATTTTTAAAACCGGCAAAATAATTTAAATAAATATAATTTACTCATTGTCAATGGAGCAGTGCAGTAAATATAAGAATTTCTAACCTGTGGTGGTTGTGGCGTCGTGACCCCAGACATCTGTCCCTGATATTGCGGATAAGCAGGCTGACTTTGCGACCTCTGCCCAGATCTACTGCTACCACCATCGCTGACACTTCCAGATCGCGGAATCCCGTGACTTGACGTACTTGGATAATTACTCGCCGGTGAATGTCTGCATCCACAAAAGAAAACATTTAAAAATGAATAAATAAAAAGAGGAATAATGTCGTACCTGATCGTGGGGCTAGGTTGCGGCTGTGAGTTAGCGGGACTTCGATGCTGGTGAGGATATGCAGCTCCGTCAGGCGGTAGGCCGTTCTCCAGCGGAGGTGCACCAGCTCCGGTGTGACCGGAGTATCCTGAACCAGAACTGTGCCGCGAACGGGGGACATCCCCGTGGCTCGCCGACACCGACGGGTGTAAATTATTCACTGAAATTAATTTGTTTTTATTTAAATGAATTGGTTTATCACTCATTTTAATAGCGGATTCCACGATTTTTTGATTTTTATTTTTTTTTGTTCAGAAATTCCCCAATTTTCCTTTTTTTTACAATCCGGCTTCTTATGGAAGAAAAAAAATGGCAAATATTTGGTACCCAGCGTTTCCTGCCTTACGACGTAAGCGAACCCAGTGGTGTAGAGCAATGGTATTATATCATGACAGCACAGCTCTTACCAGAGGTTCTAAACCATATGTCAATGATGGGCGGCTAATTTTATATCACTTTATACTTGAAAAATTTCATTTTGTTCTTAATTTCTTTTCTTTTACTTATCTTAAATTTAGTACATTGTAGTTATACCTAAATAGCGTGTGGTCGCATAACAACCATAAACAAATATTCCATTCGAACAGTTTGGCAGTCACTGGTTTGATGATGGGAACGCCTACTTACAGTGTCGGCCAATAAAAGAGAGCCGGGTTCGGTAGTGTCATCAAGCCCGGAAAAATCCGCGCGTTTTGAAAGTGTGTAATATATTTCAGCATTTATAAAGAAAGTGATAAAACAAATAAAAAAGAAATTTGCGTCAATGATACAATTATATTGGCTGCGTTCAAAAATTATTCAACTAAAGTCCAGAAGACACAGTATTGATACGTTCCCTACTGTATAACTGAGACAGAGAAGCGTAACGAAGTGAAGGTAGCGTGTAGCTAAAACACTACTACTGAACTATGAGCGCAAATTAATAAATTCTAAAAAATAGTGTTTATCGCGCCTCTATTTTTAGGAATTTAAGTATAAATTTTTAGTATATTAACATAAAACTAATGAACCATCCCAAACAAAATTAGAAGACTTTCAACATTTAACTGATGGTTTTCCTCAAATTTAGCGCACCAAGAAATCTTTGTATCAACGAGGGCAACTTAAGTCGTTACAATTTTTAAAAAAATATTTTAAAAATTAAGTTTATGTGTTAGAAAGTAAAACAACATGATATTCATTAATAATAACTAGTTTTACAATTTTATTTATTAATTTTACACTCAAATTCATTTGGCAACACAGGCAAGGTACCCAAGCTGTACTCTAACAAATTCGTATAGGGCTGTAGCGTTTCGCACGAATCTCATATTTTACATCATTTTAAGTACTATAGGATCGCCTTAATCATCATCATTCATCAATATTATCAAGGTCGGTGATCACCGGTTGAAATAAGTGAAGTATGTATACAATACACAATGGGGTCATGCCACATTTTCTGTTTTATTTTTTTCCTGGAAGTCTACCGGTCACAGTACACGTAAATATTATTTTCACGCCATTTGTGTGCATTGTTTTGTAGATATAATTTTTTAAAAATAGGGGTCAATTTGAAATTTCAATGAGGTCACGTGAGCACATACGTCATGTATCTGAACGATTCCAGTTCACCCTGGCGGACAAAATGTAAATTAAGATTGTTTAGTTTTTTTGGGTTTTTTAATAAATTGTTTCCACAAGTTGGAACTGCACAGTTCTTCTTCACCATGTTTTATCATTATTATCATTATAAATATACAATTACTGCACTATTATGTATTAAATTATATATCAAGCACACAAACCTGCAATTAAAAATAATATTTCTCTAATGAAATAATTAAATCTTTATGAAACAAAAAAGATTGAACAGAGCGCACTTTTCCTCTGACAGCTTTATAAATATTTGGTTAGTTTACTCTGATCTTACGTTTAACTTTGCGTTTGAAGTTTGTGACATTGTGACCTTCATGTACGTGTGACTAGTGTCGTTGTGTGAGTAGCCGATACATGACGTCACAGAAAATCGTAGCGCGAATATCTTTTAAGTAAATTATGAATGAAAAGTATTATATTTTGGGATGTTTTATGTTGCAATATGGATAATAAGTGTCATAGATTCTATTTTTATAAAAATATTAGCAACATTTTTTTTTGCATGACCCCATTTTAAAATAATAAATAAGTAAAAGAAAATGTTCAATAATCATACCTAAGCGCGTGTATTTAGGTCTCAATAATAAAAATTCCTCCGTTCATAACAAGTTATTTTATTTTATGAAACTTTATAAAAGGATACAGTAATGGGGAATGGGGTAGTTATAGCCTATTTTGATTTTTTTTTTTTTAATTTATATCTTCCGTAATTTTTCATTTTGCAAAATTTTTGTTTTCAAAGGAGAAAAAACTTGTCAGAAAAATTTGACCAAGTATTAATAAAGAAAACACAGTTTATGAGAAAAATATATAATTTACATAAATGATATAAACATAAACAAAATAAACTTTGTAGTATAACAGAATAAGACGGCAAAAAATTAAAACTTATTTTATACAAAAAAAATGTAATTTTTACTTACAAGTATGAGGTTGAGACGGTGCTGCAACAGGTTGCTGATTTGTCAACGGTATAGCTAACCTCGCATTAACCGCCAGTAAATGATCTCTGCGTTGAAGTAAAGTATTAACATGTTCCTCTAACCGCAAATTCTCAGCTCGGAGTTGGTGCAGACATGACAGTAGGGACGCAACTGAAATACCTATAATTAAATAATATGTGATAGATTTTAAAAAAGTAGTTCTTACTGTCAAAATGTTGAGCTTGTTCCATTAAAAACTGAGATCCTTGCTCCCATTGTCTTTCCAGGAGTTGATCCAAAGTTTGGGGAATAGCTCCACCGCCTCCTCCCCCCAACATAGATGAAAATCCGCTGCTGCTATTACTCGCACTTGTCGAATTGTTAGAACGAACCTAATAAATAATCAACCATAATTTAGTTATTTTTTATATAAAAAAAGATAAAATCTCTTACCGATGCAATGACCCTTGAATGCAATTGTGGTCCTACTAAATTGGCGGAGTTTTCAGCCGGATTAAAAATGCTGTGAGCTTCTAATTCGGAATTTAAGTGGTCCGACATCTTTTGTGCCATGTTTGAATTAGGATTTAACTGGTTGCCGAGCATGTGAGGCGCGTGGACACCATTTTGAAACCTAAATAAATACAAATATAGTTTGTAAATTTTTGATTAAAGACAAAACAATAACAAAATAAATGATGACAATAATTGTAAAACAATTGAGGAGCTCTAAAAAAGGCTGCTGGAAAAGTTTCTGTAATGTTCTAGTAGTGACAGCGATTTTCTACTACCATATTCATAAACGCATTACTAACATATCGCGTATACTACCTCCATACAACATACAACCACACTATAAAGTTTTCAAAGTGAGGTAGTGCATGATACAAGAACTGTAGTAATGACGAATGATAATTTTGGTTAGAAACAAAATAAATACTATTTTTTGCATATATTAAAACGCTGTTTTAAGAAATGTTAAATTTCATTATTTAATAATAAAAATAAATATCAAATTTATCAAAACATGATTTTAAAGCAAAACATAGTTTGTATTCAAACAAATATTTTTTTAAAAGAAAAAAAAAAGTTCTTTATACATAAGGGTGAAATTAAATATTGAATATTATGTTCAACTTTAAAAAGTTGTAAATTTTCTCATAATATGCGAAAAAATAGTATTTATTTTCTTTGTTTTCCTAACCAAAAACATCACTTGTCATTACTACAGTTCTTTTCGAGTTTTGAGGATGTCCATCCACTTCTGTAGTTAATAATTGGCATGTGACATACCGTGAAAATAAGACATTCTTGTAAGCTATACACACGATTTTGCATAAATATCTGAACGTACGGGAGCCTTGCAGCCGTTGGATACCACACAATTTGACTGAGTGGACAAACTGCTTCCAAAGCTTGTTCGAGCGCATACAAGGAACATTTGAAAAACAATAAAGCCATTTATAAAATTCTTTGGTTTTCTTTTTCATTGTTTGCAGAAACTTTTCTAGCGGCCTACGTAGCAAAAACAACCTTAGTCCATATTTATATTTTGAAATAAAGAAGCAACTTTCTAGCTTACTTACTTTTATAGATTTCTTTATCTTTACCTGCAGATCAATTTAAAATTAAAGAAAAATATTTACTTGGTATTAAGAAACAGAAAAATAAACATTGATGAGCAACTACATAATTAGACATTTTTACCGGACATTTTTGTAGAAAAGCTTAAACTTTAAAATTTAATAACTTGTAACTAGCCACAATCTCTAACAGAAAAACTAAACTAGGTAATTATCTAATTCTATTAAACCACAAAAGATAACTTATTTGTACAAAGTTAGTCGATAAAAGAAAAGATAAGATGCAACAAAGTAAATAATGTGTTATTCAGGCAATTTTTAGTTTACCAACAAATAAATGTTACTCACACTTTAATGTCCTTCATGTCCTTCGCTTCCGATTTGGGGACAGTAGGTGTACTCGAATTACTACTTGAAACGGAAGTAATAGTTGCCGGTGCACTTTTTCTGCCCTTTGTTCGCCTTCCAGACGCTACACTGTTACTGTCATCGCTTGGAGAACTTGGAGGAGATTCTTTTACAACCTGTTGCGACTAAAAGAAAATATACGTTGTTGAATTGTGGAAAGATTAAAAGCAAATGAAAAATGTATATTATATTGCGGTTTTGAAGTTTTAAAATTGATAAAGTTGTTGGTTTTCTAATCCTAATCAATGTTTTTCTCAACTTTACAAGTGTTCATTGCTTTGTTAAAAATAAAGTTATTTGTATATGATATGAAATTCTTAAATTAACCGCATTATGTTAATTTGAATTTATTTATTCCTTTATATAAAATTACGTATTTTACGTTCTAAATTTTATTATTAAGTAAGGTCCAATCTAGTTGTCACTGGACATAATAAAAACATAATATACTGGTGGTGGCGGTCAGGATTTTAGTTTTATGCAATTTCTTGCGTTCCTGTTCATTTTATTATTTTTACAATTTTTACTATATTTTAGGTTACTTCGCAATTTTAAAAAGAAATTTCAAAATTTCGGTTTATTTGTAGCAATAGCCATGGAACTTGTTTTCTTTGTTGTTATATATTATTTATAAACGTCAATTTAAATTATCGAAAATAAATTCCGTATCTTTTGTAACTATTTCCATCATAATATTAATATTCGAATAAAAAATCATTATTTAATTTATAACTTTTGACGTTTATAAATAATTTATGAAAAACCAGGAAAAAAGAAAAAAAAATCCATGGCCATTGCTACTAATATCGAAATTGTGAAATTTCTTTTTAAAATTGTGAAGAAACCAAAAACATAATAAAACATGCAAAAACAGTTTTATATGCAACTTTTAATTCTGTACAACTTCGCACTCCACAGTTTTTCCCATAAAATGAACAGGGGAGCAGGAAATTTTATAAACCTAAAATCCCAAGTTAAATCTCTATGTTCACCTTTAACCGTTCAAATTGGCAGGAAAAGTTGTTAAAGATGTTATATGTACAAACTTGAAATACGTAAATCTATCTGTAGATTAGTTGGACAGATAGCCGAAACGTGAAATTCTTAACGTTTGTGGAGATCAAAATATTGGACATACGACTATTTGCCAAACTATATACGGGAATGTTAAGATGTAGTATGTATTAATTTACCAAAAAGTGGGCGACCCGAACTTTTGCCCCAAATCGAATCAAGTACTCATGATTGTTGGCAGAACTTGGGTCAGAAATGATTTAAAATTTTGAAAAAGAAAGAATGTAACCAGACTACTGCATCCCAGCTTGAGCGAATCTCTAGGTGCTGCAGAGTATTACGGAGCCAATATTTTATACAAAATAGAGAGAATATAATCCCACAAATGTTTTTTAGATCTTAGGCGCGACTGAAGTAAGACTTTTGGGCATTTCATGGCAGAAAATCGTACAATAATGGCAGAGAGTACCAAAACGAACAATAGTTACAGACAAGAATATTTCTGACAATATGGGAAGTAGATTTAACATCGTCCAGACACAAATGTGACACGGTATTAGAAAAATGCGTTGCAATGAAGATAATGGTTTCCTAAAAATGTTGTAATATTAGATTTTTTATCTCCTCGGTTTATAAGAACAACCCTTTATATCAACGTTTCAATAAAAAAATTCTTTCTATTCGATGAAGAGATCTAACATTTTCTCAAAACTTTTCTTACGTTAGTTAATTTTAATAAATATTAACTTATCAATTAATAAGGGCAACATTTTAATGTTTGAAGGGATCCTTTCGAGTTGCCGCTTCTTCATAAGTTAGCATTTCCACATGACCAATGGAATTGACAACAGTGTAGAAATCTCCAGTCCATATTTATTTGACGGGAGCTTATAATAATTACAGAGTAATCAAAAATAACTGATTCAGTTGGCAATATTTAAAAAAATACTTGACATTGGTAACACTGATACAAAAATTTATTTCCTGTTGTTGACAGTGACATTTGAAAAATTAAATTTGGGTACACTTAATTTTTTTTGTATTAAAATGGTTGTTGTTTCCCTTATCCACGTACTTTTATTTCTTACATTACCCATAAGCAATAATCGAAAGCATATCAATCACTCAAAATCCTATTATATCCACAGAATTATATTGCCAACCGCATCATTCTTTTTGATCACTCTGTATCAAAAGTAAGTAAAAAAGAATCTTCTTGATTTGTTTTACAAAATTTTTATTGGGTGACGGCCATTTCGTCCTCCCGGACATCATCAGACTGAGTAAATTCAGGAAAATTACACAATTACTCCATTCTACCAACAAGCGACTAAAAATGAATTTATTAGAAAACCTAGAAATAAGGAAAGCCATCAGTTCCAAGAAATTTATTGTCAATGAACAAATAGATGTTACAGATTCCCCATTGCTAAACCTTTTATAATTTTCCTAAATGTACTCAGTCTGATGATGTCCGCGTGGACGAAACAGCCGTCACTCAATAAAATTTTGTGAAACAAATCAAGAACATTCTTTTTTTTTACTTACTTCTTGTAAAATGTTTCATCAAGCACCAAATACTACCTCTCTTTCATAGAGAAACATTTACGTTATATACGAGTTTCATAACAGATATTTTTTTAATTATTGAATCTAACCTGTTGTGGTGGTGGCACTTGCATTGGTGGTTGTTGCTGTTGTTGTTGTTGCTGCTGCAGTTGATGCTGCAGCTGTTGTTGTTGCTGCTGCTGCTGATGTTGTTGTTGCTGCTGTTGTTGCTGCTGTTGTTGTTGTTGTGAAACACTGCTGAAGGCTCCCGGCTGTGTTGTAGGGGGCGGTGTCGAATGTTGTGATCTGCTTACTCGTTTACCGGCTCCCATAGCTGGGCCACTAATAGTTGTTACACCATTTGAGCCTCGTTTTTTAGGCCGGCCAACTTTTTCTGTCTTATCAGCTGACTGAGATCTAAAAATCACAAAATAATTTGGTTTATTTCTCTTTGAATATTTGTGAAAACATATTTCACGTAAAAAAATAACTGTTTGCGTTTAAGAATAATTTAAATTAAAAAATCCAAATTTATATCAATACTACACTTGCCGCCAAATAAATATGGACTAATGCTTAACTTTTTCTCTTCTCCACACCCTGTCCCTTGCACTGCGGTGTTGCCGCTTCTTCATAATTTAACGTTTTCAACATGACCAATTGAATTGGCAACAGTGTAGAAATCTCCAGTCCACATTTATTTGCCGGCAAGTATAAATATTTTTTATCAAAAACATCTCAATTTTCTGTCGATTTTATGCGATGACAGCTAACAAGTTATATTTTTATCGTTTTTGTGCTATTTTCTAATGTGCAGCAAATTATAGTAAAATTTACGAATGTTACTTTCGCATGATGATGCTTGTTAAAATGATAGTGTTAGTGAAAATTAAAAGATGGAATGATATGAAGATGTACCTCGACCTTTTAGCAGGCATATCGTCAGTGGTCGTAGGTGGTAATGATGATGATGGATTGTCAGTTGCTAACCTACTTATGCTGCTGCTTATACTAGGTTGCTTTTCATATGTGATCTTCAGACCACCGTCGTTTGTTTCCGAGCTCACCATTGTACTATCTAAACTTGTAGACAACCCAATAATAGACTCGCTTGGACCTATAAATATAAAATAAATATTACACACAAACCATATGGCAAATTAATAATATTTATTTCGTGCTAAATAAAATACGCGTTAATACTTTTTCCGAAATGACATTGGCCCGTTATACGAACCCGCTTTTATACACCGCTTTTGTTCAAAAAGACAAATAACGTATAACCTCATAAGAATATAATCACAAAAGCCCTATTATTATACTACTACGTTTCAATTAGATAATATTTATTAATATTTTAAATATTTTGTAGTTGTAGCAAAGATATGTTTTCTAAAACATTTTACAGTTTTCTGGCCGTATTCTGTACAAAATTGTAAGTCTTACAGATCTGTAAATATGTAAAAGACTGACAAAACGCTTCTATTTTTGTTTATTAATATGAAATTGTACATAAAAGTGGCAGCTTTCATTGAAATTTTATTCATAAGTTACAGATATATGACTTACAGTTTTGTACAAAATACCACCCTAAAAGTGTAAATAAATATCACAAATATTGCGAAATTTATTTAGAATAAACGATGATAAATAATAATATTCGTGTTATTGTTGAACTGTCAAATTTTTAATCTTCAGCTACTCATTCAATTTAAAGTTATAAGGATGAAAAATCTAAGTTTTATGTTATAAACAAATTACCGATCGTATATTTCAATAATAACACTTATATGTCATAAATACCTGTCATTCCTAATTTACGGTAATCCCCCCTTGTCATAACCATTTTCTTTTCGTGAAATACAATTCACATCCAACACATTCTTTCGTACAATACAGACTAAACTAAGTGCAGCCAGTTCTGTGTTCTGAGCGAATATAAACCAAATAAAACGAAAATTAACTAATGCGCAATAGCCTATTTAAATAAATTTACCAAACTATTATTCTAAAAAACAAAACTCTGCTATTCAAAATTGAGAAAATATAACATTTATATTATATTATATAAATTTTATCACCCAATGTATTTTTGTTACTCAAATTAATACAGTAATTTTAAATTTAATGTATTGGTACTTTAGTACTTCGATATCAACAACTCGTTTGAGCGCATGCTCTAGATCACACAAGTAACCAAGAAGTAACCAAAAATAACTACTAACACCAGATGACTACACAAAACAAATGTTTCATTTAGTGTATTCTTAACATTTTATATTTTATATATGCCATTTTCTAAATCGCAGGCTTCATAATTTCGTTATATCTGGTTGAAACATTAAAAATAACATAATTCCCTAGATTTGAAGGCAACGTTACAGTTACACCAGTGGGGTAGAATAATCATCATCATGTCAATATCGTAAACCTAATGTTGTTCTTTACAAGTTATTACATTTTAAAGTATGAGCGTTTCTACAAAACCTAATTATTATGGAATAGGGGTGTCCAACCTTTTTTTAACATTTTTACCTTCGTCACCTTTAGGTAAGGAAGGTATTGTCTTCGGTCAAAAAATTCGATAGTGAATTTTTAATAAATAAGCACGTTTTAGGGTTCCTAGAATACGATTTTACTAGTATTACAATGATGTCTGTATGTATATATATCTGTGTGTGTGTATGACAAATTTATCTCCGATGATAACTCCAAAACAATTCTAAAAATTATGATTCTTTCGTATTCCTCTTCTTTACTTCCATATGAAGAGCTGATTAGATTTTGGTTATAATCATTTCATGTTGGTATTAGGGTAATAAAAATCAGAAAATTAATGATTATATTCACCTTACATATTACTTATGATGAACAATGATATCAAATATATATTTCTTTTTAAAAGCCGCAGACTTGGAAACCCCTATAGCTCATTAATGTTTATTCTTCTATCAATTAAGATCCAGTTATTATTTTTACCTTTCGTTTAGGTAAGGAAGGTATTGTCTTTGATCAAAAAATTCGGTGGTGAGTTTTAGGGTTCCTAGAATACGATTTTACTAGTTCCACGATGATGTCTGTATCTGTGTGTGTATGACAAAAATTTATCCGATCATAACACCAATACTACAATTCTAAAAAAATATAATTCTTTCGTATTCTTCTTCTTTACATCTATATGAAGAGCTGATTTGATTTTGGCTATAATTAGTCAACCGGAAGTTCTCTTATTTGAAGTTCTTAACAGTTTATCTTGAAACAACGAAGTTAAATATCATTTTTTAACATTTTATGTGATTATCAATATGAAAGAATATCTTATTGTCTATACAATTTGCTGACACATTTTCCTTCATATTCAATAGATATAGAGTTAAAGAATTATAGACAGATTAATTTTCATAAATCAGCCAGCTTTGCTACAATCATGGAAACAACTGATATATTCAAATAATGGGAGCAGGGGGTGGTGATATAGAGGAACTATAGCGCCACCCTAGCTATGAACATTCTAGAACTATGTAATAAAATTTATGAACATTAGCATGCGCGCGCTGCTAGCCCAAAGTACTCATAAGAGCTTTCACGCCAAACTTTTGCAAGTGGCAGCACAACTGTACACATAATTTTGTGAAAGTTGACATTTTATAGCACATTCACAAATCGAAATTAGTTTTAGTTTTATGATTTATATTTTTATTTCATTATTGACACCATGATTAACTATTCACAAAACGTGTAGTGAATACTCTCATAAATTGTGTTAAATATAAATATCATAAAACTAAAATTAATTTCAATTGGTGAACAAACCGTTAATTCCCATGTTCGCGTTAGCGCAGTATAAAGCATACCGCGTGTGCAGTGAAATGTAAACAAGCATTTTTTTAGTTTTCGGTTTTTGGATATGAATGCCCTATTTTATTTCTGCATTCCTTTACACAGCAATAAGGCATTTTATTTGGATATGTCAGATTGACAGTTGAATGATAACAAAAATCTGAAGGGGATAAATGTGTCAGGAACTACAGCGCCATTAGTTCCTTACTAAACGCTCCCATTGAAGAATCCGGTATTAAAAGGGACAGGTAGTTACGTACAACTATCTTGTATTTGGATTCTTCTTTTAAATAGTGTATGTTCTTCTTATAATTTTACTGGATTTATGGAATCTTTTCCAATGAACTTTCGGTATAGAATTTGTAGAAAACAAGTATATGTTCATGTTACAGTTTTAATGGATATAGAATCTTTTCCAAGAAATTTTTGGTATAGGATTCGTACAAAAACATAGAAACACCTGTCTTCAAAGTTTAAATTTTTAAAGACAGTTGGCAGCACATGTCAAATCCTCCCACACAATTCCTGAAATTGTTTAGTTTTTACAGTGCAGACGCCTTCTTTAAGGGGCTTGATTTTAATATGCCCCCAAATTCTCATATAAATAATACA
Source organism: Ophonus ardosiacus (assembly GCA_943142095.1). NCBI lineage: Eukaryota > Metazoa > Arthropoda > Insecta > Coleoptera > Carabidae > Ophonus > Ophonus ardosiacus. Next base: position 33,723,661 of record OW964832.1, on the reverse strand, counting down.
TGGTAAAAAGTTTGTACCGACAGGTATGGTTTGGAATGCGATTGAAAAATCTTGGAAAAATCAATAATACTGATTATGCGCAACAGATCAAATTGAGGTTTTACAGAGCGATGAGTGGTAAAAAATCAATAATAATGATTATGTGCAATTTTAAAGAGTGATGTGTGGGAAAATACTAGTAAATTCAATGAGAGCAGGCAGTATTGACATAGAGTAACTATACCGCCACCCTAGATAAGAACTTTCTGGATTTATGGAATAAAATTTGTGCTCTTTAGTATGCGCGCGCTAGCCCAAAGTACTCATAATTGGAAAAATCCGGTATTGTACTTCATTATTTCACGTAAGAAAATAGTAGATGGTGCTTGAGAGCCGGCCCTTTTTACATACATTAAATAAATAATTTAAATTCGTGAATATTAAAAATTACTACAAAACCTGATTAAACATGACTTAATTCTGTAGATCTTATATGATAACTGACAGAAGATATTTTTTTCGTTTTTGTGAATAGACACTTACAAAATTGACGTCACTGCAAGAGAGATATAGAAGGTCATGCATACAAACAAACCTCCCCTGGTTGTCTTGCGTCCCGTTCCCTGTTCCTATCTGTCATTGTATTCGCATCTGTTATTCAGTGTTAAAGTTAAACCTAATTCTTTATTGTGATGTGTACGTTGTGTTTAATAAAAATGAGTTTAAAACCAGAAGATGTGTCTGGGGAAACTTTTTTGTTTGATAATATTGAAGATCATTCGATTATTCAACTAAAACGATGGTTAGAGTGTAAAGTCTACGGCAGATGACAGGTCTTTGTTTGTACGGGGTAACCATAGCAACCTTGATTTCTATGCTTTGCTGTTAGAGGCGCTCATGCAAAATGCAATTTTGTAAGTGTCTATTAGGTTTGCATTCTGATCAATCAAAGGGCAGAATTTGTATTCCTATTTAAATGCTATTTTCTTACGTGAAATGAAGTATAAAATTGACAGATATTTACTTAAAACTATCTTGTATTTGGATTCTTCTTCTAAATAATGCGTTCCTGTTATGTGCTTATAGTTTACCATAGGATGAAAGAAGAAGAGAATAATAAAATTGAAGTCCAAATATAAAACAAGTATTTGTTGCAAATCATTTTGAGAAAAAATAATTTTTAATTATATAACTGATACAAATTATAATAATTAACATTGTTTCACGTGGATTTGACTTTAAAATTGTACTTTTACGGCAGAAACACAATAAAATATTGTAACTGTCAGTGAAATCATTCAAAATTATCGGCGGCAACAGTTCATAGCTAGGATGCTGCCATCTACGTTGTGCTTTGCCCGCCTGCTCCCATTATGCTTAGTATATTAAATAGAATAACAATAATTTATTATTTTCGTAAATTATTAAATAAAAAGTTTGGCGCCAGAAATAGTCATGAAAAACTACCCCCCACTCCTGTGACGTGGGAGTACATACAGCACGTCATTCATAGCCAATAGGAAAACAGTTAAGTTATTTATATAAATAAAAGTAGGCGATAGTTTGTCACATGTTAAACTTTATGTACTCTGACGTCACATTCTGTTTCAGATTACATGAATGAAATATTACACATATTTCAATATTTAATTGTATAATTATCTGATAGATATTTCGTGATATTTTCAAATTCGTGAGTCTTTAAAGAACATCTTTTAAAATTTAGTAGTTAAAAGTCACATAAAAATTCTTGCAACAGCCCTATTATATTGTCAATTACAAAATTGAAATCTCACCATTCGTCTGTGTAAGGGGCGGTGTTCTCGGCGGCAGATGCGAATATAACTGATGCGCAGCCGCAGTATGAGATACTGCCGTGTGGGCAGCCGCCCCTTGAATTGGGCTCAAACTCGTGCTGGCCAACGGTACAGACACCACCAAGCTGTTGGGTTGTTGCACGACGTTTGCTGTCGTCGGCGGAGGGGGCGGAGGAGCTGCTGGTGGCGCGTCGCTTATTACCGACTGCGGCACTTCGGGTAATACAGACGGAGATGCGGTACGAGGTGTCGTGAGAGAGTGGTGGAGTGATTGAGGATGATCGGTTTTTGCCTACGGAGAAAATAATATAAACTGAACATGAAAAATATAGTTTTTATTGGGTCGCATGGTTTAATACCTACTATGCTGCTCAAAATTTCAGATATTTAATTTAAAATGTGGGAAAATTTCTCGGCTGTGGTATGGATAACAATTTTTAAAATCTCAGTCAAACAGTATTTATTCTTACAACACCGACGTTTCACACTTGCACCTTCTTCGGGGTAGTAAAATCTTACAAAATATTACATAGCATGTATATAAAATACATACGTATTTAACATTCAGTTTTACACAACACTCTTGTCGTTTTTGTGAGCAAATTGATGTGTGTGTTTTTTATGAATTTTATGTTTTGTGGTCATGATATGTAATATTTTGTAAGATCTTACTACCCGGAGGAATGTGCAAGTGTACACCGAAAAGGTCGGAGTTATAAGAATAAATGCTGTTTGACCGAGATTTCGAATAATTGTTAACACCTTTAATTTGGAATACCTATTTAGTAAATTCTAATGGTTTAACATATCTTCATACGTAATAGCCTTCTACGAAAGGTATTAAAAGTACAATGATTCTGAGAAATTAATTAAATTATTTGTAAAGTTAAGTGAAGCAAAAATGAATAACAAACAAAATATATAATCACTAAACCCGGTATATGACTGATATTCTTATTCTTATACAGGGTATTAAAAAATAAGTGTCACAAATTATGAGGGCATATAGTACTGATCAAAATGAGTAAAAAAAGTTTAAACAACACGGGTCCGATCTTCAATAGTTTCCGAGATATAAGGCAATGAAAAATGAGTTTTTTCTGTGTTTACCTCTGCTATCTCGACAACTGTAAGAGTTACGACTTTGATTAAATGAGACATTTTTTTTACCTTTCAGAGGTCACCTTAGATGTGTTTTTGTTTTTCAAAAAAAAAAAAAAATCAAATTGTACTGAGACAAAAGTTTTTTTTTTACTTGATTTAGACCTTTGTTTTTCTTAACAATTGGTCAGGAGCAATGTGTTTTTAGGTTTTTAAATTTCTAAGTTGATTGCCTGAAGAGACAAAAGTTGTGGTGCCCTTGGCCAATATTTAGTTTTCAAATAACTTCGTAACTATTATAGAAAGTGAAAAAAATGTTTCATATAAAATGTTATTGATCCTAATACAAAATGGCCTCTTTCTCAAAAACAGTTGAAGATCGGACCCATGTTGATTAAACTTTTTTTACTCCTTTTGATGAGAACAAAAAAATGTTATATTTTACTTGAATTTTATCCATTTATATTTTCTGTTTTTGAAACAATATAAGGACAAAAAAATCCCCGTATAATATTGTTTATTAAGCATTTCTTATTTATTAATTGAAGAAAAATTATGGGATTCACAGTCGATGCCGTTTAATATTATTTATTTGTTCATGATTACGTTTCAGTGTCTTGTTTATTTATACAAGTATCATACATCTAAACAGAAAAAGCTGTTGTTTTGTTCTGATTTAACCGATTTTTCACTGGTATACGAAATACCGAGCATCCAAATTTGGTACCTATACGATTAGTAAATTTTAAAGAGTAAGCGGCACTATAACAGCTTTCGAAATTATTTTTAAAAAATGGGAATAAAAATACATAAATTAAATTTTTTATCTAACAAAAACAAAGAATATAATTTTCGTTAAACTACAAAAAATTGTGATAGATATAATAAATTCATAAATACATCATGGCTTATTTCTCATATTTTGGTTTTTAATCTGCCTTCAGTCACAAATTTTGGTAATGAAACATGGAGGGCGTTTACCAGAAGTCACCTCAAAGGTTCAAAGCTGGAGTGCAAAGAGCACCACAGGGACCACTTTTGTGCTATTTCAAAATTAGAAATAAATCTAACGCACGCAGCCAAGCTTTTTGTATAAGTTTAAATATGTGTTAATTCGTTATTAATATTCATTTTTACCTTTTTAGGCTTGTCGATAACCTCAGCACTACCAATGTCTCTCCTGTCCTGAATCGGGGGCGTATTCGTTACAGGTGCTACAACTTGAGAAACACCAACACTATTCGGCACTGCACTAATCGCATTCACTGCACTCTTGTCAGCTTCAACCGGCGCCACCGAATTCGGTGTAGGAGTCCGTGATCCCGCTTTCCGTTTTTTCGAATTGCTCTTCGAAATGTCTTTCGCCGAACTAGAACTAAGATTCGAATCACTTCTATTGTCACCAAAAACACTGTTATCATTCACGGGCGTAACACTATCACTAAAGACAGAGTTTGGGAACTTGGGTAGAGAATTGTCTTTGTTAGGAATACTTCTTTCAGAAGTTTTCTCCAACGGTTTAGTCTCAGATTCGATCTGAGGGTTAACAGAGTTTGTTAAATCACTTTCAGAGTTTTTGGGCGCACTTTTCGTACTGGAAAAATTCTTGCTTGATTTTTCAGCACTCGAGATGCTTTTACTTGAGCTAGATGAAGTATGGACGGTTTTCTGGTGAGAACTCGTGGAACTCGAACTAGATTTCGACGTAGATGTGTTCGATTTCGATGACGAACTACTTGATTTGCTATTACTTGAACTACTTTTACTTTTTCTACTGGAAGAGCTTGAAGAAGTGGACTGCTGCTGAGAGCTTTTTGTCACTACAGTAGTATCTGCTTCCTTTTCCGGTGAAGAATCAGAAGAATGGTTGTCCGTGGGGATTGGTTTGTACGGAGGGATTGTTTTCACGTTACCCCCTTTTTTCAATTTGCTGTAGTGGTGCTGGCAGTATCCACAATATTTAACATTATCTAAATAATTTCCGGCTTCTTCACAAAGTAAACCTAATGCTTGCGCGCATGTAACATGGAACTGTTGTTTGCAACCAGATTTATTGCATTGCATACAAGCACCTACAGTCGCCCGACTTCCTTTGCCCAATTCTTCACAGATGTAACAAACCTAAAATTATATATTTCTAATTTTACTTTTAAATATCAAATTTTCATTCATATTATTCTGAAATTTAAATCATGTATTGCTAAATTTATATAAATAACTAATTATTTGAGTTATTTCAATATTTTAATACAAAAATTATATTTTCTTTTCGAAATTAATAACTCAAATATTTGTTATTTTTTTCCATTTACTAGGTTCCCACTAACCGAATTAACTACAACTATCTATAATACTAACGGAAAAATTAATGAAGTAAATAAGAAAAGAATATGAATGAGAATGCAAACGATGAAAGATGATACTGACTGTGCAGGAAAATTAATAAATTCTTCAGATATTCCAAGTTTTCCATTTAGTGAGAACCCTGTAAAAGGGGTTAAATTTAAACAGAATCAAATAAATATAAGAAAACAAATAAATAAGTTACATACAAGCACCAGTTAAATTTTAGAAAAGTTACGTTCTGTACATTTTTAATATTAATAAAATTAATAGCATACGTATGTTTAACAAAAATAAAACTATTAAACTATTAATTAAAAAGTATGTACATACCTTGTTGAATCTCTCAGTCGGGATTAGTTGTAGGATAATAGGTTCCATAGTAGTAACATTTCCGAAGCGTACTTCAGGTATATACAGCGCACAAACCACGTGGGCCCATCCTGAATTATCAGTGCGCTTTAGTGCGCCGTCTTTACTTGGACATAACTCACATCGCTGTACAATCAAAAAGGGAAAGGGGATTATTAGAAACAAGCTCTCTCAATACCATAACTTATTTCTTAAAAATGGATGTGTATTTTCTTGAATATAGGAAATGAACATTTCGTTTGAAATTGTAATTACATATTAAATATAATTACCATTAGTATTATTTACGGATTATTTCAAAGACATATACTTTAAGTAACAGTTACAGAAAAATTAATTGTATGCATCTTTTATCTGAAGTACTTTTCTCTAAAATAACATATAAACGATTGACAGAAAAAACACAATTGCTCACTAATCACCCTTAATCATTGTTCATACTAATAGCAAATGTCGTTAAATTCATATAATTATAGCTCTATTATAAAGAAATCTGTAAGTCTCACAGATCTGTTAATCTATAATACTGAACAAAATCCCAAAAATTAACTGTCTGTTTAAAATCAGAGCTGGTCTTAAGCGTGCATTACACGATGAATGTCATTTGTGTTTATATTTTTGATGTATTCAAGTAGTGTTATAAGTGATAGATATTAAACTGAAAAATGGCAAAATGAGGTAGAGAAGTAATTGAAATCTTGATAGCTATATACACGAAAAATTCAAGTGATGATAATTCAATGACAATTTAATGTAGGTGGGTATAACTTAAATTTTGACACTTGGATATTTTCGAGGATATTTTAATTCACGCAAAACTTGATAGTGTAAATAAACTTGTAAGGTCACTTATAAAGACACTTTTCAAGTGACTTGAAAAGTGTCTTTGTAAATGACCTTACAAGTAGATTTACACAATCAAGTTTTGAGTGGATTAAAATATCGAAGCGTCAAAAGTTCTTATATCTACATTAAATTGTCATCGAATTTTCAACACTTGAATTTTTCGTATGAAGCCATGAAGATTTCAATTACTTATCTATCCCATTTTTCAATTTAATATCAATTACTTATAACACCACACTTGTACATTTCAAAAATATAAATATAAATGACATTTCACAGTTACTTCACAGTCAAAACTTATAGGGAATTTAAAAAAAAAAAGTAGCGCATGTTCCAATTTTTAGTTAAAAGTCTATTCATCTGTCATTCTTGCACTCACATCATTGTGCGAGAGGAAAAACTTTTCAAGTCACTTGAAACGAAAAACTTCATCACGTAATGCACGCCTTATTTTCCCCAACCCAAAAAAAAAACTCACCAAGGAATTTTTAAAAATCAATTCAAAAACCCAAAAAAAAAACAGATTAGCTATTTGTATTTGTTTATTTGCAAATTGATGGTGTTGTTTGTACTAGCCGAGAAAATGTCATGTGCAAAAAAAAACACGATTTTGCAAAGTATCACTTACTAGGTTTTTTCTAATTCTAAATATAACAAGAAGCAAATAATGAATTATTATAAATTAGAACTGTCGTTTTTTACATTAGTGCGAAAAAGTGATCAAAAAGTGACAGTAAACGCATTAGTGCGAAAAAGAATGGCATTTTGAATGTCAAATTTAATTTATACATATTATAATGTATATTTAAAACAAAGAAATATAGCAACATTAAGTTCATAATAAATATCTAATAAAACCCAAAAAAACAAACTCTGGTTAAAATAAAAAGCTAAATTACTTTTGTCAATTTTTCAATGCGACATTTAACTGACAGTTTAAACCATAGATGAAAATATCGGACCTAATCGTCAGTTTTGTAAAAACAAATGATGTATGACAGATTTCGATTAAAAAAATATATATTTTCACCACATTCAACAAATGTCCACCGAAATTCAATTATTATATTGTATTCCTTTGTTTACTTACTATCTTTTTTATTTTTATACGCGATGACACAGTTACTGACACCGTCCACATTGTCGGTGTTAATAAATCAACCTCAAACTTGTAACTACCCTATGCCACTTTACTGTCTATTGAATACTAGGTACTAGGGGATGTTTTGTGGTGGGGGTATGTTTAGGTCTACGTGACAAAAATCACATTCCCCTGACAACAACCATTCATGATATAACAATAAGGAACTTCCAGAACGCCCAATAATTTTAAAAGCACGTGTTTTATTACATGTTTAGTAAATTAACTATTACTCACCACTCTAGCAGATCGCTCTTGACTTTCACATTTACGACAGTACCAAGGTCCAGTAGGAACCGTAACTATCCCGTAACACGCTAAAATAAAGCCAAAAAAGTTAATAATTATAAATATAGTACATAAAAATATGTCTATATTTACATGTTCTTCGCACACGAAAAGCCAAATAAAATTCTTTGAGGGGGTATCTATTTATGAATTCTTTTACAGCAAAAAATGTACGCACATAACATAAATACCGTTACGGTTCATTTCTCCGAACTTAAATTTACAACTTTACACAGAAGTGCAATAAAGTTTACCTGCTTTTGTGACTAAAATTTGTTGGGGGTTATAAATTTGACATGGTCAACGAAGGTTTAAATCATCTTGACAATAAAATGTAATAGTACTCACTTTTTTTTTAAATTATCTAAACATCCATAGTAACATCAAAAACTGTAATTAGTTTCTATAGTTTGGTATAACCAAAAAACACATGACTGCATGTTTACATGATACATTGTTGCACAAAAATATTTGATTGTTGAAATTAGTATTAAATCCTACCTTGATGTACAGCAACAGTGCAACCTTGTCCATCGCAATAAACTAGTGGATTCTCCGGCCAGCCTCTCTCATCAGAACATACGCAACAGCCTCCTACCATTTCCTTCATAATGCTCTTCATCCGATTTTGCTACACTAGCGAACTGACCCAATCATTTTGACAGATACGTCAAGCCATAGTTTATAACTGAAACATTAAAAACAATGTTCGTTTCATCAATTATTTCACGAAGATTATAAGATTTAATAATGTTGCACAAAGACATTGATACATTTACTTTAAAATATAAAATTTATAACACAAACTTCTTCAACATTGAAAACAATAGTTTATCATTGTTGTAAGTACACTTTTTTATTTATGTTTTTGTTTACATTTCAAATGTTTCTATCTAGTAAAAACTTGAATATAGTTCATAAAACAATGGAAACATCAAATAAAGCATAAAACAATTTTGCATTTAAGTTATTTTCTTTAAAAATTGAATGGCTTAAAATCATAAAAAGTAACTTTTTTGTTATATAAGTAAGGTTGGATTTACAAACATAAAAACTAACCTTTTCCATAGAGTTCTATAAACACATTACTAACTTATTTTAAAATGACTCATTTTTATTAATCATGTCCATCACACACACTCCAATTTAAATTTAATAAAGACACAAGAAATGTTGCTAGCGTGATCTTGGCGTCACAACAAAATGAACACATTACTTGCTCCACCACCGGAATTCATGTTGAATCTTTTTATATATAGCAACATGAATTCGCAGCACATCCCATATTTGTGCTGGAAATAGATTTTTTCACGAAGTACACATTATTTTTAACCAAAATACTTCATAAACACACATTTCATATTCAGAAACCATTTTGTTTTTGTATTGTGTAAGCTTAAACAATGCGCATGTCCATTCTAATCATCATGGTGACGCAATAATGGAATTTGATTGGTTTAAATGTAATAAAACAATACACCTGTCTGAGTGTCCAAAAGGCGGGAAAACAAAAATAACCTATTTCTTCATTCATAAAAATGTTTTACATTAATTTAAATGCATGCATAAAAAAATAAACAAAAAATACCGCCAATCTATTCAAACTAATAATAATGTTCCTTTAAAATTTTCTTTTCCCATTTAACGTACATCTTTGTAAATTACTAGATATAAAAATATTAATACTCTTGACCTTGTTCTTCTATTAACGTGGCATTAACGCCACTCCAGTACTGATACTGCATTATTCACTGTCTTCTTGATTTATCGAACAAATTATATATAACTTGATAAGTTGTAAACAAAATGTCGCCAAAATTATGGGCAAGCAGTCATGATGGTAAGGTAGATTTTCAATATATTAAAAACAAAAATATATTGAACATTAATTCATAAAGTGATTTTATTTACATAACATTATTAAACAGGAGAAAAATAATTCGCCCAACGTGGGGCTCGAACCCACGACCCTGAGATTAAGAGTCTCATGCTCTACCGACTGAGCTAGCCGGGCGATATGAACAAAGGATTACATCCTACACTAATAAATAATTTTTTATAGGACGATTTCAATATATTTCACTTACTGAAGAGACTTTAGAAGGCGGATTAGAAGTAATGCGCGATTCATTTTTCAAAGACGAATCAGTTGCCATTGCATGTGAGGTCAATGAAAATCCGGCCGCTAAAAAAGAACTTGAAGAACTTTGTATTAGGGCTGCTCTCGATGGTGTTTCTCTTGTTTGTGTTGACACCACAAATGGAAAAGTTGCTGCTGCCTCTTTTAATAAATTACAAGTACAAATACTTTGTTTATTTTATTTACATAATTAAATGATTAATATTTTAGATAAAAAACTTTCCCGGGGATGATACTTACTTTGAAAATTTCGCTAAAAACTGTAAAGAAGAAAGTTCAAGAGGTTTAGTTCAATTTATGATAGATGCCGATGCAACTTGTAATCTATTTGAGTACTATAACGTGGATTGCCTATTGGAATTAATGTTTCTGGCAACTTTACCAGAATATCGTAAGCTGGGTTTGGGCTTAAAATTAACAGAATTATCTATAAAATTAGCTCGAACTTTACTAAAAGGAGAAAATGTTAAAGTACCTATTGATGGTCGTGCTTTAGACATACAACCAGTTCCCAAAGTTGTTTCCGCCATTTTTACATCTTTTATAACTCAAAATATTGGCCGAAAATTAGGGTTCCTAAAAACGGCTGAAATTGGTTACGACAAATTTATTTATAAGGGACATACTTTTGCGAGTAAAGTCGAACACACTAAAACATGTACTCTTGAATCGATCAAATTGTAATTGAAACATATTATCTGTATGACAGTATATTTTATACAAATTACATTGTAATAACAATATATATAAACTACTCTTTTTATGATATATAATAAAATATATTAACAATTAAAGTTTCCATTTGAATTATTACTATTTTGTCTTAAGATTAAATACAAAATTATGAAAATAAACTCTCAATTGATCACATTTTTGTTCTGGTAATGAGTAATACTTAGTGGTTTGTATTTGTTATAGACATGGACAATGTCTCAGGTACTGGAGCAATAAGTGCAAATGGATATCCAAGTTCATTAATTTCTTTTTCTAAACATAACATGTACGGTCGAACACTGGTTATTTCATATTGTCCTACGGTTCGACTAAACCATTCTACATCTACTACTAAAACGTTAAATTTGTCTCTCAATTCTAAAATAGAAATATTCGTAAGAAATGATACCAAAATAAAATTATGAAAAGCGTCACTAATAACCAAATTAGTAAATTTTATTTCGAAAATCATAAAACAATCCATACTGGCGACGTTTACCTTCCATGAGGTAAGGTATTTGTCTTCAGTCAAAAAATGCAGTGGTGAGTTTTAATGAATAAGCACGTTTTAGGGTTCCTAGAATACGATTTTACTATTTTTTACGATGTCTGTGTATGTGCGTGTGTGTGACAAAATTTCTCCGTGCGCAGTTAAATATCATTTTTTTGACATTTTTCTTTTCCAAAGAATTTTCGGTATGGAATTTGTAGAAAATACTTATTTTCGTGTTACAATTTTACTGGATATGTGGAATCTTTTCCAAAGAACTTTCGGTAAGGGATTTGTGCGAAGTACATAAAATTGATGGAAGATAATGTGCTGGCCACATCAGATTTTTTTCATCTAGGCGATGAAAAAGTCTCTTTTCAAAAAGTAAGCCCAATTTTTTTTGGTAAAAAAAAAAACACAAAGATTGAATTCCAGGATTGAAAATAAGGCTTATTTTTATTTTTGTGTGAAAGGAGACTTTTCATCACCCAGATGAAAAAATTACCAGTTTGGATTGTTTTATAATTATTCATTTTTCTCAAAACTGTATTGATGCTTTCTGAAATAAAACTGTGTATTCTGAAATATAAGTGGCGATTTCTAAATGAAAACTGTATATTCTGAATTTATAAGTGTCGATTTTTGAGATAAATTTAACAATTTCTGAAACTGTAGAAAAAATGTAGTGTCTCACTATCATTTTAATCGCCAGATATTTAATTTAAAAAAAACCGGCCAACTATTTTACGTAACTTTGTTAAATATTTACCTTGATATTGGTCAAAATTCTGTGTTTCTTTAGCTTCTACTAAAATTAGGCAATATTTTCCGACTTTATGAACAAACTCAGATGGATTTTGTTCTACTTCCCCACCTAAGCTCAGAATTGCATTCTAAACAAAAAAATATATAAACATAAAAACTTTACAATATTAATTAATTTTACCTCAACATCCGTCTTGGTAACTGATATGAAAGGATTGATGCAACAAAATACAAATTTTTTCAACAAAGGATTCGACAATCTTGTTAATCGAGAAATTTTAGGTCCAGGTCGACCAGAAACATCAAGAACTTCATATGATTCCTAAAAATTAATCATTGTAATATAGTTTACAATTAAAAATTATAAGTTATACTTCGGGAAGGAGACGATTTTGCGTTAAGCTATCTCGAACCCACGCGAAAGAAAGTATCCAAATACTGTGAGATATCGCCAAAACGTATTTTATTGTATGATCTTGAATTCTATTTTGATCATCAACAGATACAACAAGATGGGTGACATTTTTATCAAAATCTTTGCTGTATCTCGCTTTAAATTTTTGTGTTAAGAAAATTATTTGCATCGTTTCATCTCTTTTCAATCGAGAAGACGCTATACACGCGCTGTATTTTGATTTTTCAAATGATGCATTTCTTGAACTTTCGTTAGATAATTTATTTATTATTTTCTTCATTGAAGTAGTTGGTGTATTTTGAGGGATTGGAGATTCGCACACTTCTTTTGGTATATTTTCTTTTATTGGAGCAAATGTATTTGACTGATTTATGGTTTGTTTAGATGTATCAAGTTTAATCGTTTCTTTTTTAGGTGTTTTCATAAAACTTAAAATACTTTGTTGGTGTTTTGGTGTTGATGAAATTGAAGGTTTGGGCGATGGATTTTGATTTACTATAATTTGTAACGGTGAAAATTTTTCTTTTTGGGCTAAAACTATCGGATTTAAATTTCTTTTCGATGTGCTTACAACATTAATTGAACTAGGTTTTGCTTTAAATTCCATATTTTCTTTCTCACTAACGGTGTTAGGTATGATATTTTCAGAAAATGTTGTATCTTTCTTATTTTGTGTTGCATGTTTTACCATTTGATTTGTCGTATTTCCCGATAAAAGGGTTGTATCAGCAAAAAAGCCTTTATTTAATGGATTTAAAGCAAAAATATCGGGCGTTAATGAAGATATATTTGCATTATTTGGTTTTGGTTCTTCGGTTATTTCTGTACATTGAAATTCGGGTGGAGGAGGTGGTACAATATCAAGCCAATCCAAATTTTCTGTTGCAGTTGGTGGTGGCTCAATTATATCCAATAATGGTCCTGGCATATCTAAATAACTCGCTCTGAAATAAATATTGAAAATTAACATACATTTTTAATAAATTAATTTATAAAAATAAAGTAATACTTTCCCGCTTTATTCCTAAAAGTTTTATAAAATGTCACAAAACAGGCAATGGCTTAATAAAATATTCAGTACCAATTGAAAAGTGTAACACGTCCAAAAAGTTATTTTATTGGATTCAGAGGCGTCCAAAAAATGGCACTTTTCAGACCTGATATCCGTTATACTAATCAGTACCCGGTCTCTATATTTTTAAACCGATTGAGTTCAAATTTGGTATATTGGTTTAGAAATATGTAGTATTTGATTTTTTACTCAAAAATTTGAAATCCATAACAGCAACCTTAGCATACTCCCAAGAATTATCCAAAACTCAAAGAATTTCAGATATTCTATAGTACGCGGTCTCTTTATTTTAGAACCAATTGAGTTCAAATTTGGTATAATTGATACAGGAAAGTAAAAGCGTAATTTGCTAAAGGAAATATCTAGTTTTGTTTGCCGTGAATTACTCGAGTTATTATAAATTCTGTTTTTTTAATTTTGTGATTATACAAAAAAAAATCTATTGGATAATTTATTGGTAATTTCCTGGTAAGTTACGGTAATTTAAATAGATAAATTACTGTGGAAACATACTAAAAATGGTATATTAAAAAACAAGTATCATAATGCAATCTATTAACGTACGACTCCTAGTTTGGAAAACGAACTGCGAGGCCATATGAAACATGCTTTTTATACTATTTTTTCTAATTACTCGAGGACTAAATTTTAAGTGTAGATTAAATTTCTTTTTTTAAGTCTGTTAAAAAAAGTACACTTTTTTTTCATTAAAATGGATTTATAAAGTATGTCTTTTTTTAACACAATAAAATTGTGAACTTTCCTATTCGTGAAATAAGTCTATACTTTTTACACTTGTTGCATAAATAACTATTATAAAACAGGCCCTTGATGTTTTTTTGTGAGTTATCTTGGTAGCGCATCCCAATTGAAATTTCATATTTTAACAGTTTGTGTATTGTGTGTTGTGAATTTTGTCTGATTATATACGTTGGTAAATACAAAGTATCAAACAGTTGCATTTATACGAGTAGATCTTCTTAACGTCGTGTTAACAGTGCTTTTATAAGCTTATAATATATATATATATATATATATATATATATATATATATATATATATATATATATATATATATATATATATACAGGGGTGTAGTCGAGGGTACACGCGGGTATACGCCGTATACCCTCTGGATTTTTTAGGTGCCCGAGCGTGTACCCTCTGCTTTTAAATATTTGAGACAGAAATTATAAAAATTAAATCAACTAATGAAAATTTTATCCCACAATTAATATAATTTTTTTAGAAATTATATTGAAATTATCTTTATGTTTCTAAAATGTACTTTATTTAATTGGCGTCGCCATCTATTATTGAAATTTTAATTTTGATTTTTGTTATATAGAAGCCGTATACCGTTTTCAGTTTTCGCAAAATTTACGATTCGTAGTAGGCAGGTTTGCGACTTTGATACGTAAGGCAGTATTTAATTATTTTATTTTTTTCTTTGTGTTTATAGTTTTTGTATTTTGTATTTTCGTTAAAAATTTAAAAGATGACATTAACTTCGTATTAAGTCACAATGTATAATAGTCGCGCGCATGTTGTGTTGTGTTTCGATTTTAGACAGTTTATCCAGATAAATATATTCTCTTTTGTAAAATGTTCTGTGATCTGGCAATTTATTTTTATACATGAAAGGGGAAAAACATGCAACTTCACATCCCTTGAAAAAATGTAATTTTCAATTATAAGGCATTTGACCTTGCATGAAAAAAAATTTCGCCTGCGGCGCCATTTTTTTCTTCTTAATTACTGCCCCCCCCCCCCCCCCGCGTATACCCTATGTTTACAAATATATTTTCAGCGTATACCCTCTGCTAATTTTACGACTACAGCACTGTATATATATATATATATATATATATATATGTAATAATTAATAATAACAATAACTTACACCTTGTTTTCTGCGGTTTTTTGCGGAGTGCTTTCAACAATATTATCGTCTCCAAATAAATCGTTTTCACTTCCAAGTGAATCTTCTATTACTATTTCATGGCTATTTATATTTTGCACTTCTTCGTCTAGTTTTTTATCTTCTGCATTTTGTGACGCTAAATTATTTATTATTACGTTAAGCTGTTTTTCTATACTTTGAGTTCGGCTGACGTCTGCAAGTTTACAACTTTCTGGTTCTGTCTGAACAAACATCGATGCTGACAAAATAGGATTGTTATTTGTTTCGTTGAGATTTCGTTTTGTATTAAGAGATTTATTTGGAATATCTACTTCAAAGTCATTTTCAAACTCTGAAGCATTTATATTTCCTAGTAAATTATCGAGATTTATATTGGGAGCATTATGAACAATTTTTTCAGAATTTGCAATTTTGTCAAATTGTGCATCTTTATACTCTCGTTCTAAAATAGAAATGCAATTCGTTGCAGTATCTTCTAACTTTTTTTCGGAGTCCTGAATTATTTTTTTTCTTACTTCGTCTTTAGTTTGTGAACCTAAAGATAAATCATATTTATCAGATGATTCAGATTCAAAAAATACATCTAAATCGTCCCTATACAATAACTTACTATAACGAATACTTGGGTGAACATTAGATCTTTTTGATTTTACGGATTCTGAGTCGCTATCTGACGATGGCGAACGAATTCGTTTAAATTTTCTTTGTTGAGAAACATTGGACTCTTCGCTATAAGTTAATTGTCGATTTACTTTTTTATGTTTAACTAAAGTTGATTCAGATGTTTGAGATTCTTTTGAATTATGCGCTGTGGTTGAAAGTTTGTTTTTACTAATTTGAGATATATTTTCATTATTTTTATTTACATTATCTGTATCGAAATCGTTTATTTCTTTAAAACTTATTGTTGTTTCTCCTACAGTATTTGTCTTATTAACTGAATTAAAATTGAATATATTTAAACATTTTGGACAAGTAATATCTTCTGTTTGTATTTCGACATTATTTGTTGAACTTGATTTTAAGGCAATAACTAATTTATCACAATCTTTGCTACAATTAAACTTATCTTTTAAGTTTTCAGTTTCATGAGTTATTTGTTGCGACAAAGAAATAATTTGATTATAAAACGTTTCTATGTTTTTTAAACAAGGAATAGCAGTTTCGTAAAATTCTACGGAAGGACGAGAATTTGATCCAACAGGTAAAGAATGAAAATTATTCGACAAAATTTTGGGTTTGTCATAAGTTTTAGAATTTTTACTGTCTTTAACTGTAGATGGTTCAGAAAATAAACTTTCTGATTTGACATAATTTGAGCACTGTGACAAAACAATATTTATTGCGTTCATGCTGTTTTGAACAGCCGATATTACAGTTGTTTCTTGTTTATAAAACAATTCTAATTCGTTTTTAACAAATTGTAACTTTTTCTCTTCAGTATTCAAATAGTTTTTTTTAGATTGTCCAGTTTTCTGTACATCTACTGTAGCAGAACTGATATTTTCATTTTGAAGAGAATCAGAAGAATTATCTTTCGCGTTTTGTTTTATCAATCGTCTCTTTTTTGGCGATGTTTTATTTTGAAACGAAGAATTATTTTCATTAGATGATCTTTTCTTAGCACATCTTAAACTTCTTCGAATTTTTATTTGTTTTTTAGAATTAGGTGTTTTCTCTGTTCCACTGATTACATCAATATCGTCGGTGGAATTTTCTGTAGATTTTTTAGATAATTTAGGGATATCTTCCACATCGCAAATATTTTCTGGTATTGTGTGACTCGAACATACTTTTTCTACTACTTCTTCTCGTTCTACTGTCTTCAGTGGAGTGCTACTACTGTGGATTTGAACATCAACAATAAAATTTGATATGTTAAGTTCTGATTCATTTTGAGTATGTTTAATGTCAACATTTTTTTCTGGTGTGCAGATTCTGACTTCATCAAAATTTTGTACTACTTCACAAGGATTTTGTAATTTTTGCGTACACATTGTAAATACATCGTCGTCATTTTCTTCTTGAGTTGGAGCAATATTTTTGTTTTTAATTGATATTTCCGGTGTTGATTTTTCTTTTTTAATATCAAACGATTTGTTTTGATTTATTGATATTTCATTACTTAACCGATTAAGTACAATAATAGGCTCTTTTTTTGTTAAATTGTCCTGCGGACTTTTTGATTTACTTTTATTTATTTCCGTGCTAACATTTAACTGTTTATATTTTATTTCTCTTTTCTTTATTTGTTTTTTCATAGTTTTCATTCTGGACCATCCAGTTGATGTATTAGTTTTTTTTGATGAACTTGATTCTCCAGATTTTAAATTATTGTTGGATTCGTTTCTCTTTAATTGTTTTCTTTTTGGTCCTTTATTCGGATTCTGAAATTTATTTTCCTTGTCATCGCTTTTATTGATATTTTGGATTTCATTTTCCATATTTCGTAAACACTCATCTTCGAGTAACTGTACAATTTTATTTTCTTCCTCATTTTGTTCAAATACATCGGGACTGTCATATTCTTCGATTTTGAGGACGTCTATAGTATCTTTTTCTGGAACTTTTTTAGATTTTTTTGGGGGATGTTTACCTTTTATTTTGGAGCAATTTAAGGATTTTGTTTTCCGAACTTGTAATTTAGAAGTAGATTGTTTTGCGTTTCGCAAAGTCCGATTATTACTTTTTAAAGTGGTATCTTCTTCATCTGGTTTAGTCAGTAAAATACTATCGGTATCGGAATCATCAGCAGAAGAAATTGTTATTTGTTCATTTTGTTCATCTTCACATCCTTTATACATCATACAATCATCCAAGAATCTTTTCATTCTGTTAACTCTATCATATTTGTCGTCATCAAAATCTAAATATTATATATTGTAATTATAAACTGTACAGAATTTATAAATTAAAAATACTTACCATCTTCTTTACGCATGTCTTCTATTTTTTTGAGCACTTTAACAACATCAGCGAAATGATCATTCGAATAGTATTCTCGCCACTTTGTAATCTTGTTGCACAAAGGGCACGGAACTGATTTCTTCGGAGTTTTTTTGTTTGAAAACAGTTCTTTAAAACATTCCAAACAAAATGTATGTTGACAAGATGTCAAAGTGATAGGTTCGGTGAATAAATCCAAACTAAAACAAGAGCATACCGTGTCAACATTTATTTGTTTTATAAACAAAAGGTGTGGTACCATATTGTACATGTTACTTCTTTTTTTAATGTAGCGATCTCTTTTAAAAAGTTTTCGTTAAATTCTAGCACCATTATAACCAAAATACACAACGTAGACCGACCGTAAACACCGAACACCAACAAAGAAAATTACGCGGGAATTTCTTATAAACGCGGATCCATTCAGTGCCCTCTAAGCACTGAACCACACACTGAACGAGCCGAACGAGCATAAAATGAGGTCATGCACGACTTTTTTTTTATAATTTTAATCGATAGATTAGTGAAAAATAGTAGACCCGTATTTTTTATTTTTCCTCAAATCGATCTTTAATCATGAAAAAATTGTGATTGAAAATGACATTCTTTAAAATGCGGCTGAAGACCCCCGCTTCGTCCCTTGTCCAATGACGTCACAGAGTGAGAAGCACGACCATTTTGATTTTCACATTGTCTTAAACGTCAAAGTGACATTTAAAGATAACCTAAAATTTATGAAAGTAAACATGTCGATGGACCGTTGTTTCGTGCCAAAATAAAGAATAAAATAATATTCTGGAATATATTCAATGTCTCATATGCGTTTATAACCTCCTACCGTCTAATTCAAAGATTCAAAAGTGAAAGAAACATCTGATGTAACGTAGATAATTTCACGCCAAATGAAAATTATATTTATAAAAATAAATAGAACGATATTATATTAATATAATATAGCATATTTAGATATGTAATCCTCAATTTATAGTTTATATATATTTTTCTTTTAGAAATTATGTGTCCATATAAAATGTCTGTTTGAAATGAGTCTGAACTTCGTTTGTAACGTTGTGACGACAACACATGGCTGGTTTTTGCAACTTTTTAAAAATACCATACTTTAAAACGATTTTATACAACAAAAAATATATATGAAAAATAATTTAATCATACTGATCGATGAATTAGACTATCCTTTTTCGATTTAAACAGAAAAAAGGTACAATTATTTTTTTTTGCATGACCTCATTGTAATAAATGAAATGTAATGAAAAAAGACTGTTATTAATATACTTATGAATATAATTTTAATATAGGATTAAACACAAGTCATTTACATGAATATTTACTGAAAAAATATATTTTAAATATGTTCATTCGTTTTTTTAAGTGTGACGTGTTTTTAATTATCTTCTAAATCTTTTGTTTGTCTTTAAGTATTATCATTAAGTAATTAACTAACTAACTATTCAATTTTGTCATTAAAAATCTTATTATCTTCTCTACTTCTCTGCTGTGCTGTCACATACATATATGTATTAAATTTATATCAATCTTATCATTTAAGTTACTACTTGTTGCTAAAATTACATTTTTATTTTTTGGAACAAACAGGTTTTTAGAGGTCAAATAAGTCATTTAGTTTAAAAAGTTTGCGGTTAAGACCTGCCGGAAAAATGGCTTTAAAATACTCCACACTTTTAGTTAATAATAAAAATGTTTTGGGAGCAGCTATTAACAGAGCAAGGTAGTAATATTCACTTGTTTTTTTAAATATTGTTCTATAAAAATTGTAATTACAGCTCTTCTTGGTGGTCCCATGTGGAAATGGGTCCCCCAGACCCAATTCTTGGAGTAACAGAAGCTTTTAAACGTGATCAAAATCCGAATAAAGTTAATTTAGGAGTCGGAGCATACAGAGATGACAATGGAAAACCATTTATTCTTCCTAGTGTAGCTAAAGCTGAACAAATTGTTTTCCAAAAGAATCTTGATAAAGAATATGCACCTATAGCAGGCAATGCTGAATTCTGCAAACTTGCGATTGAATTAGCCTTAGGACAAGATAATCCGCGACTTAAAGCTGGTGCAAATGCAACAGTACAAGGAATATCCGGCACAGGTTCTTTAAGAATTGGGGCTGCATTTTTAAATTCTTTTGCTCCCAAAAAAGTAATTTATGTTCCGTCACCCACATGGGGAAATCATTTACCACTTTTTCGACACAGTGGCTTAGAAATAAAAACTTACACATTTTATGACCCAAAGAGCTGTGGGTTTGACTTCGAAGGTGCTTTACGTGATATTAAGGTAATTATATACAATGAAACAAATGACATTCTACGTCGAAAACAATTGAAGCACGTATCGTATTTTCAAAGGCATCTGTGATGTTTTTTTCTGTTTATGTTAATTTTGTTTAAAAACTTTTTCATAGATCCCTTTGAAAATAAAAACTTCAATTATTATTGTTTAGGAAATTCCTGAAAAATCTATAATCTTATTGCACGCTTGTGCCCATAACCCAACCGGAGTAGATCCAAGACCAGAACAATGGGCTGAACTTTCACAACTAATCAAGAGAAGAAATATCTTCCCTTACTTCGATATGGCGTACCAAGGATTTGCTTCAGGCGATGTAGACAGAGACGCCCAAGCAGTTCGTCTATTTTTACAAGACGGACACGAAATTGCTTTAGCCCAAAGTTTTGCTAAAAATATGGGATTATACGGCGAACGTGTAGGTGCATTTTCTTTAGTCTTAAACGACAGTCAAGATGTTGGAAAAGTAATGTCTCAGTTGAAAATTTTAATCAGACCTATGATTTCTAATCCGCCTATTCACGGGGCTAGGATTGTTCAAGAAATTTTGAGTAATAATGATTTAAGAAAAGAATGGTAAATAGTAAACATAAAATTTTAACACAGTAAAAAATTATATTTATTTGTTAAGGTTGAAAGATGTTAAATTGATGGCTGATCGAATTATTTCTGTAAGGAAGCATTTAAGAGATAATTTAAAACAATTAGGATCAGCTAGAAATTGGCAACATATTACTGATCAAATCGGCATGTTCTGCTATACTGGACTCACAACTCCTCAGGTAATATAACTTTAATATATTAACTGTGTAATAATTATGAACAACAATTAATATTAAACAACATAAAGTGTTACCAATTACTCGAAATTTCAGTACTGCATTTATTCTTACAAAATCGACGTTTCGATATCACTTATAAATTAACTCAGAATTTTGTTGTGTAATTTTGTATGATGGTAACTATTTTCCCTGCTATTTTCTTTTTCTAGGTGGAGAGAATAACAAAAGACTTTAGTATCTATCTTACAAAAGATGGCCGAATTTCTATGGCAGGAGTTACTTCCAAAAATGTAGAATACTTGGCGAATGCTATGCATGAAGTTACAAAATAAAATATTTTGTTGTCCAAATCGATATTTTTTAATATGTACATGCTTATTTCCTTTTTATATTCAGTTTTAATACTAGCAATATTGCTTGTGTACGTCCAAAATATTAAATATATGGTGCATTTTTTTCTTATACTCTTTACTTTATGTACATAATTAATTATAATTGAATAAATTTATTATTCAAAATATTCGTAAGTATTTCATTAGTACCTATAATAAAAATATTGTTAATAGTATTGTTGGAGCGTATTACGAGCACACTTTTATAATAAAAGCGCTTTTATTATAACGTGTTGCATTTACCAAAATCTGTGAATAAAACCGGATTGGCGCATCTAGAAATGAGTAGAAGGACGCGAGAAGTCATGTGACTTTGTTGGCCTTGACAAGCAGTTGTAGGGGCCCGTGTCAAAATAACAGCTAGTAATTATGTACATAGATGTCAAATGTCATTATTTTTCATTCCAAATTCATGATTTTCCAATAGCATGTGGTTTGTTTAATTCAACAAGTAAATTCCAGACTCCTAGTGACAAATAAACCACGTGAACTTAAAAAATCTTGAAATTTTGAATGAAAAATGATGACATTTGATAATAATGCATGACTGCTTGCAATAGTCCATTGTTCAGTGAACGCAGCAAAAATCTTCTGAATGGCCCCATAAATTTAAATTTTATTACAAAGTATATCTTTTTTATTTGTTGATTCATTATGGCTTTTAAATATAATATCAAATTTATCAGTACTAAAGGAATCACTATACGCAGCCCCAGGTAATAAATATTTCTTGCGAAAGGATTTTGACGTAAATATTTTATGATGACAGCTCATTTTGGAGTCATGTAACAATGGGCCCTCCAGATCCAATTTTAGGGATAACCGAAGCTTATATAAAAGATACAAACCCGAAAAAAGTAAATGTGGGTGCCGGGGCTTACAGAGATGACGATGGAAAGCCTTGGATTCTACCTTGTGTTCGAAAGGCCGAAAAGAGAATTATAGCAAAAAAATTAAATAAGGAATATCTTCCTATATCTGGTGACGCTGAATTTTGTAAACTGGCAATTGGACTTATATTAAAAGAAGACAATCCTATGCTTGAAGCTGGAGCTAATGTAACAGTACAAAGTATTTCTGGAACAGGTGCATTACGTTTTGCAGGCGCATTTTTCAACAAATTCGCCCCTGTTAAATTAATTTTTCTACCTTCACCTACATGGCCGACGCATGTACCTATTTTTAATCACAGTGGGCTAGAAGTAAAAACTTATAGTTACTACAAAGCAAAAACAATTTCATTTGATAAGGACGCATGTTTAAGTGATATTAAAGTAAAAACTGTAGTACACCAGTTCACGGCCAAAACCATCTCTCATAGTTTACGCCCAAAACCGTATAAAATCGATAGATTAGATGACCCGAGACCCGACTAGGAGGGCGACATTTTGCGCGTAGCATCTGACCTGAGCGCATTTTAAATTTATTTCTTGTACGACAGTTTCCAGACGGAATGCTACAATACCAATCGGTAAAATTTGTTAACATTTTAAAAATACTCTCAAAATTTATATTTTTTCTGAAAATAGATTTTTTCGCAAAAACTGACTCATATTTACTTATAAAAATTATTTTCAAATGGTATGCTATAATTTTTTTCTCATTTATTTTTATTTTTGCCTCTCGCTAAGAGATTTTGAGATAAAAAAAATATTATATAGAATAATCTGTCGCTATAAATCGCACAGTCCAGGCTACACCAAGAAAACCAGTTGTTAAATTCAAATGTTTGTAATTGACATAAATGTTTGTCAAAAATCAACAGTTTTACTGACATTACTGAAAGCTTTTTCTGGGAAGTACATATAATATTTCTTATTGAATTATTAATTAAATATTTAAAATGGTAGGTAGGTAGATATGTATATTAATAGTAATAGTACATATCGTCGGATTTCTGGTAAAAAGACTTAACCGCCAAAAAATGATAAAATGAGTTATGCACATAAACGGATACGTCTCTTCACGACGCATGCTCTAAACACAATATCTGAGCGCCAAAAAATTTATGTTAGAAGGTAATTCATTCTAAAGTTTCGTAAACGCCATCTGACACTATTTGATGCGCACAGAAATTTTATACGAAATGTCTTAAACGCCATTCTGTGTTAATGTAATGAGAAATGTTAACGAGTTGTGTTCCACAAAAGTTAATTTATTTTGATATTATTTATTAATCTGGTGTTCACAACTATATAAATATAAAAATTTAGGTATTAAGCTATATTGAACAAAAAAAAAAAACATTTTTATTAAATATTTCATGATATATGCTTCAAAATGTTGCGAAAGTATATTGAAAAATGTATAAAATATTAATCTCATCGATATAACACAATATCTTGTTAAATAAATCAATATTGTAAATAAAAACAAGTTTTTCCTGTTTATCTCAAAACTAGTCAAATGGCGGTTAAGTCTTTTTACCAGAAATCCGACGTTATATCCTTAAGAAATACCACCAATCCCGTCAATGAATTGGAACCACCTTGAATATTTTACGCAAGAATCCTTAAAGAATGAAATGAATAAATATATCACGGCAAATTACCCATTTCTGGGTGTGCCAATTTGCTTTGTCACAAATATCGGTAATGATGATATATTTGTACCGTACAGGCGTCATCTCACGGGCACTCATTGTGTATATAAGAAATGTTAAATTCAATACACACACAACAGATTTTCTTTGAAAGTGGTCTCCTGGGTACGCGCTACGCTATTGCGTCTGAAAAACGTGTTCTCAATATCTCAGGGCTATCATTTAACTACATTCCGGAAATCAGACGGAATACTAGCTTGTTAAAATTTGTTGACATTTTTGAAAATAGGTTCGGGGCAGACGCTATGCGCGAAATTTCTGAAATCAGCATTTTTTGTTTTTTTTTTTACTGTTTTGGCCGTAATATTATGCAATAAAAATGTTGGTCGTTGACTCGTACTATAAATAAATTTTATATAAATTCAACACATTTATATTTACAGAAAATGCCTAACAAAGCTATTATATTATTTCATGCTTGCGCTCATAACCCAACTGGAATCGATCCTAAGCCGGACCAATGGGCTGAGATAGCAGAAGCAGTAAAAAGCAGAAACTTATTGACATTTTTTGATTTTGCTTACCAAGGATTTGCTTCTGGAGATCCAGACAGAGATGCCTTTGCAGTCCGTTTATTCGTAGAAAACGGACTCGAAATTGCTGTAGCGCAAAGTTTTGCCAAAAATATGGGATTATATGGGGAACGAGTTGGAACATTTTCCTTAATATTAAACAGCAATCAAAAAGTTGCAGAAGTTATGTCACAACTAAAAATTTTAGTTAGACCATTGATATCCAGTCCTCCTCTACACGGAGCAAGAATAGTCAAAGAAATTTTGGGTACTCAAGATTTAAAGGAGCAATGGTAGTCATTTAACTTAATTACCATCTTTTTGTAAGCCATGGCTACAAGCACGCTAATGTGCCGCACACTAAAGGCACGTGAATGCGTCATTATGCCCACGCAACAATCTGGGCAGTAGTTAAAAAATCCCTAAACCTTAACTAAAATCGCTATTTTTGTTTTTGGATCTCTGGCATGGTTGACATATTGAGTAATCCAAAACTGATCTGTTTTTAGACGTCAGTTTACTGATGATGGCAACTTAGTTTCCGAAATACGTATCTAGTTTCAGCAATTTTATTAAGGTTTAGGGATTTTTTAACAATTATCTATTTAACCTTAGACTCCAATAGTTTTATTAACAATCTGGGCGTGCAACTTTTATAAAAATTAACATCAAACAATACCTAAACGCACACTCGGATTTATATGGACAGTGATTAGTTACCACCATATACTTATTACGTAAGTAATAGGTATATGGTTACCACAATACGTAACCTGCCCACTGTATTAGTAGTATCACTAATATCCATTATTAACTAAATTACTTCACAGGTCACATCTAGTGCGTTAATGTATTTTTCAATTTTAGGTTAAAAGATGTAAAAAGTATGGCTGATCGTATTATAAATGCACGAGCCCAATTACAAAGCAATTTGGAAAAGGTAGGATCTAATAAAAACTGGGAACATATTACTGATCAAATTGGCATGTTTTGTTACACGGGAATCTCACCAAAACAGGTAAATGTATATTTATTTACTATGATCAGGAAATGTGCTTATTTCCCACATTTTTCAAAAACTCTAAATTTGCGACAAACAATAAAGAGAGAAATACAAAATGTATGTTAACATTCTATACAGAATGTTTCAAAAATGACTCCGTGCTTATAAAATTTGATTCAAAGGAATAAAATAAATAGAAAATTAAGAATGAAAATTTTTCTGATTGTCTAAAATCCCAAAAAACATCGTTATTTTTTAGACTCCTGTAGAAGCAGAATTTTTTAAAACAAAATATTTTTCTTAGGTGGAAAGATTGACTAATGAATTCCATATATACCTTCCTAAAGATGGACGTATTTCAATGGCAGGAGTGACCTCTAAGAATGTGGATTATTTGGCAGAAGCTTTGCATGAAGTAACAAAATAAGAATAGAATTAAAATTTTAATAAAACACGATATAATTTACTATAAAACAATTTTGGAAGGTGCCCAAATTGATATTTTTCTAATCTGTACATGTTTTTTTTTTATAATTATAATACTGCAAATACCACTTACGTCCAAAGTATTATAAAACTGCTGCATTTTTATAGTTGTTCATGTACATCTTAACTGAATAAATGTGTTTACAAATGTTCAATAACTTTACAGTAGCACCAATTAACCTTTTGTAGAAACAAAACTAAATGTCACTGGTTGTTTAATTACTTAATGATGGCATGTCGAGATCCGAATTATGAAGAGATTCCATATCAACCATGTAAGACTCTTCTGTGTCTTGAGGATGGCTTGTTTCTATTTGTTGCATCATTTCATATTCTTTGCAAGTTTTCATTGAGTACATTCCAGTCTCTGGGTCTAAGCTTCCCATTAATTCTACCACATCTTCGTTTGATTGTGGTGTTTCTTCCAAAAGCATTTCCGTAGGTTCTGTATTTTTCTCTGGAAAACATATACTTTTAAATTTTGAAAAGTATTTTTTATAAGGCCTCCAATCAGTATTTAGCTAGAAAGTTTCAAATTTTATTCATAAATTTAAATAATAGGCTTTTCTCCTTTCACAATAAAAATTGTGCAAAATGAAAGATCAGGAAAGATTTAAATTTAAAAATACTTTCTTGTATTAAAAAATCAAAATTTAATGCCTGAAATTAAAATGAGTATTCTGAATTACATTTAACGATTTTTTGGGGTACTATACCATAGTCCAATTTTGACTATCTTAAATAAGATCAGTGAATTTTTTAATTTAAATATTAATTGCGAGATTAATTGGTTCGCAAAGTACAAGCGATTGAAGTCGAATAATAATTAGTATGACGTATCATGTCCTAAGCAATCTGATTGGTTGCCTGATTTTAAAAGCTGGACTCGCGCGTCTTTTGCGCCCGCCCACTCAGTAACTATAAATGGACAAACACTAACGCCATCCGTCATCCTAGTTTGTGTCACAATATTTTCAAATAATGGTCAAACTGTTTCAATGTTCTATAATTTATTAGGAAAAAATGCATTTTATACATGTTATTTATGCTTAATAATAATTTCTTCATGAATATAACCAAGTTTATATAAAAAATTGCAACCTCTAGAACTAACAGTTTGTCGACTACTAATAAGGACATGCTTCGTCAAACACCAAATTCTGAACTTTAAAAATTCTTATCTCGTTTATTACATACAATTTTTATATCGCGTTTGCACTAAAATTCTTAGTTCATCCTGGTAAAAAAAAAAGAAAAAAAAATGGTATAGAACCCCATTACAAGTGACGCTTTCAGAATTACAAATAAAAATGGTAAAGTTAAGCATGTTTTTTTTTTCAAACACATTTTGAAATAACTATTTGAAAAACTTACGTAAAATGACGAAATTCGACGGATTTGGCGAAGAATTCATCATATGCTGAAACTGTTCAGTATCTTGGCTATTTTCTTGAATAATAGTCTCTGTACAATTAACTATTTCATTATCATGTTCTACATCATTTTGTATTTCATTTCGTTCATTAGCCATACTTTCATTAATAGCAATATTATTATTCGGGATTTCCGTCAACTGTGTAATTTGACTTTCAATGTCATTTTGTTCAGTATCGTCACTTGGTAAAACGCCTGAAGCTTTCATAATTTCCGCTAGAACTGATGATTTGCTGTTATCACTTTGTACTTTTTCACTTTCAATAGTTTCACTAATTTCTTCACTAATATTGTTTTTCTTGTCATCGTTTTTAAGGATTAAAATGTTTGTTTCACTCTCATGGGCTTCAGAGTCATTGTTAAGGGTTTTTATATCCGTTTTCGGTATTACAACAGGAGATGAATTGCTTGCTGTTACTATAGGCAACGTTGTGTTTGAGTTCATTATGTACACGGAACCAGAAGTGGTACTAATTACTGCCGATTTTGATGATTTTGTGGTTGTTGTTAAAGGTACCATTTTTATTGCGCCTTTACTTTGGAGAGCTTGTAATTGAACCCCTTGTATTTGGACATGTTTTGTGGGCGTACCAGTTTTTCCTTTAACTGCGTATAATTTCGGTTTTTGGCTAAGAGAATTTGACACATTTGTAATTCCAGACGCATTCTGAAGGGCTGGATTATTTATCACTTTAACTTTATCTAAATTCTTCATTGATATTGTTTTAACAAATGGTATTGTTAATGTACGCTGCAATATGCTTGAAGTTGTTGTTCCTTGTGATGTAGAGACAATTATAACTTTTTGTGGTGTTGATTGTGTCTTGGCTGTAGTTGTGATGACTTTTCTCGCTGGACATATTTTTATTGATTTTTGAGCAATTTCAGATGTATTTGAAACAATGGGAGATTGTTGGGGAACTATTAAATTATTTGTACTTTGAACTGCAGTTTTAACACTGGTTGTGTGAATAACTGCCGGTTTAGATTTAGGGATTTGATTTTCGTTTGATATGGGTGTGTTTACAGCAACAGGATTGATTACTTTATTGCTGTCTCCTGTTGAAGGTTTAGTTATTGGCACTTCTGTAGTATTTGTGTTGATATTGACTATTTCTTCGTCCGTTTTCATAACATTTAATTTTTGTACACTAGTATTTATTGGATGAATAGGAGGCGGTGCGCGATGTTTCATTTGTGATTTTAATAGTGCTTTTGTTTTTTGTCGATATAACTGTTGTACTCGACTAATTTTCGGTTGACCCATTATTAAATGTTGAGCTAGACTACTACTTTCCATATTAATTGTTGGTTTTCTCTTTTTATTATTAATATCATCGATGTTGCTCTAAAAATTTGTAATTTGTAAATATTTCATAAAATGTATTTTACCCTTTGTCCCACATTATGGTACACGCTTTCACAAAGGCGTTTAAATTATGAATGGTTGAATAAAATAAGAGGTTCTTATAAGTGCATTATTATAGATTGCTTTAAGTGTATTTTTTTTTATTTTAACTTTACTGTTATTTTTAATTGTCGAAACGTATTATGGAGTTGCTAGAAAAGTTTCTACAATCTAGTAGTTCTAGTAATGACAGCGTTTTTACCTCTTGCTAAGAGAGGTATTGGATTCATGCTAAAAATCGCATATCCAGATTTTAGTGAATAAGTACGATTTAAGTCACTAGAATTCGACTTTAACAATGATGTCTGTATGTGTGGATGTGTGTATATATATATGTGGATGTTAGAGGGATGGTTTCTCGAATTCTATAAGATTAAAGACCAATTTAACTACATATTCATTAAGCTAACATTAATGGGAAGAGCTGAAAAGGTTTTGGTAACAATTGGACAACCAAAAGTAGTAGTTCCTTAAAAAAAATCTTCTAAATATTATTTTTTGGAAATTTATGATTACAAATATTAAAGAATATAAAATTCTCTATTCTATATATTGAATATTTTTATTATATCTTCTATATTTAGAGATAAAGAATTATAAATACATAAAATAATCCAGTGTATGAAAAATCAATCAGCCCATGGAAACAAATTGAAAAATTAAAATGTTTGTAACTGACATAAATGTCAGTGTCAAAAATCCAGAAACATTACTGAAGGCTTTTTCTGGGAAGTTAATTTAATTTTTCTTATTTCATCATTAATTAAATATTTAAAATTATAGATATAGCGGCCGCAAGTTGACGCTGTCCTTGAATGCAGAAAACCTAAAATTCGTACTTGGATAAGTCCAGCTGTAATACTAATTATAAAATGCTATTGTTATAATGAGGAAAAGACTCGGTCAACTTCTAAAGTTGGTATAAAAAGATAGGGGATTCATTTATAAACCAAAGTATGTACATGATCAGTGTCAACTAAACACGCACTTGCCATACATATATTTCGTCATCTACCCTTCAGAAATATAGGCAATCTCGTCAATGAATTGTAAGAATCTCGAACATTTAGAAGAGTAGGAGGAACTTGTTCATAGAATGAAAATAAAGAATAGATGTAATTAGAATTTTTTGTGTGTACCAAAAATGTTAAATACAATATTTATATAGCCTAATATGAAAATGGCGAGAGGTACTGTGCTAGCCACAACAGATTTTTTTTTTGTCATATTCATAAAATGACATTTTTTACTTATGATTCATTTATCAATTCGTACTTATATTAATTCGTCATTTGAAGGTGTATCGATCGACTTGATTTGACTTTTAGAAATGAAACAACATCCAATAGGACAATTTATAATTGATTTTCCGAATTCCAATATGAGCGTCCCTCGGTGACGACTTTCATGAAAATCATCCATCCATTTCTGTAGTTGCCATTAAAGTTGAGGTACGCGAAATGGTTGAGCGAGATCATCATGCAACATACCGGGAAATTCAAACATCCTTGGGTATTGACATGAAAGCTACACACACGATTTTGAATAATCAACCAAACGTATGGAAACTTTCCAGTCGTTGGATACAACATAATTTGGTACCAGATCTAAAGCGGAAAAACTGCTTCCAAAATTGGTTCAAGAGCATGCAAAAGAAGAATATTTAAAAAAACAATAAAACCATTTCATTAGGTTTTCTTTTACATCGTTTGCGGAAACTTTTCAAGCAGCAGTTCATTAAATTATTTTTTACGTTCTTTAAAAAAGAGCACTTTTTTCATTAAAATTGGTTCATGAAGTATGTATTTTCTTACACAATAAAAGCGTGAAAAAAAGCTTTAATTTATTGAACACGTAACAAAAAATTTGTATAGTTGTCTAAAAGACTTATGGTCCATATTACAAGCGCACTTTTATAATAAAAGAGCTGTTTGGAGCATATTCTAAAGATTATGATGTAAAAACGTGGTCCATAAAAGCGCTTTTATTACAAAAGTGTGCCATATTTTTACTCATGTTGTATAAATAACTATTATATTGATCAATAAAAAAAGACGAATCACAATAAAACAAAATTATTTCTTTATAATTAACCCTAATTACGTTACTTTTTATTTCAATAAAGTTAAAAAAATCCTATTTGAAAGTTTTGTGTACCATAATTTGGGATCGAGGGAATATATGAATTTAAATACCTGAAGAGTAGCTTTTGGTGTTGATTCTGATGGCACGCGGAAATGTACACTTTTATTTAACGTTTCAGGAATACTTGTTTGTAAGGGACGCTTTCTTTCTGTATTGGCGGGTAAAGGCAATTTTTCATTTTCGAGGCTAATTTTATTTGCCTCGTCATCAGCAATTACTGAATATGCTGTTTGGGGCACTAATCGTGGCATGAGGGGGTACCAAACGTCTTCCCTCCAAAGCCCATTCGTCACTCGTATCATCTCCAGTCATGCTAACAATCAATTAGAATTTGTTTTAACCTCTATGAAATATTATTTACATATATAATAATTCATTATGTAACTAGTACATCATATTTTAATGCATGTATGCAAAGAAAGCGTAAGTTACAGTCTGTATTTTTATTAAAATAATACCAACTCAATATTCGAATAATTAAAATTTACCAGTGCGCAATAGTTGCCAGTCTCTCATCATTAACTGCCCTCCGTACTTCTGCACGGTGCCGTTCTTGTGGTATGTTTAGAGCTGTACCTAAATCTTGTAACAATTTATGTTTTTCTGTACTTAACCCTCCTTGTGCTCTTAGAGCACTTACAATATTACCATACGCTTCTAATTCTAAAAGAATTTCAAAGTTATTGGCTAATATTCTCACACATTTATTTATAATATTGTTTACCTAATCTTCTTAATGTTCTTTTACACTCATCTTTTGTCATATCAAGAAGTATTGGCCACATATTTAGTATCTTATGGACTCATGTAAGCTTCTGAAAATTATATTTAGCAAATGACATTATTACAATATATTATTATGTGAAATATTTTGTTTATTGTTGTCACTGTCACAAATTGTTTGACATTTCAAATTGACAGTTCACTTAGCAACTAGCTACTACTAAAAATCCCTACTTCCCGCCAATATTATTAAGTTGGTCACAATTAAAAAGAAGAAGAATATTAATTTTGGCGGAATTTCAAAATATTTAAATGGAATCATCATTTGTGGATTCTATCTTGCAGCTCTCTCTTCAGCCTGTCGTAATTCTGTTTGTCCTTAATTTAAGTTAACATTAAGTGGACCAATGTTTTCCGTATTGAATAGAAGTAATTTTAGATGCACGAGCATTATTTATTTATATTCTGTACATTAATGATGTAATGAAACAATTATTAATAAAAATATAAGCAAACATTTGATTAATTAATAAATTTTATCTATAAACAAAAAGTAAAACCCAAACTATATCAGTACACATTTTGGTCCCAATAAGGACAAAATTTCTAACAATCTCTTTGACAATTATTATAATGCTTCAATGTATTTAAACAGGGCATATTTATACAATCTCATGAATTAATAATTAATATGAATATAACATCAATATCTTAACAGTAAATGTATTTATAGCACGCTATATGAATTGTTTGTCTCTGTCAGATGCTAAGTTGAATCACATTCCACAGTTGTCTTGTACTTATTTCTAAAGCAATGCTGATATATCCCAAATTTTTATCAGTCGGTCTTGTCCAACAGTTACTATTCGTTTACGGGTTTCGTCCAGATTCATAGCAACTATGCTGTGTTTTGCATCGTGGAAGGTTGCTAATGATGTTCTCCTATAAATAATTCATTCGTCAATGACACTACCTTATAATTAAACAAGACATAAAGATTCCTTTGCATACTATTAAATAAAACATGCATACATGAAATTAAAATACCATTGCACATTTCAGTGGGGAGTTCCATTTTCTACCTCTCGCTAAGAGAGGTATTGGATTCATGCTAAAAATCGCATATCCAGATTTTAGTGAATAAGCACGTTTTAAGGTCACTAAAATCGATTTTACCATTTTTACAAAGAGTCTGTATGTGTGGATGTTGGAGCGACAGTTTCTCATATTCTAGAAGACTTAAGACCAATTTAACTATGCATTCCTTCATCTGACATTAATGGGAAGAGCTGAAAAGGTTTTGCTGACAATAGACACTTACAGAATTGACGTCATATACAACAGAGAGAGATAGAAGATCATGCATACAAACAAACCACAAAATGTACGTGGGACAACTTTTTTTGTTTGATAATATTGAAGATCACTCGATTATTCAACAAAAACGATGGCTAGAGTGTAGAATTTTATGGCTGATGACAGGTCTTTGTTTGGACGTGGTAACCATAGCAACCCTTTAGTTCTATGCTTTCCCTCTAGATGCGCTCTTGCAAATTGCAATTGTGTAGTGTTTATTGAACAACCGGAAGTAGTAGTTTCTTAAAAAACGTCTTCTATCTATTATTGTTTGAAAAATTTTGTTATTACAAATAATGAAGAACACAAAATTTTTGGTATATCTTCTATAAATTTAGAGATAAAAAAATATAATATACAGAATAATTTGTTGCAATAAATCGCACAGTCCAGACTACACCAAGGAAACCAGTTGTCAAATTCAAATGTTTGCAATTGACAGAAAAATGTTAATGTCAAAAAATAATAGTTTTACTGACATTACTGAAGGCTTTTTCTGGGAAGTACATTTAATATTTCTTATTAAATTAATTAAATATTTAAAATTGTAGGTAGGTATGTATAGTAATGGTATATACATCCTTAATACCGCCAATGTCATCAATAAATTGGTACCATGAACCATCTTGAACATTATAGAAGAGTAGGACAAGATTCCTTATAGAATGAAAGAATAGATATAATTAGAATTATTTGTGTGTACAAGAAATGTTATATTCGATACTTATGTAACAAAAAGGAAATGGCGAGAGGTATTGTGCTGGTCACAACAGATTTTTATATATATACGAACGAAATACGAAGCTATAAGTAAAACTAAGACTAAATTATATACTTACTCCTGATCTCTCAAAACGGAATGACAAGGTTCGCAAACTCTGACATTAAATTCAAATCCCATTATTGGAATTGGTAGTCGCGCTGTAGAACACTTATCACAAACTGCCTTTCCACAATGACGACAATGATGCTGCCGCAATCCAAGTTGCCGTTGATCCATCATAGCTCTTAAATTCCAAAAGAAAGGCCGGCCACATAGCTGACAAGTGTCGGATTCCACCCACGTTGGCGTTTCTTTACGCTCGTTTGTCATGTCCCAAAACACGATGACTCCGTCTTCACCGGCACTTATTAGCTGCTGGCTAGATGTCAAATAGCAGAGGGCGGATACCTGTTGTAGAAATAGTTTAATCTTGAAGTTAAGCAGTTAATGAAATTAAGAGACAATCTTGTTTTTCGTTTCGTGATTAATACAAATAATGCAGTAAGAGTTTGAGAATCCGGAACAATGAGAAAATGGCGAAGTAGCTAAACTCGTATCTCTACCCATTTCTGGGTAATGACCAAAAAATGAGTAAATTTTTAAATAAAACATCTTGGGAAGGAAAATATATACCGATTTGCGGTTTTAAAATTTGGAATAATAGGGATTAGATGTATCTAAATATATGAAATTTGGATTTTTAAAAATTTTAAAGACTTACGGGAACACTTGCCAGGGACATATATGATCCACTGGGACTCAAAGAGTTAATTTGTACGGTTATCTGCACCGATAAATTTCAAAGATTTATTTGTTGTTTTAAAATTATTCAGTCGAAACAAGAGAAAGAGTCGTATAACATTACCGGCAATTTTATGCATCAGAGATAAAATGACGGTTGAAAGTTTTTATATTACCAATAAAAAATTGCATTGCCAGCTGCGAAAAGGATTCACTTTACAATGTAATAAGTTATTTTATCAATAAATTGCATGTTTACTGTTATATTGTATTCTGGTTCTAATTAAAATAAAACAAAAACATATTGTTCGGTGTTTTGTGAGTCAATAAATTAGCGGATATAAAATGAAAATAACCTTGTTGTGATGACCTTGAAGTTCGTATGCAGTGCCTTGTTGCCCCCCAATATCCCAAACAATAACAGACTGATCAAAAGATCCACTATAAAGCATTTGTTTTTCAGGATCCCAAGCTAAAGTCCGGACTGAACCAGAATGACCTTTAAGAGTTGTAATTACGGATGCACCATTATTATCTAATTTTAACATTGTTATCTGACCAGAATATTCGCCGACAAATGCATGTTTAGTTTGAGAATCAAATCTGATAAACGAATGAAAGAAAATATTGTAATTGTATTATTTATCTTATCAAACTGTTATCTAATTTCCCAAAAAGGATACTGCAGTGCTGTACACCATGCTTCAGCCGTGTATTCTCCAATCTGACGTCCTGTCTGCGTACAGTGATACGTAAAAACTTTATCACGCCCAATACTAAGAACCCATTCGCAGTTTAAAGCAAAATAAATATCTGTAACTCTAGCTTGATGGGCCAAATACTCTCTAGCTGGCATCATTCGATTAAAGTCAGACGCTAATGTGAACTCAGAAACAGTCCCATTTTCCTGTCCAATAAATAATTGTCGTGTTTCTCTCGTATAAAACATAGAAGTTGCTCCTGAAGGCATATATTGACAAATACTGGGCCAGTATTGACCCGAATCTCTTTTTAACCATACTCGAACTGTCCTAAGTGCAAACGAAATATTTGTAGAAGAGATAAAATGATAAAAACAAAGTATAATACGCACTTGTCATCACAAACACTAATGATACCGTCTTCTCCAGGAATTAAAACAGCAGCATTTATGTCGTCGTTGCATCCTTCCAATTTTGCAAGAAGGGCGGGTTTTTTTGTTGTACAAAATTTATCATTTGTTGACTTTGTTGCTGGTTTAATTTCTGCAGCCATTGCTAATTTGACAACTCAGTTTGACAGACGCACAGCTACTTTTCAAAGTGTCACATATGAAGTTAGCAACACTATATACAGGGTATTATTATTTTTTAAAAAATCAGCGTCCCTTCCAATAACAAATAAAATAAGAAATACATCTAATTTTTTTTATACAATTATTTATTTAATATCCTTTAAATATATGCGCACAACATATTTTAGAAAAAATATATTATTCATTTTGCCTGCGGGAAAAATGTGAATCCATATCTTTACTCGATCTTTGTATATTATTTACGTTAGATTTTATTCTACTTTCTACGGTGCTGCGGCTTGCTGATTTCATCAATTCCCTGCTCAAAAAATCGGGATTATATTCTTGTACTTTTACTTCTTTTTCGCTTTCCTCTCGATATTTGCTGATACTCTGTACCATTTCTTGTTCTCTCAACGCTGCATTTTTCATCATTTCATTTCTTATTTGTTCCTTTTCTTCATCAGTTAATCTCGATTTGTATTCTTTCTCTTTTTGTTTGGCTTCTACTTTTAGTTTTTCTTTTTTCGTTTCACTTTCTCTGTTAAGCTGTTCTTCTTTATTTTTGCATTTGTCTTGTATAATTTTAGAGCCGTCTGCTTTAACTAATCCATAATTTCTTTTTTTCTTTAATTTTTCTTCATCACTATCGTAGTACATTCTACTATCAACAGTAATTTTACTAGTAGCATCATCAATAATGATAGAACCTTCGCTGAATCTTTCAGATTCGGGAGATGGTGCTTTTTTAGTTTCTTTTTCTTTTCTTCTAGATTTGGATCCTCTTCCCCCATTTTTGCTTTCTCTTCTTTTATCATCTTCTCGATATTTCCTTGTACTTTCTTTACGATCTTCAGCATATTTTTCTGCAGACTTTCGTGGTTCTTTCGATTCCCTCCTTCGCCTATGAGGTATTTTTTCATCTTCTGGTGTTCTACTTTTTCTTACACTTTCCACGCGCTTTTTAGAACTTTTTCTTCTATTTTCCTCTTCATCTTCATTTCTTGGCTCATATTTTTCATGGTGGCGACTTTTCCTTGGGTTCGGATTTTCTTCATATTTTTTATTTCTTCTATCTTCAGATGGAATTCTGTGTCTCTTTTCGGTTTTCTCTCGATTTATATCTTCTTCCAAATACTCTTTACGTTTTCTCCTATCTTCAGATGGAATTCTCTGTCTCTTTTCTTTTTTCTCTCGATTTATTATTTCATCCATTTCATCTTCGAAATACTCTTTGTTGTGCTTTCTTTTGTTATCCTCTCGTGCCATGTTGAATCTTCTGTCACTTAAATTTGTTTCTTTTTTTATGTAACTATTATTTGTTTCTTTTCTTGTGTAAGGTTTACGTCTATTTTGAGAACTGTCATCAGTGTCAGATTCGTTACTAGAATATTTTCTGTTTCCCCATTTTCTTAAATTACCTGCGTTTGATTTTCGTACGAATGATTTTGAATGTTCGGTTCGCGATTGTTTTGACGTTTTATTTTCTATTTCATCTTCAGAACTAGACTTATATTTTTTCTTATTTAAAGACGTTTGTGGTTCATCGCTATCGGAAGACGAGTCATATTTTTTTGATTTATTTTTATCATCTTCACGTAAACTAATTATTTCTTCCAAGTCGGTTTTAGTTAACAAATGTCTAAATTTCATAAATTTATAATTTAAAAGTTGATCCAATTCATCGTCGCCTGAAGTATTCATATTTAGATTATCTTTCATTTGGGCATACTTTTCTGTTAATTTCCTGTCTAAATTTTCATCTGAACTATCTGTATCTATCTTACGTTTCTTGTCTTTCTTTTTCTTCTTTATTGAATTCTTAATTTTTAAAACTTTCTGTAATTTTTTTAATTGAACTGGATTTTGAAGAAGCCTTTGTCTAGCTTCTTCTTCTCGCTTTTTTATTGCAATTAAAGGATCTTCCTGCAATTTTTGTGGCAAATCAACTTGTTCCCCTAACTGTTGCCGTTTGAAATCTCGAATTGAAGGAGGAATACATTCATGTTCAACATGATTTTTAGGTGGATGTGCTGCAGACTGATTCTTTTCTGCAGCATTCAACTGTTCTAAACTTTTGTCCACAGATCGCCCCAGTAAATATTCTTCTCGGTCAACCGCACCACCAGGACCCTGATAAAAATAAAATGTATATAATGATAAAATTACATTTATTATGAGTTTACCTTGTACATCCAATCCAGCTTCTTTTCTTCATTGTTTTGAGAAAACATTTTTAAATGTTAAATATTTAATAATACACTATATACTACTAATATTTGCACTAAACTTTATTATTTTTATATAAAATATAAGCATTTATATCTGTGTACATTTATTTATAAAATATAAATAACCTCATTTGTACAAACGTCATAAATTCACTCGTTTCTCGTAGTAGTCTGAAGTTAGAAGCTTTTTGTTTTTAATTTGATCAAGCTACCAACAGATGGCTATACTAAGATTGAATTGAGACTATATAAAATGTTTTATCCAATTTTTAAAGGGAACACCCAAATCTACTTTCTTTTAAACAAATATGAACGTTTACTTATCTTTTGGCAATACAGTCAGATGAAAAAAAATAAATAATTTGTTAGGCGATGTTACGATGGGGTGACCCGAGGCCGGAGTCGTGCTACGCTTGAAGTTGGTAAAATTAAACCTTAAAACTGAATGATACGGATCAAAGTTTAAAAAAACGAATTAGTTTTTAAAATATTCGAGTTTTTAATGCCATTAACCTCGCTTCAACACCTACATCATATTTCTACTATATTTCAAATTCTTACTACTTTCAAGCCATCTGCATCGCCTTTGTGAAATCCGGGCTACTAAATACATTTTCATGTAGGTACATGAATGCAAAAAATAATTGATTTATGTGTTTAGCGAAATTCACTGTTTGAGAACAAAATGAACATCTATATTATAGAATATTAAAGAAATGATTACAGTTACACGAATAACAATTAGACTTTCTATATCTACAAATCACTTTCAAAAGGGGTTTTCAAGTCTACGGCTTTTAAAAAATACTTATTGGATTTCAATGTTTAAACTTTAACGCATTTAAATCGAGTGCTTAAAATTCAGTATCAGCCATGTATTGTGACGTGCTGGACACTGGCAAATGCTATTGGCTAATGGCTCTTCGAACGCGCAAGCCAAGTGCGTGTAGCGTCTCCGCATGTTCTCACTGGTTTTGACTGACGTGACACCAAACGACGTACCCAGCGCGTTAGTCATATATCACTCAGCTTTAGAAACGTATGTTCTTGGAGTGGATGACGTCACACGCGCCGTCGATTTTCTCGGGTTCATTATTGAACCTTTAATATTTTTTTTCTGGCGTATTAGAAACTTTTCGGCGAAAATACAAATACAGGTCCAAAAAAAAAAAAAAAAAAAAAAATAGTTGGACCTCATTTCCAATTTTAGGGTCTTCAAAACGTACTTATACAGCAATCTAGTTTACAAATCAATGAGTAAAACTCAAGATAATTTATATCTTTGTAATAATCTAGAGACAAACCACTTCTCCGCCTCTGCATTTCTATATCTGGAGGTGGAAAGCTTGACTGGACCGCGAATCGCGAGAAATCTCACCGTGACAGTACAAACCCGGTCGTGAGACATTAACTTTGCTTTCTTGATACACCTGAAATAACACACCCGCGTAAGTGACAATGTGTTGAGAGAATCAAAATATGACTGACTTGCTCTAGTTCTGGAAGAAAGAAAGTGTCTAGTACAATGTGGGTGAAAATATTACTCGTGGTTGTGAGTGTCATACAAGTAGGAAATGCGCTAGGGTAAGTTGAAAAGGAGGAAGGATGGAATGACATCATTGGGATTTATAGATATTAGATAAGGAGCAAAACTGTAGTAGTAGTGTCTTGTCAAACTCGATTTACTAAAGTTCATTGTTAGCATAACACGTTTACTTATTTTTTTAAAATAAATACAATATATGCATTTTTGTACTAAAACGTCATTTATATATGCGGAGACTTCAATTTGCGATCAGGAAAGAAACATAACAAATTCAAATTCAAATAATTATTTTAAACAAATGAAAAAATTAATAATGAAATAGATTACTTTGTGACAAATTTTCAAAAAGTAATAATTTATTTATCAAAGTATTCCCCTTTTGGACATAAAGGCAATTATTTCCAATCTGCGATACATTTGTGGAAAGCACTTTGTGGTAGAGCCTTCAACTCCTTCAGCAATTTAACCTTTATTTCCTCTATATATAGTCACAAAACGTTATTTTTTCAATGTCCTCTTAATTTTCGGGACGAGGAAAAAGTCACAGGAGACTATGTCTGGTAAATACAGTGGCAGAAGTATCACAATAAAAAAATATCATAAATGACTGGTGAACTGTGAGTGGTTGCGCAAAATTGCCTATTAAGCACAATATATTCAATTTTTCAACATTTTCATTGGAGGTTGATGTGCTAGGACGCCCAGCTCTCTTGTTATATCTTCTACGTCTTTACAGCCCTCTTGAAAACGTTTGCACCATTCTAAAACTTTGGTTTCGAAAGCTTCCTCGCCAAAAGTCTTCTCACTACATTTTATACCATTTTTAACATACCTGTGGTGCACTCTCCACGCCATTAATGAGTACCTGTGAGGTGACGCCTGGTAAACGCCCACACGGTACGAATATGACATTATCAGTACCGATAACTGCGTACAAAGCAGATTGGCACACCAGTACCCATGGGTAATATGCCATGATAATATATTTAATGCATTATTTGTCATTTCGTAAAAAAAATAATATTCTTCATTTTTCAAAATAAGTACAAAATAGAAATTATTTCATTTTCTAGAACAAAACTAAAGTAAAACCAATGTTTAACATATGTAAATAACAATTATTCATTGAGTCATAGCCGTCATAGTATTAACTGCTCACAATAATCAAGTACACATACATAATTATATTTGTTTATTATATTGCCATTCTCTTAAACAATATTAACAACAAAGCAATTATTTTTGTGGAGATATTAACGCAAGAGCAAGGCACGAATATTCTTTTATCCTATCTCAGGAGTTATTTTTAGCTATGATACTTTTGTAAAAAAAAAACTAATTTGCTCTAGGTATTCCACGTTTCTAACGATGTGACATGAGACTGTACTTGACACACAAATTTAGAAGTCAACTGCAAAGTTGCAAGATGAATCACAATTAGTATTTATGAATGCCATGGTAAATAAATAAAAAAGTAGTAAACATAGACAATAAAGTCTTTAGCGGTACGAGTACATCTGTGTGTTTATTAATTGTTATTTCATTGTTTTAAAGATAATTTTAATGATGTACTGTAAAAAAATGTTAACTTTATTCAATTCTAACTAACCCCCATGGGAAAATCCTTGAAGCGCCACTGATTTTTCACTTTTTATGCGACAGTCATCATCCTGTTTATAAACACTTCTTTTGCTATATAATTAATTGGAGATTTCAATTATAGTGAACCAATAATTTT
This sequence comes from Ophonus ardosiacus, assembly GCA_943142095.1. Taxonomy (NCBI): domain Eukaryota; kingdom Metazoa; phylum Arthropoda; class Insecta; order Coleoptera; family Carabidae; genus Ophonus; species Ophonus ardosiacus. The sequence continues at coordinate 33,681,851 of OW964832.1, read as the reverse complement.
GTAAATAAAAAGTGACAACTACAATCCACACCTATTACGTAATTGTATGTTATCTTAAATAAGCAATTAGAGACAGAAAAACATATCAACAATAAATTAGCGAAACAAGTGGGTAGTTCGCAAGGTTATTAAATATTTCTGTCTTTGTTAAAATATATGGGTTTCATAGTTGACCAGTTGCTATGCTTGAATAATTTTTTATGATTATGACAATAGATTTCTATAGACATAGTAATAAAAATAAAATGTGTATATTTGTATTTATAGTAGTGGAAGCCCCACATCCATAAAATTAATTATACATATTATACAAAAGTCCCCAATTAATTTTAGACAAAAATGTTTCAAATAAAAGTTGTAGACTCAGTGATAAAAATAAAGAAATTCATATCGTATGAATTGTTTGAATGTTTTTACAACTTCAAATTTTATTCAAAGGTGCAAAATTAAATCTGTTTAGTTCTTTAGGCAAAGAATATAATTATCTACAACTTTTGTTTAAATAAATAAATAAATATATCATCACGGCATATTATACATTTCTGAGTGGCCAATCTGCATTGTACACAGATTTCGGTAATGATGATATATTTGTACCGTGCAGGCGTTTACCAGGCCTCACTTTACGGGCACTCATTGCTGGCGTGGAGAGTGCACTACAGGGGTCACTTTTGTGTCATTTAAAATTCGAAATATTTGGCGTCGGTCGGGATCGAACCCGGTTCTCCAGATTTGCGACCAGACACTAAAATGAATTCGGGACTTTTGCGCAAAGGAAAACTGTTTTCCCATGTTAACCGCCTATAGGCTATAGTTTTAATTAACACCCTGTATATGTATTTTTTTTTAAAGTTAGTAAGAATTGTTATGTTAAAAATACTTCATTATAAATAATTTAATATTATTCATATTGAAAAGGAAAAGTACCGTACTTAGAACAGTTTCTCATCCTACGTAAAATGTACAAATTCTTATTTTATACATTTTAATAATATAACAAAAGATCTCACATCTCATCTGATACATATTTACACCTCATAAACAAGAAATAATTATCATAAAATCTCCACAATGAAAATTTTTTGCAAGGTATCTAATTTAAAATTATAATCCATCACCATCTATGCAGACGTCAAAGTTGCTGGCCGAAACCTCCTCAAAATATTCAAATGATCATGAATTCCTGCGCCCACGCAATTCTGCGCCACTGGTATGTCCACTGCCCACCGGCGAGTTCAAATAAGGAGTGGATGTCAAACACAAGAAACTTAAAACAGATCCAGCACTGTGGACTTCAGTTTCATTTGAAAATCACTTTCTCAATATGTTCTCACAATTAGTGAATGAACTTTTGACGTTTATAGATTTGAGATTACGTAACAAATGTTAATTGGGCGGGAATTGTAAGGGATTATGGGTATTTTTTTTTTTTTTTGAGAGAAAGCGAATATGTTTTATTTTTATGGTTCAGGAAATGGAGAAATTTTTCTTATTTATTACTGTATGATAATTTAATGGTTGCAGAAACGTTTTTTTTTTTGTTGAAAATGAATTAAATATTGAGAACAAGTTGTATTATAAGGAAAAGAGTTGCTGCTTTCCTTTTTGATATATATTATTAACATGAAATATTGAGATATGTTTCATATTACATAATGAAATTTAATATTATTAACTATTAATTATAGCAACAAGGAACTTTCATTTATATAATAAACCTATTTTTTCCTTTTCCCTATAGTTACGTAATACATTATCTTATATGTATCTAAGAATTGTACCTTGTTATAATCTGAATCACAGTACAGAAAAAAAATACCATCTATATTACACATTACAATGTAAATATGTATTTCTAAGTATTGCACGACATTGAGATTAGTCATGGTTACTTGTGAGTTGTTTCAATGTTAGGGCTTGAATTTCCATTTTCGGATTGGTTTACAAATCACCGTAAAATTTATGTTTCTTTATCCTTCAGTTGATTTAAAAAATATTAAATATTATGATACTATTCCTTTCCATTGAGTTTTTATTCTCAAAATCAATTATAAGTCACAATTAATGTTAATTTTATAAGCGATCTATTTATTAAGATAAAACCTTACCGTACAAGATTTTTTTGTATGATTTCCTGTACCAAAAATTAATTATATGTTTCGTTTAACTTTGTGATGGACAGTCTCTTTAATCTATATTCTTATACTGACAAATATCTTATTGCAACAAACGAGTTATGCTTCTTCACATTTTAAAGAAAAATATTGCTATTCATGTACATATAAAATATGTAGGTGAATTTATGTTATTAAATCTGTAAGATCTTACCCTGAAAAAGGTATAAGTCTATACGGAAACGTCGGTTTTGTAAAAATTAAAATTTCAATTAATGGCGGGTTATATCTACTTTTGACGTCACACGCAAGAAAAAGAGAGTTGATGTAAAAGTTGAGATGGAAAATCATGATACAAACAAACCCCTGCCACTTTTAAAGTTCTGTCTTCTGTCACTTGTGTTTTGATATTTGAGTTCTACATAATTCAGTGTCTTCGGCTGGCTGTGGAAACTTAAAGAATTTCTCATCTGTCATGTGTTCTTTGTACTTATAGCGGGAGACACTATTGCAAAGACCTAAGACCTTACACTCACTTCATTTTTCATATTTGGCACTATCTTGTTTCAACTGTAATCATGACAGCGATTTGTTTGTATTATAGCAGCTGAGTCACGAGTAGTTCAAGGAAAATATCAATAGATGGCGACATGAAAATATGTTAACACTAATCTACATCACTCTAGAAAAATTTACACACATATTTAACAAACTCTAAGGCAATACATAGTTATAAATGAATAATTGTGATATTAAATACAGTTGCTAATTAAACTAATAAATATTAATATAAAAAAATTATAATACATACCTACATATTTATTTTTTAAATTATCATACGAAGATATCTGTGAGAAGTGAACCATTTTAAAGTTTTCACTTGAACAATAGACCTTGTAGGAAACAAAACGAATATTAATATATATCAAAAATTAAAAAGACTTTTTCTTTCAGTTACTACCGTGTGGTGGGCCCCAGGGTGGTTCGCCCCAACAATGAATACCACGTAGCTGTAAGCACGCAAAGTACCTCGGTACCGACAAGTGTCACAGTTAGTATAGTTGGAAGACAGAATAATGGGAAGGTATTTAGCATCGAACAGTCGTTGGTGGTGGAGCCCTATGCTACGAGGATAGCCAGGCTTGAGGTAAGAAATAATGTGACGTCACAACCCTAATTCTGTTAGCTTTATGTGCAGTAGTGTAGCAAAAAAAGCAAATGGGTTCAGGTACAAACCCAAAAAAATCACTGAGTCTCCAACTTTTATACTTGCTGTCAAATAAGTATGGACTGGACATTTCTACATTGTTGTCAATTCAGGGATAATATTGAAAATGCTGTTATAAAGAAGCGGCAACACCGCAGAGTAAGGAATGGGGTGCGGAGAAGGGAAAAAGTTAAACATCAGTCCATACTCATTTGACGACGAGTATAGTAGACAATATTTATTTTCGTTCTTACGATTAAAAAAAATAATGCTTGCAACTGTTTGTGCAAAAAACTATTTCTTTATCAGGGGGCATCGAACCCGCCAAACGCTGGGTGCAGTTCAGGTTAATTTGTTTTTTGAGAAATGGGTTCGGGTGCGATTCTGGTTCAAGCATTAATCAAAAACCATAAGAGTAGTGAGAATTTTTATCTAGGACAATAAAGGGACCGCAACAATTTAAAAATGTCTTGAGGCCTCCACTTTCTTAAATCCGATTTAAGTAGTGCAGTAGAAGTTCCGAATTTTTTGTTTTTCACTTTCTATAATCTTTTGATTATTATAACTAATTTATATAAATTCTAGTTATACTTTTATACTTATAAAAAGAAACATGATTGATAAACATCGCGTGCATATAATTGTATACCTACTAATAATTTTGCTTAAGTAAATTTATCATAACAACCATGTAGAATAATTCTTGTAAAAATTCAATTAGCATCCCATCTCATCATCACTTAATTTTCTCATCCAGGTTGGAGATGTAGAACCAGGCGACTACCGCCTTTTAGCCCGTGGAAATGGCGGTGTATCATTCGATACTTCAACAGTTCTTACCTTCAAAAAGAAGAGCTATTCCGTTTTTATCCAAACAGATAAAGCGGTGTACAAACCGGGGCATAAAATACTTTTCAGGGCTATTGTTCTTAATTCAGGGTTGCGACCTGCTGCTGAAGTGAGGAATGAGCCTATTCACATCAGAATAGCAGTAAGTATAAATTTATAAGAACATATAATATTTCTTTATTTATTATTAAGAAAATAAGACTAAATTTATTTAAATCAAATAATTAGCTTTCGTCATATTAAAAATAATCTTACTATTATTGTGCCAATACTTATGTAAAACAGAATTAACTTTAATGATAACAGTTGGAATATTATTTAAATTGAAAAGTAAAAGGCGAATTAATCGAATCATTAACATATGAAGCTACCAATAAACCTACACAGATGTATCCTTCAATCATTAAAATAACTATTGCATCTGATTTCCCAATGAATCTATAAAATAGTGACGACAAGAAACAGAAAAAAATAATTGTTGCGTTTAGAGAAAAACAAATCAGCACAGTCAAAGTTATATTATCCAATATAAAAATGTTGCCTGTACAATACAATATCAATCGCAATAATAAACAACAAAAATCGAAATCAATAAAACTAAAAAAGAAAAGCATTTATTGCACAAAACAAAATTACATTTTAAAAATACCTGTACGCTATACATCTGCTTAAGATATAACATCGTAATATCCCTACTTAATGGAATATAATGTAAAAACTATAAAGGTACGCTCGTAATACGAGCCAATATTTTTAAAACGGTTATTGTTACTCTGTTTTTAACCAGTTTTTAAATTCCTTCTTCATATAAATTAATAAAAGTTATTCATTTATTTTAGAGTAAAAAATAGTTACTTTTATTACATTTAACAACGAATTTACATAGAAAAAAGTGCACATTCTTTAAAGAAACGGTTAAAAAACTGGTTTCACTTTGTTTTGGTTACCGGATTTTAGTAAATAAAAATATCAATTTCTATTTTCAAACTATTATTAATATTCAGAAATATGGTCTAAATTCCAATGTTTTAATAAAATCAATGATGGCAAAATTGTAAATAACTAACACATCCCCAGTTGTAATATAATTTCTAGAATACTTTCCCTCATTTTATCAGTTTCATTCAATAACACAAAACTGTGCATAAATTAATAGTCAGCAAATTAATTATCACAATTATCTCAATAATGACTCTCCTAATTGCAGGATGGTAAAGGAAACGTAGTAAAACAATGGAGAGATGTAATAGCAACAAAGGGAGTGTTTACCGGAGAGCTACAACTTAGTAAACAACCTGTTTTGGGTAATTGGAATATTTCTGTTACTGTTCACGGTCAAGTCTTCAATAAAACTGTCCAGGTTGCTGAATATATGCTCCCTAAGTTCTTCATTAATATTCAAACCAAGCAGCATGTTACTTTCAGCGAAAATATGGTTACTGCCAATATACAAGCACAGTGAGTATGTTTTACAACTTCTTACCTCTAGCTACCCTTAGTAAGGGAGGTATAGGGATCGTGCTAAAAATCGCTTATCGCGATTTTAGTAAATGGCCACGTTTTAAAGTCCCTAGTATGTGAATCTTCTTAACGCTGTAACTGTAATACTAGCAATTAAAAAAAATTGAAACCTTGCATTTCAAAGCTATTCTAAAATGGAAAGAAATCATTAGATATTGGTGTAAATCGGATAACCGGACATGGCACTTTACTTTAAACTCAAAATGGGTTTTCTTCGAAAAAAACATTTTAATGTAATTTTTCTGCAGTTTTGTTATTATAAAAATCAAAGTTATTAAATTTTCTACAGATATGCATTCATCCGTTTTCTATATTTTTGTACATAAATTTATAAAATAATCTAATTTATACATCCAAAACACAATTCCTTTGATACACAGTTCATATTTCAAATGTATGTTGGTATGTACCTGACAGATAAATGTCACTGTCAAAAAACTAATCATTTCAAATTAATAACGGTGGCATTTTAAAAAGAAAATAGTAAATAAACTAATAGTTATATAGAAAGGAACTTAATATAGATTGCAGTATTAGTAAATATGCAGGTATCTATTTATTTAAATAATAATTAAGTAGCGGTAAAGTATTATATTGGCCACATCAGATTTTTTTAAAACAATCGTGTACAAAATAAAAAAAAAGAATCGGTGTTTATCCATTTTATTTTTAAAAAATAGTTCTGGTCTGAAAATTTCCTTTTCATATTGTCCAAGGAAAAACAGTTATATATAAAAAGAAAACATTAGAATATTTTAAAAAGCGATGAAAAACAGTTGAGATTTTAATTATATATTCAGATTTCTTTCACATTATAAGATACAATATTAATATTATTCTACCATAAAAGTTTACATATATTTTGTTTCAAGATAAACTTTACAATCACCAACTATATCTTGAAATAAGTTACATACACTCTAGAACACAGAATTGTTATTTCCCCATTCGTTGAATAGACCACTCCTGTTGGCACAACGGACAACGATTATTTTGCTTCACCCAGAGAGACATGCAGCAATAATGGAATGAATGATTACATTCGCCCCAAACGACAACGCAATCTTGTTTTCCGTAATTGTCCTTCTTGCTCTCAGCTTGACATCGTAGACAGGCATCCATAACCTGTACGCGACATATTGCACAAGTATCGCATTCTACATCCCAACTCCACATTGTAACTGCATTCCACTTCTTTAGCGTGAACATTTTCTCAAATTTTTGCGGTTCATTTTCACCTCGATCGTCTTTGTTGTCACTCTCGTCTGCCATTGTGGTTAACACTAACAGCCTGGTACAAGGTCACTGCACGTAATGGATGTGGATAGCGTATGTGACACACGCTACATAAATGACGACCACAACTTTTATACGAAAGAGTTAAATATATTATTATTTTTGTTCATTCCCTTTATCATGTTTTACAGTTATTTTATTATTAAATATGTTTTTCTGGTTTATGTTATGTTTGCTATTGTTCCACATCATCAATTATGATAATAAATACATACAACTATGTATAAACAAAAAATAATGCTACAAGCATTTATTGCGTCGTACGCATATATTTATTAAGCGATTTCACAATTAAAACATTATTTCATTTCAGTTCCTTTACTCATATATACTCGTATTGATTTTTATATAAAATACAAACTCGATAATCTGAACACTGCTCTTATGTTACTACTGCAAATGGAACAAATGAAATTTAAGGCCGTTTTTATAATCAGGCTCTCTTTAAGACTATAATTAAAATTTCTTTGACTATTTTTATTTTAAAGTAATACTCCAATGCTCGCTACAATGCTAAAGTTATATTATGAAAACGAACACAACTTTAATTTTAAATCCTAAGTCCCAAATCAGTAATTTGAACCAATAAAACCACCGGAATTTAATTTTTTGGAGTATTTAATCTCCATGAAAACATTAAAAATAAAATGTGCTATGTTTGTACCACAGTCGTATGTTTCGGGATTCGGATTATCAATTCCCTACTGTAAAACAAATTTTAATTAATTAATTACTTACATTGTAAAGATGTAGGGTTACTTCTAAAAGAAATGTACAATTATTTATAGTATCGAAAATCTAAGCCCTAAACTTAAACCAACATGATTTAGAGCCGTTTTCATAATCAGGATCACTTTAAGACTTTATTTTAAATTACTTTAAGATTTTATCTTTATTTTAAAGTAATACTATTTTAATTTAAAGTGAAAATAAAGTTTATTATGAAAACGACCCTAAATCCTGCAAAACTCGATTTAAAGAAACTCGTTTTATTTTCAATTTGATTTTCCTAAATAAACTATAAGCCCACGAAGCTTATAGGACTAGCGCTTTTATAGGAAGACCAGCTTGTCTTTGCAACTTTTTTAGGAAAAAGTGTACAAAACTTAAATCGGCCGTACTTAAGTCTTGCTTAAATTTAACTGTTAACTACTACTTGCATTTTTTCAAATCTTACGCCTTTTATGTTTCATTTCTTCTATCTAGTGTCTCTTTACAAGATTTCTTTCTTCGTAATTTTTTAGGAAAACGTAAAGCCCACAAAACTCAAGTCGGCTATATTTGTCTTTAATTTTGTTATAATTCGCTACTTAGCATTTTTTCAAATCTCACGTCCCGTATTTATTATTTGATTTTTTAGTTATAATTTAATAACTAAAAATTTTATGATATAGATACAGCTATGGCAAGAAAGTAAAAGGGGACGCAACAGTAACAATGTACCCCACAATTCGTTCTGGTGTAATTCAACCAATCTACCACCAACCAGTAAGAAAAGTTATTCCTATCGACGGCTCTTTAACAGTAGATTTTGATATTGCAAAAGAATTACGTCTTAGCGATGAATACGAAAGAACTGTCGTAATTGATGTCATCATTGAAGAAGCTCTCACTGGGAGAAGACAAAATAATAGCGCTGAAATTCATCTTCATAAATATGAACACAAGATGGAACTGATTAAAACTGCAGATTATTATAAACCTGGACTGAAATACAGTGGATTTGTACGTAATATTTTTAATTATTATAACTGAAATACAAATTAATATGAATAATTTTTCAGATTAAAGTGAATAATCATGATGGATCTCCAATTAAAGACGATAGGAGAAAAGTTACAGTCCGACATGGATATTCCAAAATAAATGAAATTTACAAAGAAGAAATTTATAAATTGGATAGAAATGGTCTAGTTGAAATTATTTTTGATCCTCCTATGGATGCTTCTAACCAATCTGCTTTGAGAATTGAGGTATTTATTTATATACAGACTGTAACAGAAATAAGTACATTAAATTTAACTAATGATAGAACTCGTCGATAGCAACAATATTTCTTAGTAATTTTTTTTTTGTAAACCTTCTAGATATTGTGTTAAAAATCTTCAGTTTTGTAAAAAAATCATTATCTGCCTAAAAATATTGAGAATTCAAAAAAATGTTACTGAGAAATATTGTTGCTCTCGACGAGTTCTTTCAATGCTACTTTTTTCTGTTTCACCAGTATATGTCTCAAAATTGGACTTTTTTTCCAAAAAATAAATTACGATTTCGAAAAGAAGTTACTTGCTCTTGCCGAGTTCTATCACTGGTCCAATTTAATGTACTTATTTCTGTTACATTCTGTATAACGGGTGTCTACTTTTTTTTCGAACATACGAAATACAATGTTGAAATTTTGATTTGGCGATATCTCTTTACCTATTAATTTTAGAACAAAAATGTAATAAAGATAAATGTTCGGAATTAAAAACTGTATCCATGAGTACGAACCTTGTTGTTCAATTGTTTCTTATGTACGAGTTAGAAGCAAAAGAAAATACATGATTTAAGGCAATTATCAGTGCCATGAAAAAAAAAAAACAATAATGTATATTTCTTGTTTCTGGCATATCTGACATTTCTTTTTATTTTATTCTTATTAGAATTTATGATTGGTATTTTTTTTCTTCCAGATTAACTCTTCCTATTATTCAAATAATAAAAAAAAATATATATAAAGAAATGTCCGATATGCCAAAAACAAGAATTTTTTTCCACGGCACTCTGAAAACTATAAAAAAACAAATGAACAAACTTGGTACTCAATCAATGCAGTTTTTCAATCTGAACATTTTTCTTCATTACACTTTTGTTGTAAAATTAACAGGTAAAGAGATATTGCCAAATCAAAATTTTGACATTAAATTTCATATTTTCGGAAAAAAGTAGATACCGGTATACAGTCTGGCCTTATTTAAAAATTGAATATTTTTACCTTGTATGAGATAGTATATCTTATGCTGATTCCAATTAGTCATTGTTTCTGCAAAGAGACGAAAGTTACACCACACTGATGAGCACCAAAAAGAGCGAAATTCGTCTAAATAAAACATATCTTAAAATTTCACTACGTTACAATACTTTATTTTTTTTTGTAGGCGGAGTATGAAGACTTGAAAGAATGGTTCTCCCCTATTCCTGCTTCAATTTCCCCAAGTCGCCATTATTGTCAATCTACACTTCAAACTTTAAGCCCTATTGTCAACCAGGACGTAGAAATTCTCGTCAACTGTACAGAACCTTTAAGCTACATAAGTTATGAACTTTTGGGCCGTGGTGATGTTATAGTTGCCAATACTTTACAAGTTAGAAACGAACAGACTTATAGATTCCATTTTACTGCTACTCATGCGATGGTACCTACCGCTCATCTTATTATCAGCTACGTAAGAGAAGATGGAGAAATAGTAGCTGATAGTTTAGATATTGAAATTGATGGACTTCTACAAAACTTTGTAAGATTAAATTTTCATGATAATTTCATAAATAATAAACTATTTATTCGTTTTAGATCGATATTCAGTTGAATTCAGTGGAAACTCGACCCGGAAACGATATCGATATGACAATTCGGGCTCAACCGAATTCTTATGTCGGTTTATTAGCCGTCGATCAAAATGTAGGACTATTAAAATCCGGTTATGATATTACACAAGATCAAGTAGCTGATGAACTTAGCGGATATGACGTAGCTTCCCTTTCGCCATATTTGGCTATATTAGCTGAGCAAAGGAAACAGTTTTATTGGAAACCTGGATCAAGTAACTCCAAAGATATCTTTTATGTAAGACTAGCTTTTGAAATTCACTGCTCGATTCTCGAAATAGGTTAAGCTAATCCTCATTTTTTGATTAGCGAATTCTACTCTAACTTTGACAGTTTATATCTTAAAATATAGTCTGTTCCTAGTATCTACCTTTTTTGATAATATTTTGAAGATTAAATTTTAAATACTGGAATAGAATTCACTAATCCAAAAATGATGATTAGCTTATTTTTTTTTTGAGAATCGGGTTGAATGAGTTTTGATGTTTATTTAAAACATATTTCAGGATTCAGGAGCAGCAATACTTACGAACAGTGTTGTAACCAATTATCGGCCAACATGTAAGTAAAATGTCTAATTTATATTTTGCTGCTTATTTATTATGTAATAAATACAAACTTGATTAGGCAAAAATAATTGAGTGTCTACTGCATTGTCCAGGTGATCCATAGCCGTAAAAAAATCTGATGTGGCCAGCACATTACCCTCCGTCAGTTTTATGTATTTTGTACAAATCCTATACCAAGAGTATCTTGGAAAAGATTCTCTATATCCAGTAAAATTGTAACGCGAACATACATTATTTTCTACAAATTCTATAAATCCAATAAAAATTATAATACGAACATACGTTATGTAAATTGCACTTGACACTGACATCTGTCAATTAGAATTATTTGAATATATCAACTGTTTCCATGTCGGCTGATTTATGAAAGTTAATCTCTTCAACTCTATATTTATTGAATATGAAGGAAAATGTATAATCAAACCGTAGAGACAATAAGATATTCTTTCATATTAATAATCACATAAAATGTCAGAAAATGATATTTAACTGCGTTTTTTCAAGAAAAACTGTTAAGGACTTCAAATAAAAAAACTTCCGGTTGACCAATTATAATCAAAATCTATCAGCTCTTCATATGGATGTAAAGAAGAGGCGTAGAAATTTTTGTCACACACACGCACACACACATCATCGTAAAACTACCAATTTTTTTGACCAAGGACAATATCTTCCTTCACAGTTCACTAATTTTTTTTTGCGGCTCTGCCTGGACAGAGCAGTTGACACTATCAAAATAATTATAAGTTAAACTACCAAATGTGATTTGGGCCTATAACTTGTTTCTATTTTACATATTATTTTGTTACAGTGGAAGATATATACATTCGCCCGCCGCAATACGGCAGCAGTACCATCAAACCAGACAGAGGCCCTGGATTATCCTTTGGTCCAGGTACTCGCCCACCTTTAGCCGGTCCTTACGCCTTTAGCCGAATTCCTAGACCAGTATGGGACAAGCCACGCGTATATTTAAACCACGACAATCAAGATACGTGGTTATTCAACAATTTTTCATCAGGGTATAAATCTTAATCGTATTTTTATGAAAACAATCTATATTTATTTTGAAATTTTATAGATTTGAAGGGAAAACGTCAATCAGAAAACGCGTACCAGATTCTTTAACAACTTGGACCATAACTGGCTTCTCGTTAGATCCACTGCGCGGTTTAGGACTTATTAGTTCTCCAAGAAAACTAAAAGTATCTAAACCATTTGTAGTAAGTTTAGATCTGCCGTATTCCGTTCAAAGAGGTGAAGTTTTATCAGTACCAGTAGTGGTATTCAACCATAGGGATGTGGATATTACGGCAGATGTAACCATTAATAATTCAGAACAAAAATTTGATTTTGTTCCTGTACCTACTTCCGAACCCAACGCTACTAAAAGTAAGATGAATTATACGAGCCCAAACTCGTAATAATTCTTCCGGTTTACATTTTCAACAAATTATAAAATCTACATAAATGATTAGTAATTTCTACAAAAATTTTCGGCTTCTTTAAATGTAGACTTAAAACTTTAAAAAAAACTGTGGGTCAAATGACTGGTGATAATAGTTCGACTGGCATCTTTTCTTTTGGTACAATGAAAAACAACTTCGTAAATATTATGTTAAGTGCATACAGTAAAACTTATCTTGCAAGACATATGGAAGAATACTCAAGAGAAAAATGTGAAGAGTTTAGGGATACAATGCCTAATAGAATAGAGGATTCCACGATTTTCTGATTTTTTTATATTTTTAAATTATGAAATTCCCTAATTTTTCTTTTTTTAAAATTCGACTTCTTATGGAAGAAAAAAATGGCAAATATTTGGTAACCACCGTTTCCCACCTTACGACGTAAGCGAACCCAGTAGTGGAGAGCAATGGCATTATATCGTGCTTTCTCTCTCAGCAGCTACTGTCTTGGCTGCTGTTACCAGAGGTTCTAAACCATTTGTCAATGTTGTGTGGCTACGGTTCAATCGCTTTATATTTGAAAATTTCATTTTGTTCATATTTTCGTTTCTTTTACTTAACTTAAATTTAGTATATTGTAATCATAGTTTATTAGTATTTGTAAAAATAATAGCGTATAGCCGCATAACCACCATAATCAAATACTCCAATGGAACAGTCTGGCAGTCCCTGGTTTGATGATGGGAACGCCTGCTTACAGTGTCGGCCAAAAAAAGAGAGCCGGGTTCGGTAGCGTCATCAAGCCCGGAAATATCCGCGCGTTTATAAAAAAAGTGATAAAACACATAGAAAAGAAATTTGCGTCAATAACACAGTTATATGGGAAGAAATAATTATGTATATAATTTATATAAAAATTTGATATGAGTGGAATCCCCTATTAAAGTTGATATTACTAATGAAAGCATGTAACCCAAAATTAAATGATGGAATACTTGCATGACATATTCAGTTTTTTTTTACTTTAAAAATATATATTTTACACTAGTGGAAAGAAATTTGAAGAAATTTGTCACTATTTGCATCAGTTTTATAATTTATTTGTTAAAAATGTAAGCCGGCCGAAATATTATGAGTTTGGGTTCGTATTTTGTTGATAATGTAATTTAATTTGAAATATTTTAGAAATTGAATTGTATAGAAAAAAGAGTGTAGTAGTTAAAAGAAATAGCGGCGCGTCTGTTTCATTTTTGATTAAACCGAATGAATTAGGCGAAATTGAAATTAAAGTTACAGCAAATAGAGAATCTCAAAGTGACACCGCTATCAAAAATCTTTTCGTTAAGGTAAAACGAACCATTTTGCCAAAAATGATAAAAAATAAATTTGTTTAATTTTTAAGGCGGAAGGAGAAATGCAATACTACACAAAAAGCATCATCCTAGACCTCCGTCAAACGTCATCGCTCAAATCAACTTTAGAGCTTGATATTCCTAAAAATGCGGTACCAGGTTCCGAAAAAATAGAAGTAGCAGTAGTAGGAGACTTATTAGGACCAACAATTGTTAACTTAGATCATTTGATTACCATCCCTACTGGATGTGGCGAGCAAAATATGATGAACTTTGTTCCAAATATTATTGTTTTAAATTATTTAAGAAATACAAGACAGCTGACACCCTCTATTCAAAAAGATGCTATTGCTAATCTGGAATCTGGTTATCAACAACAGTTGACTTATAGAAGAATGGATGGATCCTTTAGCGCTTTCGGAACAATGGATTCCAATGGGAGCGTATGGTAAGAGAATTATTTTTGAAAATAAATTACAAAAAATTTAATATTCAAATTCAGGTTGACAGCTCTCGTAGCCCAAACATTCAAACAAGCAAAATCTCATATTTATGTAGAAGATAGAATTATTAGGGAAGCTCTAGAATGGTTAGCAAATAATCAAGCACAAAATGGAAGTTTTCCAGAATCTGGAAGCATTGTCCATAGAAAAATTCAAAGTTTGGATGGAAATAGCGTTGCTCTTACTGCTTTTGCTGCCATGGCATTTCTAGAAAACAGTGTAAGTTGAATTGTTTTGAATTTTACTGAAACGGTAACAATATCGTTTTTATTATCCTTGTCCAAAATTGGTCATTTACTTTAAAACTAGACCTTTAAATCAGTGTGATAGGGACTACCGTATGTAACAAAAGTTTCGAGAAAAATTTTACGCTCCAAATTTTATTACTAAATAAGATCTAATTTAGTTGTCACTGAACATAATAAATTCATAATACAGTGAGTGTGTTCAGCTGGTGTCAGAAAAAAACCTAATTCGGAGTAGACACAGAAACGTATGTCTGACATTATTATTTTAAAAATCAACTTGTCAAAATTAATCGTGAAATGTAATTTTAAGGAGAAAAAAAGATAATAAAGAAGGGTACAGAATATTACTATTCACCGTTTTCTAATTTATTTTTATTTCTAAAATAAGAATTCAAGAAGATTTCTTTAGATAACAATTTTGACAATATCTCGTGTCAAATTGACATTTAATTAAATACTTTGACATACTTTTTTGTTCATAGCTTGCTCCGAGTTAGGATTTTTTTTTAACACACTATACTTGTTTTATAATACATTTATGTTAAAATTGCCAAAAAAAGTTTGGAAAAATGTTATACATACTTAAAATACGCAAATATATCTATAATTTAGTTGGACAGATAGCCGAAACGTGAAATTATTAACGTTTTTGGGGATCAAAATACGATCGAACTATACGGGAATGTAAAGAAAGTATGTATTAATTTACAAAAAGTGGGCAAATCGAATCAGCAGATTCCAACAAAGTGTTCAAGACAAAGTTAGAACGTCATTGCGCAAATTAATTCGCAATCTAGAATTTTAAAGATGGTTGTTAGCAAAATTTTAGTCAGAAATAATTTAAAATTACGAACCAAATAGACTGCGGACCAGCGTGAAGGAATCTCCAGATTCTACAAAGCATTTAGGAACCAACATTTTATAGAAAAAGGAGAAAGAGAATATAAATCCCCAAAATGCGCGCCTGATTGAGGACTTTTGGGCATTTCTTGGAAAAGTATACAATAATAGCTGGGAATACCAAAACAAACAACAGTTACAGACAAGAATATTTCTGACGATCAGGGAAGTAGATTTAACATCGTCCAAAGACAAATGAGAGAAGTTATTAAAAATACTGCACTGCATTGAAGATAATGGTACCCTATCAGTTTTTTTCATCTCCTTAGTTTATAGGAACTGCTCATTACGTCAACATTTCAATAAAAAAAATCTTTCTTCTTGGTGAAGAGATCTAACTTTTTCTCAAAATTTTTGTTACATACTTTACCAAAGTTTTAAAAAAAGTTATTAGTTATTTTTAATGTTTTTCTCCTCGTCTTAAAAATAATATTGTTTAAATTTTAAGGAAACATCTACAAATTATGACAGCATTCTCGACCGCGCATTAAGCTACATAGCTCGTTACCTAACAGAACAAGAAGATACATACACCATAGCTTTAGCAAGTTACGTTCTTCAAAAAGCTAACCATCCTTCAAAACGTCTTGGCATTAGCCTCCTAGAAACTAGAGCAAAAGCCAACGCCACCACAAATTACAAATGGTGGGGCGAAGATGTCCCTAAAAACGAAGAAAAGAACCCTTGGCAATTACTTCCAAAATCTATCGACATTGAAATGACGTCATACGGATTGCTATCTTACATAGAGGCCAATCTACTTGATGACGCAATTCCAGTTGTTAATTGGTTATCATCACAAGCCAATCCATTTGGAGGGTTCGCTTCTTCTCAAGATACGATTGTTGGATTGTTGGCTCTGTCGAAATTAACTGAGAAAATTTATACGAATACGAATATGCAAGTTAAGTTTTCGTACAAGAAACAAGAAAGTAATAATATTAGTATAAATAAAGATAATGCGATGATCATTCAGAAGTTTAAGGTAAGTTGTATTGATTGAAATATTAATTGGAAAGTAATTTAATGTTTTGAATAGATTGGAACTGATGCAAGGGAAGTGAATGTTACAGCACAAGGGTCTGGATTTGTTTTATTCCGAGTTAATTATCAATATAATATAAATGTAACTGGGCCGTGGCCTATGTTTACATTGGATCCACAAGTTGATAAAAATTCCAATATTCATCATCTACAACTTTCAATTTGCACTGGGTAAATATATTATTAAATTAATGGGGATTTCTAGCTCAATCGAATTAAGGGAAGTTAGTAAAAAATACGGAAGTATATGCTTAAATGAATATTAAAAAAGAAATAAAATGGTATAATTGAAAAAACTTCGGAAATAAGGGGTTTTCACCTTCCATTGCCTTTAGGTTTTGTCAAAAAATTCGCTGGTGAATTGTTAATAAATAATCACGTTTTGGGGCCCCTACTATACGATTATTATTTTTACGTCTGTATGTGTGTGACAAAGATTTCTCCGACGATAACTCCAATATTACAATTCTTAAAATTATAATTCTTTTGTATTCCTCTTCTTTACATCCATATGAAGAGCTAATAGATTTTGATTATAATTGGTCAACCGGAAGTTCTTTTATTTTAAGTTCTTAACAGTTTTTCTTTAAAAAAACGCATTTAAATATCATTTTCTGACATTTTATGTGATTATTAATATGAAATAATAGCTTATTGTCTATACGGTTGAATTATACATTTTCCTTTGTATTCAATAGAATTAAAGAATTATAAAGAAACTTTCATAAATCAGCCAGTTTTGCTATCATCATGGATTTTTTTCACAGGATTTTCATTAATACTCTTAGTTTTACTTATAATTTCAAATGAAATTATAAAAAAAATGTGGAATTCCACTTTGATTTATGTTACACAACTAATTGAAGCGACCATATGTTAAAACTTAATGTTTTCATGATAAATCGTGCGAATAGGAGGTATCTTATTGAACACATTTTTTGCAACAGATTTGGAAAAAAAACTTGTCAATGAAAATTATTTGAGTTGCAAACGTATAAATTTATAATGCAAAAAGAATTTAGTTAAAATTCGTTTATTAATGTATGCGAGCTATCCATTCATATCAAGAAGAACAACAGCTGTATAAGCAATTTTATATCCATATGCTGTTTGCAAAAGTAACACACCTGGACCCGTATATTAATGACAACTATTCGCAGAAGTTCATCCAATTATAATTATAGATCCCGCATTTCATATACAACAGATGATACTTGAATTTTTTCTCGAATAATTATAATATCTAATAATTTTTTTTTTTTTCATTGTTTTCTAGATTTGTCAGCCGAAATTTATCAGAAGTCCCCGAAAGTAATATGGCAGTAATGGAAGTAAACTTCCCATCAGGTTTTACAGCAGATGTGGACTCTTTACCTAGCCTTGAAGTATCTCAAAATGTTAAACTAGTAGAAACCAAAAACAAGGACACTACTGTTATTTTATATTTTGAGAAAATGGTCCAACAAGAATATTGTCCAACAGTTTCTGCTTTTAGAACACACAAAGTTGCCAAACAAAAACCTGTACACGTTATGATATACGATTATTACGATACTTGTAAGTATAATTTATTTTCTAATTATTGCTTTTATTTATGATGGTATTTATTTTAGCGCGAAAGGCTCGCGTATTTTATCAAGCTCATCCAGCGTCATTGTGCAATATTTGTGAAGCAGAAGATTGCGAAAATGTTTGCACAACGGATCCGGAAGAAAGAATAGGAACAGAATCAGACGGGAAAGGAAAAGGATCAGTTACTAGTCCACTAACTAGCGCCATTTTTACCATTAGCATCCTATACTTATTTTTAACTTACAATTAAACGTAATGATAAGTAATGAAAGATTAATTCAAACAGAATAATTTATTTTTAAGAACAAAGACTTAAAATCGTTGACAACTAAACTGTACAAAATTATGACTTAGATTTAGTTTTATGCATAGATGAATGTTTTTTTTATAATGGAGTGTTACCATTTTGTTATGATGTGATATTTTAAAAATATTTATAATGATTTCTTTTTAGTCTTATAAATCGTATAAAAAATCACAACAATACCTACGCCGGCTGCACAATATTTCGAAAACGAGAACGAAAACTAACAAAAATTTTATCGACACATCAGCAGTGGGATTGGGATAGTGTAACTTGTTTGATATCAAACAGTACCGTTATCACAATGGAACCGTATTTTTTATAAGATGCTTGGCATATTTATGTCATAATTGTGAAACTAAATTTAATTTTCAATGTAACTATAGAGATACCGATTACTGTCGGACGAGTAACATAATTCTACCCGAGAACTTTTATTTGGTGATGAAACTGGTTTAAATTTACAGGAAATATGTAGAACTTACTGAAAACATTAATTTTTATATGAAAATATTATTAGCAGCTGAAAAGTAAGATTGAAAGTGTTTTCGTTCTCATTCCCGGTCTTTGTGCAGCCGCCATTACTGTTACAAAAATTATAAAAATATTTTGTACTGTTGCTAACAAAGTAATATATTAACTGTATAAAAAAAACAATTAAACAATAAACTGTCAATAATACTTTATTCGGTTTTGACCTTTTTAGTAATAAACTGTTTTAAATAGTTTATCAAACCAAACTTCTTTTTAGATACTTTTAAAACAAGTCTTTTGGTGGTAATATTGTGTAAAGGACCAAACGCTAAAGCTACTACAGTACACGCTAAACATATTACATTATACGGCATACTAAAATCAGGAGTGGGTAAAGTTATCAACATACTCTCAGTTCGAATTTGTACCAAATACCCACTTCTGGACGCGTTAAAAGTGGACGAAATTAAAACACCATCAGTTGGTAAACCCGTATAATTTCGCGCTAAAGGTAAATAGGAAGTAATAACAGACGAACCGATATAAAAACCATGGTTTGCATCTGGCGGGTATTCTTGCCATTTTAAAAACACATAATCAAAATCAATTGAAACAACTGTTACTGATTTTGGGGGCAATCGCAACAATAATTCTAAATAATAAGGCCTTTGCCTTTGTTTACCAGGGATGAATTTTTTATGAATCGGTTTTAAATCAACTCCATTTGATTGTATTTTCAATGTATGAATGTAAATTGGAACATACCAAGGTAAATTTTCTAACAATAAAATATCTAAAGTTCCCCAATGATTATTGTAAATTTTCGTTACAATTTCGCCGTATTCTTGGCCAAAACCAGCAATGTATTGATTCGCGTGTAACAATGGAGGAGGATTAACATTAAAAATTTGCGAAGGTGGATAAACTGCAGCAATATTCAATACACCTACAGATAAATTTTTAGTATCGTACACGGCATAAGTTCTTTCATCGCCTCCTCTTGTAGATGTTATAATTTCGTTAGGGGCTGGAGTAACTTTAAACAAATTATTTGTATCATTTCCAGTAATATCTACATAAATAATACTACTTTCTGATAAAGGACAAGATTCCATTAACCCTTGCCCAAATAATTTACGGAAAGACCAATTTCTAGTTTGCAAAATTAGGTAATCATACACTAAAGAAACTGATTGTTTTAATTCCAAACTATTTGATTCGCAATTACTGTCTTTACAAATCGATCGAAAACTTAAGCTTAAAGAATGGTAACGAGTATTATGAATACTTCCCGCGTTTAATAAAGATGCCAATCCTTTCTTGGCATAACAAGGTAACAGTTTTTTCCACGGCGTTAAATTTTCAGTACAAACAATTTCTCGCGGTAAAGATGCGTATCGAAGGAAAGATGAATTTAAAGGTTTATTGTTACTTACAATACCTTTTGGTCTGAAGCTAAACTCGGGACTTAAACTATTTGATGCATCAATAAAATTTAAAGACGCACATAACAAGCCTGATAAAGAATTAGCGAGTTCTTTCCACTGTTTGTCTATATTTACGGCGTCTGATTTAAACCATGTCCACAATTCGACTCCTGGTGCAGCGTCAATTACTGGATATCCCCATGTTTCGTATCTCCACAAGCCTCCAGTTAAACTAATATGCAATTCTTGAACGTCATAACGACCAATTATTTCTGCCAGACCCCGGGGGAAGAGATCACAGTGGTTGACTATAAAATATGCAAATTAGGTTGCAAATAAGTGATTATAATACCACTTACAAGTCTCTGGTGTTGGCTGTACATCCCACAAAGTTGTAAATTGAAAATGAGCGTATACTTGTTCACTTTGAAGAGGTTTTAGTAACAATTCTTCGTAAAATTTGTCTTTGTACGACGAACACTGCCATACATACAAAAGCAAAAGTGCTAAAAGGTATATACTTTTTATACTCCTCATTTCGAATAATTACTGTTTTCTACACTGTTTTCATACTAAATAATGACATTTTATTGTTGCACCGGTCTTGCAAAATATATTTTAGGTTAGGAACAATAATGAGAAGAATCTTGACACTCCTAGGTAACATTCAGTCAATCTTATAGAACAGAGAAATGTTAAAATATTTTAGTATTTTTAATATTTCACATTATTTATTCTTAAAAAAAACAATTAATTACATATAATATTTCATTATTAATATTTGAAATAAAATTACAAATATATTTAACCAATTATGGATAGGATTCTGTTTGGGATTCTAACGTTTGTAACTCGTCCGATAGTAATCGGTACCGATATCACTTCGGTAACATAAGGCCGGTTTTTAAATCTCTGTTTAAAATTTTAACTTCTAGTTAAGTAAACAATATTGAATCGTTGACAGTTTATTTCGTTTCAATTTTGTTGATTTAACTCTTAGTTAAAATTTTAACCACATTGAAAAACCGGCCCGTAGAAGAATATTTTATTTGATAATTATGTCGTAAATATTAAAATAAACTTATAATTAATACGTTTCTATAGTGACAACGGTATAGGTCGATATCGGACGAGTTACAGAAGTTAGAGAATTCCACTGCTGATTTGTAGGATACGAGCTGTCATATGACTTTGTTGGCCTTGACAAGCAGATATGGGGGCCCGTGCACCCGTGTCAGAATGACAGCTAGTAATTATGTAGATGCGTAGACTACAGTAGATGTCAATGTCATAGTTTTTCATTCCAAATTTCATGTTTTTCCAACTTCATGTGATTTATTTTCTTTAACAAGTATATTCCATACTTCTGGTGACAAATAAACCAGGTAAACTTAGAAAATCATGAACCCCTATATCTGCTTGCCAAGGTCAGCAAAGTCACATGACTGCCCGCGTCCTTAATTACAGATATACAATATAGAGGGTCGAAAGAAAAGGTTTACACCTGCGACCAAAATTGAAGAAAAATTCTAAAGAAATTCCTCATGCAATTCTAATAAAAGCTAGTAAAGCTTTAACGGAACTGATATGATTTTTAAATATTAGTGTTGTTTACATTTTCATTTGTATTTGACGTTTTGTTTACCAGTCTCCGGGCTTTTGCTCTACTTTGTCACCCGTAGGGTGCAATCTTTCAGTTTCTTCAACTAATATGTAAACAAAAAATTTTAATACAGTTGTGCGAAAAATAATGACATGATTTGAAAATATTTTTGAAAAAAAGGTGCTCAGAGATTATAATCTGCCTTCTTTACTTGATAACCATTGTTATTTTAATATAAATTTGTCCCTTTAACATTGTTTATTTATAGATAAAGGGAATATATTGAAAGTGGAACTCATATTCTAATAAATCACCGAGTTTTATTTTTCCTTTACCTCCAACATAGATTTACAGTTAAACAGTAATGAACGCACACTGCAGTTTTATTGCACGTTCGCCCGTTCTTCTTTCCAGTTCTTTCTAAACGACAATTTCGTTCGCAAAAGACACATTTGTAACATGGCTACTCATAATGTTGCTGTTTAAAGTGCTAAAAATTTTATACTCAAGACATTTAATATAACATAGAGACACTTTTAATAAACTTTAAAAAGTGTAAGTTAATTATAATTAAAACGAAATATAGTTTTAAATGCATCCTGGTGGTAAATGACTACTTCCTCAGTTTACTCATGCAGTGAATGGGGGTGGTCTATTATTTTGTTTCCCTGTTATAATACATATATTTGCATATAAATAATAAGTTCAGTTCTTGCATTTTGCTTGTCAGTTACGGACGTGATGGTGATATATTTTTATATTGTGAAACAATGTGTGTTTGTTTAGTGAATAAAAACAAAAGGCACTCTTAACATAGGCGTGAGGGTGTGAATTTAATCATCGAAAATTACGTTACATCATTGCTATTACTCATAGGTATGCTCTTAATTTATTTCTATTCATTCAAATTGATATTTCATACGTCTTTTTAGCATGCAAAAGTAGTAAATAAATCGAGATCTATGGAACTCATAGCCACCTAGTAAGTCAGTAATATATTTTTCATTTCGTATTTATACATTTTACAGTAAAGCAAACACATTTATAATATGTATAATTTTCAATAAACACAGTATTCTTTTAAATGTAGATGATGTAGTTGGAATCTTATTGTGAATCCGTATATGCGTAGGTTTGTTTTCCTAGTTATTTATTACTTGCATTATTTGCTTGTACTTACTGGGAAACTATATTTGTGTTCTATTTAACAAGAAGTGTTAAATTTGTTATATACGTTTACGCCATTTTTCAATTCGTGGTGAGATTGTGACCATATAAAGTAACAATAAAATCATTTGACAGTGCATTGAAAAATGGTTTTGTTTTCAGACAGTTTCAGTAGTTTCATATTATGGCTACTGTAATACAAAAGAATGGTATGAAATCGCTTACGAATGGTACTAGCCTAGTTCACGAAATACAAACACTCACAAACCCCTTACAAGAATCGACAGAATGTGTAGAACTAAACCCTGGAGGAGAAACGACAGAATGTATCGAAGCAGAAGATAACGGACCCGAAATCGACATCGTAATCAGCAACGTAGTATGCAGTTTTAGTGTGCGATGCCACTTAAATCTGCGCCAAATAGCTTTAAACGGTGTAAATGTAGAGTACCGGCGTGAAAACGGAATGATAACAATGAAACTGAGGAGGCCTTACACCACAGCGAGTATCTGGTCATCAGGAAAAGTCACTTGTACAGGAGCAACCAGTGAAGTGCAAGCAAAAATAGCCGCACGACGATTTGCTCGTAGTTTACAGAAGCTTGGATTCAAAGTCAGATTCAATAATTTTAGAGTTGTCAATGTACTGGGAACGTGTTCTATGCCTTTTGCAATTAGAATTAACGCTTTCTCAGAAAAACACAAAGAAGCTGAGTAAGTTTATTTTATTTATTTATGTCATGTACCATGAAATTAACTTAAGTAATTGGGAAAGATATCAACTGTTAATAACCTTTATTTTCTTACGTAACCATAAAAGGTTTTTAATGTCGATTACATTGCAACATGTAGGACAATATTTATAGAATCCTATATTATAATCAAAATTTATTGCATGTTGTCGGAATCCTTTATTTTACATGTTTCATCATTTAAAAATATTACTTAGTATCATATACCGGGTACTGCTCGAAATTCGTTATTTTAAAATACGAAAACAGTTGTTTCAAATATTATCTGTACCGTAAAATATACACTAAAAAATTCTGAATTTTTGGAAGTCAAAAGTTTAAATTTACGCTTTTGGTACTCGGGTAAACTTAATTTAAAGACGTGGTAATGGCTTTAATATGGGATTATTTTAAGAAATGAAAGTCAAGTAAACTGTCAAACCAAGTAATATTTCGAAAAATATGTATTTAACAGATATTCGACGCTTATTTCATCGAATAACGCCTACTAATGGCCATATTATGGTCAGAACTGTAAATCTTAGGACTGTTTTCATAATAAACGTTATCTTTAACACTTAAAATTAAAGTTGTGTGTAGCATCATTACTTTAAAATAAAGATAAAGTTTTAAAGTAATTTTAATGAAAGTCTTATGATCGTATTATAGCCAAAACTGTAAATCTAATTTGTATAAAAAATTACAAAAACACATCTATTAATCAAATATAAAATTATACAAAAGAGTGACAGTTTTTGTTGCGATTTTTTTCACTATTTACAGATTTAAGACTTTACGTTTCTAAAACTGACCCTAAATTAATTTTATACATTTATTAAAGCCGTAAACTTAAAAAATTCAGAATTTTATTCTCTATTAGCTTAATTCTCGAAAAAGTTTTAGCTAATCCTCATTCTTGGATTAGTGAATTCTATTCTGTTCCGGTATTAAAAATTTAGACTTCATAATATTGTCAAAAAAAAGTAGATACTAGGAATATATTAGACTATATTTTAAGATATATAAACTGTCCAAAATTAGAGTAGAATTCGTTAATCAAAAAATGAGGATTAGCTTAAACTTTTCGAGAATCGAGCTGTTAATTTTTATGTATAAAGACTATAAAAGCATCGCAAAAAGTATTACGGGAAAGATATTTAAAAAAAATAATTTGTTTTTCCAAGTTAAACGCCTTTGAAACGGATTTCGAGCACCACTTAGTATAGTTTTACCATGTTTAATTTTATTTCAAATAATCTAATTCTTTAAATAGACTTTATTAACAAAATATTAATGTTTAGCTATGAACCTGAGTTGCACCCTGGTGTCACGTACAAATTAAAAGTTCCCAAAGCTACCTTAAAGATATTTTCAACTGGAAGCATCACAGTAACAGGTAAAAATATTTATTTTTATTACAATAAACGACCTGACACCTCTGTTTAGTCTACCTACTAGTCGTAAAATGTCAATATATCATATTTCAATCAGTTGTTTGACCAGACTAACATTGCAAACATAAGTTTTTATTTATTTTTAAATTCATAAGTAACTCTTTGTTTTGGTAGCTTCCAGTGTTGCAGATGTACAATCCGCCATCGAATACATCTACCCTTTGGTGCACGAGTTTCGTAAAGCACGGTCAGCCGAAGATGAAGAAGTGTTCAGAAATGCCAAAAGAAGAAAAGTTGAACAACAACAAGAATATATCGCCTCAGAGCAGGAACAAGAACTTTCAGACGCAGATAGCGATAGATCGTGGGATTAAACGTTAGTGTACACTACCCGCTATTATAAAACAATTGTGTGAATCAGTGAAAATCGCAAAACGCGTAGAAAGAACTTTAGAAGATAAAAGCAATGAAGTAAAACTGTTAGTGGTTATTATTTTTTTTTTTTTAATGTAACATTGATTTTCCACCGAATACTATTATAATTTCTTCGACCGTAAATGTCATTTATTTATTATGAAATGTATCCGTAAGCTTTTGACGAGCTGTGTGTTTTTTCTTTTGTTTCTGTGGCCTCTACTCCACATTTTGTTAACGAAGTATTTTTTGTTACACAGCGATTTTTTGTTGTTTAGAGTATTACAATAATTTTGTAACGTAACTCATTGTGTGATAGATATATTTAAACATGCATGCGACAGTTCAATGCAGTTTTCGGCTTTAGAGAAATTGATTGAAAAAAGGATATTAATTTCGCAGAGCAAGTTGTTGATTGTTTGTTTCTTGAATACTGATTTGCAGAAATTGTCTCAGTGTCAAATAGAAATGTTCCCCTCAGAGAAGTCTGATTATTATATCATCGCGCTGTCTATTAATTATTTCTAGTGAAATGTATGATCTAGTTCATTTCGTGCTATGATTCGCAGCACTCTTAACGTCGACAAATACATACTTCCTAACTTAATGATATTGTTATTTTTTGCAAACTTTTGTTACTTGACTTGTGTAGTAAGGTATTGTAATTTATATTCATAACAAGGTAATTTGTAGTACCTTCATTTCATTGCATTGTAAAATAACAATTACATTTTTATAGTGATTTTATTATATGTGATTTGTTAAAAAATCGTTTGTCTTAAGTCATCAGATCTGAGAAAGGTCTTATCTATTATTTAGATTACTGAAGATGTGTTCTAATCGTAATAAATAAAAAATAAGTTGATTGCAATAGACTGTAATAGTTGTATATTTTCCCGCTGTTGTATAAATTTATTTATAAATACTGACAAAAGTAGCTATTTGTGTAACATCGTTGTCAACTGAATATTATGTATTGCATTGTTGGTAGAGAGTTCCTTTATTTTTTTCAGTGTAATGTATTATTTTAAATAATTCCCAATGTTTCCAATGCCTGTCATTTGCTGTTACACATAATACTACATGTTTATATGTATAATAAATACCAAAAGCAATTTCAATATCCTGTGAGCCTTAAAAATGGAACTGTAGTAATAAATTATAAAATTTATATACCTTATCTTAGGGCAATTTTTTTAAGATATTTCGCCAAAACCAATTCGTATATTAGAATTTTATATTTTGATCACTAAATTCACCTTCAACTCTACCATACCCCATTTAACATATGTATTAGTATTACATTTTGTGTAATAACTGTGTACATGAAAATAAATTGTCATTTTCCTCAACACCAGACTTCTTATTTTTTCACTTCAACGGACATTTATTTCTAATTACATATTTTATATGCGCTTTAATTATAACGGACTAATTAAGGCACTTTCACATAACGCTTATTAAAATTTTTATATAAATAGGGCATACATTGTTCCACATTATATGAATAAAACATTTTATTAGAGAAATTTTTTAAAAAATACAGTATTTTATAACGTAACCAAAGGCTACTCTTGCCTTTGGGTTATAAAAACCAAAGCGTAGTTTGGGTGCCGGCCAGCTAACAGTGGAAATGGGGGGGAGTCCAACGTCGCTGTGAAATAAGGGTGGTAATGGGCGCCAGCCACTTATACAAACCGGGAACGAGAAGGAAACGGACAAGTGGGAAAAAAGCCAAGGATAAAGTAGGAACAGAGCGAAATATAACAACAAAAAGGAAAGTATTGGGAAATATAGGGAGGCAGAAATGATAATAAAATTACAATTTTTAAAGTAACTAATAATAAAATTACAAACCTTGATTAACAATAATATCAATATAATCCTATATTATGTTTCTTCCTCATATGGATTTTTAATTCATATTGTCTGCTCAAAACAGCGTGGCACAAACGACATGTTGTGCCACCGGTATGTTTTGGTAAATGAAGTTTTAAACTGTTTGGATGTGAAAAAACTTTATCGCAAAATCTACAAGGATAGCTTGTTTCTTTGTTTAGTGTATTTGTTTTTTGAAAACGATCTGCAAAACAATTAAAGGGGACATAAAACAAAATGATTTTCATGTGTTTTGTGCTGTACAACAAACCTTCTAGATTTTCTTTTTCATAATTATTACAATTTTCATTCAAGGAATAAACATTTCCTATAATATATAAATCATTACAGTCAGTTAGGCATAATTAAACATTTGTTTACCTATATTAAAATCCATACAATCTAAAGTACTTATTCTGGTAAAATCATCTGTTTCTCTTTTAATAGATATATCCATATTATTTTCTAATTCTGCAGACACCATTTCCGAAGGCACGTTAATTTCCTTGTCTACTAGATTTTCTGTATTATTAGGTTCTATCATACTTTCTTTGGTTTCTTCACATATATTAGCAGAATGTTCATTTTTATTTTCTATATCAATATTATCAATTAAACCTTTTATTTGTAAAAGTTCTGCAGTTTTCAAGAAAGAATTCAAATGTTCAAATGAAACATTTACTTCCCCTTGATATATAAAATTTAAAATGTCTAACATTATTTGATATTTAACATCTTGTAGTATAACAATAGGATGCTGACACGGATTGTTTTTAAATAAATCCAGAAAATATATACTACAAGCTGAAAGTACTATTTTATGAGCTTTTATTTGCTTTCCTTCGCAACTTAAAGTAACGTCTACTAATTCGTTGTCGCCACGAAAAATATCGAACGCACTTTTCAGATTTCGAGTATGATTATTCCAATGAAGGGAATATAAATCTGCTGATGCCGATGATTCCATTTCTTTGTGTTGTTTGTATATTTTTTTTCAAGAAAGGTTATATTTTGATCTTGTTATTTGTAAAAAGTGAAATTACGGGTGTGAAATTGAGAAACTACCATCTTTTGATCTTTTCGGTCATGGTCACTAGTACTGCAATACAGCTGCAGCATTTTCGTTATAAACTTATAAACAAATATCTCTTCAGATAGTAAAGTATGCATAATTTCGCAGTGAAAGAATATTGTAAAAGTAATACTTTTAGTGAAAAACTTTATACATATTATCGTTTTATACAGTGGGCCTTGGAATATAGTTGAAATGACAAATAATGAAACATTGTGCATGTGCATTTATAATTATAAATAAATATATATGGATCAAACTGTAGAAGATCAACTATATGATGCAGTATCCCGAAATGATATAAATAACGTTAGGAAAAACTTACGCAAAGGTGTGCAAATCAACATTTCATTTAACAACAAACTGATATTTACGTTTTTTCAGATGTAAACATTAATACGATATGTTCAAGCGGTTTAACTCCTTTAGGGGCAGCTGCACATTTAGGAAACATAACAATATGCGAAACTTTAATAGAAAACTACAAACGTTCACTCAAAGATGACGAATTTTCAAATCATCGTCATAAAAAACTGTGCATCGATTTCAGTAACGAAAGACAATGCAGAACAAATGATCATAAGAATGTAGGATTCTTTGTTGTTAAAAAAGATTTAGATTCAATTGATAACGAAACTATTGATATTGAAATCGGAGATGGCCCTACCCCAGAAGGAATGGACGCTTTGGAATGGGATACAGAAATCAAAGAAACAGATGAATCTCCAACTGATTCTTATTCTTGTTTGTATAAATGGTACGCGGATATTCTTAATAGAACCTCAGATTTATTAAAGACTCCTTTACACTGTGATATTAATCAAATAGATCGATATGGTCGTACCGCTTTACATTATTCCTGTGATCGAGGTCATTTACCGATAGTTCAGTTACTTATAAGCGCAGGATGCAATGTAAATCATACATCTTCAGATAATGTAAGCGCTTTACATCTTGCAAGCAGTCAGGGACATTGCGAGATTGTTAAACTTTTACTCCAAGCTGGAGCTAGGGTAAATCACATAACAAATACGAAAACAACAGCTTTACATTTTGCTGCTTCTCAAGGTCATGTGAAAATCATGCAAAGTTTAATTCAATCAGGGGCAAATGTTGATGCTTTGGACTCATCTGATCGATCCCCCCTAGTTCGGGCAGCGGCTCAACAACAAGCGAGGGCTGTTGAGCTTTTAGTGCGACAAGGCGCGAGAATCAACATTGAAGATGTGAATGGGTATACACCCTTATGTGAAGCAGTTTGGGTCAACTCTCTTCCAATTGTACAAACTTTAATTTCGGCGGGTGCTAAAGTAACCCAAAGTCATTTTTTATTGCATTATTCAGTATTAAATAATCAGTTAGACATCACAAGGATGTTAGTAAGTGCAGGAAGTGTTGTGAATTTAAGAGATGATAGTGGGAATACTCCTCTTATTTTAGCAGCGAAAAATGGACAACTGGATATTGCGAAATATCTTCTTGATCACGGTGAGAAACAAAAAACTGAATATACATACTTTAATTTTAATTATTATTTATATTTTAAAAAATATTTTTCTGTTTATTAAAAATTTACTTGATCATTAACAGCCCGATTCACAAAAAAAGTTTAAGCTAATCTTAATTTTTGGATTAGTGAATTTTATTCTATTCCGGTATTTAAAATTTAATCTTCATAATATTATCAAAAATGGTAGATACTAGGAATAGATTAGACTATATTTTAAGAAATAAACTGTTAAAAATAGAGTAGATTTCGCTAATCGAAAAATGAGGATTAGCTTAAACTTTTTTGTGAATCGGGCTGTAAATTCTTTAGAATTGAACTACTGTCACTAATAATGATTCAACTGTCAACAATTTTCTATTGTTTTCTGGAACAATTAAAAGACAAGTAAATGTGATAATAAAATTTCGTAATTCTTTATTCTTGTAAAACTAAGGTTTTTCACCTCCCGGTCAAGGAAAAAATAGTATATACTCCTCATAAGAGAATGCTATTTTTCCCCTCAGGCTACAAATCATGCATTTCTCTCTCTAGTTGTATAATATACTATTGTTCACCTTATATAAGATTTTTTTAAAAAAGTAAAATAAAAAAGTACAATAGCGAACTCTTAGTGAGACTATGTCTAATAAATTATTAGAAAAAAACAAGGTTCCGTCTTCCGAATCAACCTCTCAGTCATTTTCCAGATGATGGCCGAGCCCAGTTAAAAACCAATAAGTGCGAAACGCGTCTGTGGTTACAAACTGTGCTCGGCCACCATTTGAAAAATTGTCGCGAGGTTGATTCAGACGCTGGAATCTTTTAAACATGGCTAATATTTCTCTAATAATTAACAAGTATTTAAATGATATTTTAGTTCACTATTTATTATATATTGAGTTTTATTACTTGTATTTTTGCAGGTGCCATGGTAAACTTACCAAATACAGTAACTGGGTCAACACCACTATATGAGGCTGTTGAAAATATAAGCGATTCTGATCACGTTAAGTTTAAATCAGTATTGGAACTCTTATTTACCCGTGGTGCGGGCTTAGAAATTCAAAGCAATTGGGATACTCCACTTTTTCACGCTATATTTTTACAGAAAACGAATATCGCAATTACATTAATACAATTTGGAGCTGATGTAAACTTCTGTGATCCCCGAATTCTTTTAGATAATATGTGTATAGCGAGAAAGAACAATAATTTTACTATTGTCAAGATGTTGGTGTATGCAGGTTATAATTTTAAAAATATGCCTGATCTTCAGCCGGTAAGTTTTGAAAGAATTGAAAGTATTTTAGACTGGTTAATTTATATGAAATTTAATCCTTTATCTCTTATGGATTTATGTAGAATACGAATTCGTAAACAGTTAGGTAAAAAAGTATATTATAAAATTAATAATCTCGGATTACCTCGACAAATTAATAGTTTCTTACATATGGAATATATAGAGTAAAATATTAGACTTACCTTTTATTTATTTCTTCAAGACTTTATAATTTCATTGCACTTTTAAGATTAATTTTTAAATCTACTCTTTTTATAACTAAAATAAAATTGTAATCGATACTGTAATTTAACTATATGCAGATATAAACAGCGGTTTTTACTTTTATTTAATTAATTTTGTTAAAAACTATAAAAATAAAATTAAAAACAACTGATTGCTACAAACAAAACACTGTACACTAAGGTTTTCAACGCACACTACTAGACAAGCATTTTTTTTGTGCACGAAATTACTTGTTCACATTCCGTCATTTTGTAGTTCACGCATTTTTTTACGGTGTGTATATTAAATTATATTAGAAAAGTAGTTGAAATCATTGCATTTTAACATAAAAACCTTTCATGAAGTTTAGAGTGAGGGTCTCAACAAAACTTAAGAAAATATTTTTCAATTCATTAATAATTTTATTATAAACATTCATAAAAAAAGTAGATATAGGAATTCTTCGAATTTAAAATCTACCTTTGATAAATACTTTAAACTAAAGTAAGAATTGATATTTTGGTGTGATTTAAAACTTGTTAACATGGTATTATAAAACTGCACTTAGAAATGGCACAAAATATTTGTTAGCATATGTCAGTCTGTGAATTATTGTAGTGAGAATTGAAAATTAATTGAGGGTATCATAATTAACAATAATTTATGAAATAAGGCAGTTATATATCATTTATGTGTTCATTTACACAAATTTATTAAAAATGTAAGTCATTAAATCTTATCAGATTTGATGGAGTAATTTTTAGTCTTTCGATTCGTAAAATGGACAGTTACTACTTCCTCTGCCTTATACCGTAAAATGTCAAAGTTATTATTTATTACTTTATATTATTTTGTGAGATGATAAAAATAAATTTCTAAACGTGGAACGAATTCATTGACGTACATTTTTTATTTTTCAATTCAATTTGACGATGATTAAACAATAACTTTGACAAATACATAGATTTAAAAATAACATACAGTGCTCGTCAAGAGTGATGGCGAGCTGCCGCGCATACTAGGTCACGCCTTACTTGAAACAATTGGTGCGAAAAATTTAAGTAGCGTGCAAGATATTTAAGTAGTGGTAAGGTCGCAATGGGGTCATTTCAAAAATAAAAAATTGTCGATATTTTTTTACAAAATCAAGAAGTCCATCTCATTGAATAAATAAGTAATAGAAAATAATTTGAAAGATACGACTTTTCATTCATAAATTTGATAATAAATTTTCGCGGTTGTAAACACGGTCTAAATTTGTGACGACACGGTTTCATAATCACAATGACATTTCTCTCACACATTTACGTTCTATAACATGAAACAATAATCTAATCTA